>OZ010609.1:40092030-40242030 GCA_963932145.1 Acanthosepion lycidas | reverse complement strand
GATTTCCAGTATCGATGGGAGCTGGGAAATGCAAAGTTGGTCTTGGCCTTCCTGCTAACTTGGAGCATGTACATGTAAATTTTGGGGCAAATCCTTCAAATTGCGGACGTGCATTCGTTACACACACACACATCCTGCCTTATATATATATATATATATATATATATATATATATATATACACACACACACACACACACACACACACAGACATTTACTGATTGATTTGATTTTTTTATTTGCCTACTAGAATAAGTTAAAACAAATATCATCTAAGCTGATTCAAATAACCTTTTACTAATTCTCTTACATTAGAAATCATTGTATTTGTAGATCGAAATGTAAATATTTGGGTTTTGCTAACACTGAGCAGTTTTTGATTGCTGACAATATTAAAGAACATTCAACTTTTTTCACACCACACTTCTGCTTACTCAAATATCATTATTATAGCAGCATACATAGGAGTGGAAAGAACCTGAAATGTGAGTTGCTCTTACGGGTGTTTTCAGGAAGAAATTCATGAATCATATTGAATTTGTTTCTGCTAAAATATATTGACTATGGTAGTTTTGTGAGTCAACCAGTGACACATTTTCAAATACTGTGACTTTTCTTCAGTAGAATAAGTCAGTATATATTTTTCATCCATATTATAGAGATACAAAATGTTTATATGTTGAGTTGTGTGTTTCTCTTTAAATATTTTTCATTTTATTTTAACTTTTTCTGTGTTTTTCACATTGAATATATTTTTTTTCTAATCAGTTTGATGCACTTTTATGCTAATGTGTTTTCCATTGGTTCCATTGCATATTTTTTTTTTTGTACTATTTATTAATTTTTATTTTCTAAATTCTTGTACTTGAGAGAAAATGAAAGTACACAAAAGTTTGTTTTATGAGGACAAAGTGTAAGGGAAATAATCAAGATTCAAGATATGTGTTTTATGAGCAAAATTCAAGTGAAGTAGTGTTAGTGACATAATTGCTTACATTGCATTTATCTCAAGAGAATTATCAATCAATTGATGTTTAAAGTTAACCAATTTAGAGTTCGAATCAAGAAGTAATTTTGTTTTCATTGCATGTGAATTGCTCTTGTTTTTATTTATATAATCTTAATACATGACTAAATTTCCTAATTTAACTGATGGCTGCATGAAAGATGATAGTAGACTATACTATTTAACTTTATTCTAATTTTACACCAAAGTATAACTTCTTGGAAGAAATATAGGATTAAGGATAAATTCTACATTTCAATTTTAATTTAATACGAATTTGATACGAAGATATTTTCACCAATTACTAAGTTAACAATATTTTTTTTATAAATTATTCATTTATTCAATATTCATTTTTATAAATTATGTCAGGATTTTAAAAGCTTTATTTTAAATTCAAAATGAATTAGATTTTTGGTTCAGTGTTAAACTGAAATTTCCAGTTCAGTTATTAGTTGTTTTCTGCATTGATACATTTAGAAAAAGGTTTCCTTTCTTTTTGTTTTGGTATTCTTAATTTAAAACTATACAGATTTAGTTTCTTTTTGTAATAATCACATACCAAAAATGATTATAGTGGATTTAGTATGTTATCTAATAATTCTAGAACTTTTAAAATTCTAGATATGAATTTTATTAATTAGTGTTGCCCTGGACAATTCCTTTATATATATATATATATATATATATATATATATATATATATATATATATGATATATATACAGGAGCAATTCCATGGAAGTATTTGTAGAACAGACAGAGGGAGGCAACGGCGCGTCTGTGAGAAAGTGACTGCCAGGGCAGGGGCAACTACATTCCATATCCGCCTCTGGAGCCTATCAAGAACCCGAGGCAAACAGAAGGGGCACCAGACCATATATGGCAGCAATACTCCATGCAAGGGCGAATTGTTGATTTGTAGATCTGGAGGATCGACTCCGGGGAGAAAAACTTCCTGGCTCGGCTCAGGGAGCCAACTTTCCTTGCAGTGGACGAGGCAATTGACTCAATGTATTTATTCCATCTCAGGTCAGCAGTCAACGTGAGACCAAGAAGCCACATAGAGTTGCTCTCGAGAAGTTGAGCGTCAGACATTCGAATGGAGGGAAGGGAAGGATCTCTGTGGTGATTAATAGAGAGCAGTTTTGTCTTAGAAGCATTGAAGTTGACCAGCCAATTCGTGCCCCAGTTCACAATCGATTGGAGGTCCTTTTCGAGACACGTGGCCAGGCGAGTTTTGTCAGCGAGACTAGATTTGTTTTTGAGGCAGGAATAAATTGTGGTGTCATCCGCGTATATGCCAACTTGGGAAGTTATTGCATCAGGGAGGTCATTTATGTAGATAAGGAATAGAGTGGGGCCTAGGATGGAGCCTTGAGGAACACCTGCGTTCGTGGCATAGGAACTGGAGGAGAATCCATTGAGAACGACCTTCAGTTTACGGTTTGACAGGAATGATCGTATTAGGTTATATAATCGACCCGTAATGCCATAACCCTGGAGCTTGCGAAGAAGGCCGGCAAGCCAAACCCTATCAAATGCTTTGGAGATATCTAGTGCCACGGCTCGGGCTTCCCCGTTATTTTGAAGAGCTCGGTAGACTGTTTCAGTGATGGCACATCGGCTCTAGATCGGGCAAAGCGGAAACCATATTGCTTGTCTGAGAGCAGATTATGGGATGTGAAGTGGTTAACCACCCCGGTATTGATGAGAGCTTCGAAGACTTTACCGAAGAGGGGAAGGAGACTGATAGGACAGTAGTTGGAAGGGTCAGAGGGGTCGCCGGAGTTCTTGAAGACAGGAATGATCGAAGAGGACTTCCAGCAGTCAGGAAAACAAGATTCTTTGAGGCAGTAGTTGTATAGTTTAGAAAGGGCGGGCGCCAGTTCAGGCACGCATTTCTTCAAGACAATGGCTGGTATCCTGTCTCCACCACTAGGCTTGTTGCGGTCTAAATTGGAGATAACGCCCAGTACCAAAGATGGGGTTATGTTTAACCCACTTAATAAGGCCTCAGTTCTAAGAGGGAAGTCAGGTATGGGTACACCTGAAGAGTCTGTTGATCAGAGCGGCCGCTCAAGACGCTACGCAAGAGTTAGGGCTCCTAACTACCAGTCAGAAGCAGCAACCAGAGAACTGTCAGCCGTGTACCCTCAAAATGAAGAGGTGATGCCACAGACTGCACACACCATGGGAGAAACAGAGCTGCACTAATACAGAGGCTGGAGAGAGAAAGAGTACCGGGAACCCCTTCCTAGACGAGAAACAAGGTGTAAGCCTCTACTCATGTCCAATAGAAGGTGGAGTAGTGTTGACCGCGCGGTAGAAGAGACTACCTACTCCTATTAGAGATAATAGGATATATATATATATATATATTTGATTTTTGTTTTTATTTACACACATTCACACACATTTGTATAATCTTATAAAGATTTACAAATGAATATTGCATTTTATTTGAAAAACCAGAAAAATTATATAACAATATTATGATGATCCTTTGTTAGGTAATTTATTATCTGTTACAAGGAGTTCTGAAAAGAAAGCCTTTTGGAAGAATTATGATGTTTACCCAGAAGTGGATTTGGTTTAGAACTTTTCATTATCTCCCTGTACATATTGTAAAATATATATATTTTCATTCATCTATAATTTCATAACATGTACATTATGTTCCAAAAGAAAAAAATTAAAGCCTGCCCAGTCTTCTTTCACACCTTTCTCTCTAACTCCTCTCTTACTTTTCTCCATTCTGTTGTCTTTGGAAAACCCAAAGATGAATCAGCAATATTATTGGTCCTGACCTGATGTCTCAGCTTCATTCTATTTCCCACCACCATAAATTGATTCCCTGTTCCTTTTTTATAAATACATTCATGGTAATTGTTCAGATGAGCTACTTGCAATGGTACCTAAACTTTATGAATTTAAGTGCAGTACTAGATTAGTAACAATGTCCCATCAATTTACAGTTGCTTTCCAGTCAAATTTGTTCTTCAAGAATTTAAATGCAATGTCAATCTATTGTCTTCCTGATTACTCTTCTATTGTTCTTGCTCATCAATAATGCTTCTGTTGTCTAATTCTTTCACACCCGGTAACCCCCTTGTGTCTTAGTGGCTTTATTACCTTTCATGGGGTGAATTTGATTGAATAAAAAAAAAAGAAAAAAAAAAGTCTATATTGGCAGTTATATATAATAACATGTAACATGTCTTACAGTGCATAGATACTACACTCTATAGGTTGTAGGGGGAAAGTCTAGGTGTCAATAAACCCTATATTATTGAAAATGCTACAAAATAATGAACAACAAGAGAACAATAATATTCAAGACAAGAGTGTTTGCATAACAATAAACAGAATTTTTTTATATAACTCTAATGTCTTTTTATGTTTGGATTTGTGTTTTAGTAATGTTTTGATTATATAGATCTTGAGTTGTGGAATAATGTGTGAGAACATGAGATAGACCAAATTATACTGGATTATACTATGTTGAAATTAAACCACTTTATGTTTATGAAAATTGTGTGTGAATGAAGTGGACTTATTTCATGTTTTAACTGGGTTGTCTTTCTTTGATATTTGTTGACTTTTAGTTAGCTTGTGTTGAAAGTGCGATGCATACTGTTTTAGTTTTAAAAGAATTTTAACATATAGTCTGAAATGAAGAATAGTGACGCATGCAGTATAGCTCTGGGTTGTATTTTCATTGTGCATTTCTGAATTTTATGACGTTAATATGCGTCACGTGGTAGGCTCCATAATTTTTGGTGCAAATGCTTGGGTCAAAAATAAGGTCAGTACATTCGTTGATGATAAAAATAAGGTCAGTACATTCGTTGATGACACATAATTGATATTTTTCAGCCAATCAGAATGCATTGTTGTATTATCAAATTTGGAACCTGTGATTTAGGGTTTTTAGCATCGATTCCAGCTTTAACCCAGGATGAGACCTCAGAAGCACATTCTTGGACAGGGAGTGTAAAGACAACATCCCAGGGGACATTGCGGAGGAAGTCACGGAATGAGTCCCAATCCGCTCGTTGATAGTAGAACGAGGTTCTAGTGGTAGGAGGTTCTTTGCGGGGTGTGAAGGAAATGTTAACAGATACTACAGCATGATTGGAGTTACCAAGAGGGCAGAGCTGCGTGGCGCTACAAGATTCAGGGATGAAGGTAAAACACAGATCGAGAAGGGAGGCCTTACCTACCAGGTTGAGGGCAAAACGCATGGGGAAGTTAACTATCTGCATGAGGGATTGAGAAATTGAGAAATTAAGTGTTTGGATGCCTGCCCGGTCAATAGTAGCATTCTCGAGCCACTTGGTATGATGGGCGTTAAAGTCACCAAACACGAATATTTGAGCAAACGGGTGGAGAGAGAGGGCCTTGTCTATGCTGTATCGAGTATCCCACAGTCTTGAGAGAATGGAGAGCAATAGAGGAGATTGAAGAGAGATAGTCGGAGACACATGTATGAATGGTCTAGCAATTCGAGAGACGACTCTCTGGCCAGAGGGAGATGGTCCTTGACATAGACACCAAGGCCATGCATGTGGGTTAGAGAGTCTTTCCTTAGGAGAGGACGGTAGCTGGGGATCGAGAGATCAGAGGAGGGAATAGACGAGACAAGGTTTGTCTTACACAGAGCCAGTATATCCGGGCAGTTTGCAGTGAGGAAAGATTCCATGCTGCAGAAATTTGTTCTAATGCCACGGATGTTGGAGAACAAAATGTTGAGGGGTTTAGGTGATTTTTGAGGAGCTGGTTTAGGTTTACTTTTTTGGTTCTTTTGAGTCTTCATGTGGAGTAATTGTTGGAAGATGAGAAGGCCTGAAGTAAGAGAAGTAGATGGTTTTCGACCGCGACATGAGCAGAGAGGAGTTGGCACAGCCTGCCTCATAATGTGGCCTCAGGGTTGCCCAACGGAGGTGACTGCAGGGACACATTTCCATGTGCGTCATGGCACTACAAACACCCTGGTATTATACAACTGTTGATCAGAGCGGCCGCTCCAGATTCTACGCAAGAGTTAGTGCTCCTAACTACCAGTTGGAAACAGCAACCAGTGAACTGTCAACTGTGTACCTTCAAAATGAAGAGGCAATGCCACAGACTGCACACGTCATAGAGAGAAACATATCAGCACTAGTACAGGGGCCAGAGAGAGAGAGAATTCTGGGAACCCCTACTTAGACAAGAAACAAGGTGTGAGCCTCTACTCATGTCCAGGAGAAGGGGGAGGAGTGTTGACCAGGCAGTAGGAAGGTCTACCTACTTCTATTACATATAACACATACAACAACGACAAAAAACAAACAAAGGGATAAGGGCGGGGAAGTAGTTGACATAGTGCCCAGGCTGACACTAGTTGTATGTTCAGGGTGATATGATGGAATTTATTGGTATTTTATCCTTATACAACACTAAGTTTTAACTTCGTATAAGTCCCATTGTGCTATTCTAAAGAAAGAAATGAGAAAATATGATTATCCACCTTTTTGTGGATATGGCATAAATGCTAGCTCACTTGTAGCAGCAGGTGATATTGGTAGTCCACATGCATTCTGATGGTCACCAGTGAGTGTTCCAAGTTGGTACATTTTATCTAGCAAAAGACAAGGCCACTGGACCATAGGAATACTGAAGACATACTAACGCCTGGTGAAGAGACATTTTTTCCCTTCTTTCGAGGGGGAGATTTCCAACTACACAAACATATAGTGTTATAAGTTAGGTTAGAATGGTTAGACCAAGAATCAATGTTAAATTAGTCGCATAGAGTGGGGTGGGGGGAGAGAACAAAGAAAAATAGATAAATAAATAAAATAAATACATAAATAAGTACATGACAACTAGTAAATCTCTCTGAATAGGAGTAAATGTTTTTTGTAATTCTGTTTGTACATTTCACACTGGCAAACATTAGAAAATATGCTACATCTCTTAACTTTTTTGTTTTAGATAAATGAAAAGAATTCAAATTAACATACTTGAATGTTTTTATACATTTTATTGTAAGTATTATTATACAGATAAATCTAATATAAAATGGGGTGAATTTTGTTAAATATGTGCTAGAAAATATCTAAAACAAAGGTTTTAAAAATGTTCTTGTGTATGATGCCTGTTAAATTTTCCTCACATTTATTATAAACCACTGTAGAAAAAGAGTAATTATTTTTTTATATATATGATTTTGAACTTAGTATAAAAATCTAGATAATTCAAAACTAAAAAGGAAGGAAGTAAATTCTTATGCTTTTCAGTTTTATATTCTGGTCATGTTGACTTGTTTTTTTTTTTTGTTTTATGTATATATAATTAATCAGATTAAGCACATAGCAATAGAGATATAGCAGTAAATTTGGAATGATAATGACTTCTGAAAATTATAGGGAATATTTTGGGGATATTTTATTCAGCTATTCTTTGTGTTCAAAATGCTCAAAATATTTTTAAAACTATATATCCTTGGATTCTGTTATATAAATTGCTGGTTAGGGATTAAAGAAATAATTTTTAGAGAGGAAAGATTATAAAGAAACAAAGTATTTTTTTTTTTATTAAATCTTAAATGCTCATTTTTGCATAATCAGAAATTCAAAAAAGCACTTGCAAACTGAGACAATGAAAAGTGACTCTTAGGTTAAAGTAAAAGTAATTACAATATTCTTTTGTTCATACATTTGGTTGCAGAAGCCTCACTGTAAAAATAGAAATGTTGATTTATTGAAAGATATCTTTGGTCATAATTAAAATATAATGAACACAAATCACAGGTTGCCTTTCTTTTAAACTATCTTCTAATTTAAAATTTCTCACAATTTTTCAAACTACTACTCTCAGATTTTTATTTGTATTTTAATTATTCATTCTAACTTTGAGAATACTGTATTCTTAATTATGATCAGGTAACACACTTATTTACCCAATATCAGAAACTTGGTTGTAAAGCATATGACTTCTGAATATAAGGTTAATGTTTTCATTCCATGTGACAGATTTACAAAATTATAAGAAAATTTTAAGCATGTACCTTAATGTAAATAGAATGCATGATTTTAAAAACTAAAAATTGGAATATTGTATAAATCCCTAATTTTTTTTTTTTTTGCTTACAAAATGAAATGTCTAGAACCCAGGCACAAACTATACTTGTATAGGCAACAAAAGTACAAAAAAGGACACTAAAATCTTCATTTTGTCATTATGCCAGTCTTGTTTACTGAATATATAATAGTTGTCAAGTTCAATATCAAGTAGCCAATTAAATAACTTTATTTGTTAAGGTTACACAGTCTGAACTAAAATAGTTAGCAACTTATTGATTAGCAGATAAATTCTTTATACCATATTCCTTGTGTTTTATTAATACCATGTAATTATTATAAGTATTTATTTAGTCTACCTTTATGTGGCACAAGACCACTAATGTGAGGCACATGGTGAAGGTCAAATTCCCTACAGTAGACAAGCTTAATGAATACTACTACTATTACTACTACAAATTGAGGCACCAACAATAGTAATGATATATATTTGTTAACTGGTCAACAGGTGGCAGTGAGAAAAAAAAAAACAACTACTTCAGTCACCAAACAGGCTCCAATAACTTATATTATTTGATAATGTTTAAAACAATTTGATCAAAAAATTATTCATTTTTTTATTGTAAGTTTATTCATTTTTTTTTAAATGCAATATTCCTACAGGGCATAAGTAATCATGGCTCTCTACAGATTCCTTTTCTTTATTATTTGTGTATTGCTATAAGTTCTTGGGAAAGACACTGGAGTGGTTTCCTATTGTCTTCTCCACAGTTTTGAATTCAGAGTTGTACTTCCACTAGACTGGCTGTCAACCAATCTACTTTGCTATTTAATCCATTTACAAAGAAGAGATAAAACAATTAGTTTATTTGTACTGTTAACAAATGATGGTGATATTTAAGTAATTTTGCATTGACAATATTTTCTGAATGAGTAATTTAAGGAAGATCTATATGATATTTTCCTAAAGCTATAGTGTTGAGATAATCAAAATGTCTGGGTAGTTTCCAGACAGAACTTGTATGAAAATGTCTTTAGGCAGATGCTCTTCAATTAATACATAAGATTAGGGATCATAAATGTATATACTGTAATCATTTTTCAGTCATACTTCTGGCCATTGGAAAAAGTAGATGTTAATTTTCTTTTTTTTAATATTTTTATACTTTATTTCCCATTTGTATCTTGCATGAGGCAAATATATAAGCAACATTCTTAACTGAGCTAAATGTATATATTACTTGTTAAATTAAATACTTTTAAAATTCCAGTTTGCAAACTGAAGATTTTATTTACATTTGGTCTTATTGATTCAAAAAAAAAAAAGGAAAAATGGAAAAAAAAGGTTCAAATTCTTAAAGCCCTTATAAGGGCTTTAAGAATCTGAACCTTTTTTTAATTTGTATATGCATCTTGTTTGAGTATCTGAGAGTATTAATAGAAATATCAGTCTTTAGCAATCTGTTCATTAACCATTATGTTCTTTGACCAAACAAATAGCCTATAGGATAGTGGTAGTTCTATATCTAATATACAAATTTGGTGTTTGTGAGAATGGAGACCACAACCCCTGTAAAGGCAAAATAATTCATAAATAACATGAGTATTGTTTCATGGAAGTTCTTGAAATCAAGCCTTATTAGTAATAAGGTTAAATCTTTTTATTTTTTTTTCTAAGTGATTCCTAATTTTATATATTTATCACATTCAGCTTTAGTATGTATAATGTTCTTGATAGCCACTTCATCCTGGTTATACTTCTGGTGCATTTATTTACAATGAAATAGATTAAGCATATTTTTTTATATTACTGTTTATGTTATCAATTTTCTTTAAAAAAATAGTTTAATTAATGCATTCCTTAAACAAGTAAACTAGTTTAATATTTCTTCATCATTTCACTACATGCAAGGCAGTAAGAATAAGAAAACAGAAACATTATTAAGAGGCAAGGACAATAGAAGAGTAATCAAGAAGATGGTAGATAATGATTTACATTGTATTTAAATTTTTGAATATCAAATTTGGCTGCAAAGCATGGAGCCAGAAGAGTTGCATAAGCAAGAAGCACAACAAAAGAAACTGTTAGTATAGAACTTACAGTTACATCTAGCCAACTCAACTGTAAATAGATGAGTCCTTGTTGCTAAACTAGTACTGCACTTAAATTCATGAAGTCTATCGAAACATAGCAAAGACTTCATCCAAACAATTACTATAAAAGTATTTATAGAAAAGGAATGGGGAAGCAACATTATGGTCTGAAATCGAGATGCCAAGTCAGGACCAGTAATATTGCTGATTCTTCTTTGGAGTTTATCAAGAATCTCTAGATATATCGCAGGAGCACTAGACTATATGTGGCAGCAATATTCAAAGCATAGATGAATGGTAGACTTATAAATATGTTAGATCGATTCTGGAGAGAAAAATTGTCTAGCACGACACAGTGAACAAACTTTCTTAGCAGAAGACCAAGCAATGGGTTCAATATAATCTTTCAACTTAATGTCAGCTGAGAATGTTAGCCTAAGAAGGCATAATGAGTCCTTCTCTGGAAGGTTAGCATCAGCAATGCTAATGCAAGGCAGAAAGGGCTCTCTCAGATGATTAATAAAGAGCAATTTTATTTTGGAGGTGTTAACTGGGGCAAGGAATAGCTTGTTAATGTTAACAAGAGACTATAGGTGATTTTTGAAATCAGCTGCCAATTTGACCTTGTCAAACTGATCATACTTACTATCGAGACAGAATTAAATGGTTGTGTCATCATCATAGATACCAAGTTGAAAACTGATGCCACCAGGAAGGTCATAGATGAAAATTAAGAACAAAGTAGGTCCAAGAATAGAGCTCTGCATTAGTACAAAAAGATTTAGAAGTGTGACCATTCAAGACAAATTTCATTTTTTAATTTTATAAGAAAGACTGAATCGGTTCAAAAATTAATCCAGAATTATAACTTTTCAACTTGTGAAGAAGACCTATATGTCAAACCCTGTTGAATGCTTTTGGCATGTCCAAAGCAACAGCCCGAGCTTCACCATTCTTAACTAAAGCAATAATCATTAATACATTGGCAGTTGAGAAGCAAAAGCCATATTGCTTGTCTGAAAGAAGGCACTACAAAGTGAGATGCTTAACTGATTCAGAGTTGATTAGGGTCTCTAGTAGTTTGCCAAAAACAGGTAGGTTAATAAGCAGATAGAAGGGTCAGATGGTTCACCTGAGTTCTTAAAAACTGGAACAACAGAGGAAGATTTCCAACAAGCAGGAAAGCAAGAGACAAGCATTTACAGTTTAGAGAGAACAGAGCCAGTTTGGGAGCACATTTCTTAACAACTATTACAGGGATGCCATCAGGTCCACATGCTTTGTGAGGATCCAGATTAGAGATAATAGCAGAAACCATGGAAGGAATTATATGTATATCACTTAATAGAAAGTCAGGCAAGAATACTCCAGATGAGTCATGAGTAGAGTTTGAAGAGAAGTTACAGGTGAAACATTCTGTTTTAGCAGTGGAAGTTGTTAACACCTCAAATTAATTGAAGAGAGAAGAAATAGAAAACTTACTCCTATTTAATACACGATTACAGAGCCACCAGTAATCATGAGAACCAAAGTTGTATGAAGCTATATGTGGTACCTCATTCTATCAGCAAACATTTTTTGTGCAGTCATAAATAGGAGTCTGTTGTGATCAGAACTGACACCCTGGTATAAATGGAAAAAGTGATTCCTGTGGGCTATAGTAGCTGAAGATTGAGGTTTCAGCTGGTATTTCTGAGAAAGAACAAAAGCATTGATGCTGTCTTTGACCCAAGAAGAAACCTCATTGGCACAATTCTCAATAAGGAAGGTTAAGAATATCAATGTAAAGGACATTTTGAAGAATGTCACAAAGTAACTCCAAATCCAGCATGATGGTGACAGAAGAAGGTCTTACGAATAAGATGTTCTGTCTAATGGGTGACTGAAATATCAACAAGTACGACAGTGTTCTGAAATGCCAAGAGTAAGTAAGGAATAAATCAAGTATGGAAGCATGTTGATCAAATTTATGAGGGAAATGAGTAGGGAAATCCATGATTTGACTAAGGGACTGAAAAATGGAAAAACTGAAAGTCTGAATACTGGCAACATCAGTAACATTAACTCGCTTGTTTTGATGCACATTAAAATCACCAAACACAAAAATGTTCACAGATGAATGAAGAGGGAGAGAGCCTATTAGAAATTTTGTCTAATATATTACAGTCTTGAAAAGAGGGAGAGCGATAAATGAAAAAGAGATTGCTAACAAAGTTGCCATTGGAAGATTATCCCAGGTGTAAACACTGAGTTCTTTACATTATTTGGACTTTTGTCCTCATCTTTGTCACCGTATTTATCACAACATTTTGGCTGTTGTACGCTCCGGCCTTCTTCAGGCAGTTGGAATGTCGAACTGAACCCTTTATTTTGCTCACTGGGGTAGACTGTTCTAGTTCCACGTGCTTGATGGATGTCAGTTATCTCCTGTTAATTTCCCTCTGAAAGTTCTCCACTGCCTTAACTGGGTATTGAACTCACACTCTTTGGGTTTGTCACTGGATCTAACCAACACCTTTATCCACTGTGCCATGTGTCTTTCAGGACATCTGTGTATGAATTTCTGGGTATTATAAAACTAATGTCTTCAGCAACCATTTTTACCAGTGCTCATATTGCAATTTTTGCTGTTATCATTATGTTTTTACCAGAGCTCATATTGCAACTTTGTTGTTATCATTGCTTTTCTCTGGCACTCCTTATTACTGGTTCCCATATTGTATTTATTTCTATGCTTGGTCGGCTCTGGAGATTTTTGTAGCCTAGCATGTGCTGATTCCTTAAGTTTATGAATTTTCCAATGGTGTTCCTTGTTTATGATCTCAACATGATCCCGCAGAGGGTGGTGATCTCCCTTCTCTCTCCATATGTGGTCAGCCACGCCAGATTTTTCTATTTCCCCTCATGTTACAGCTTTCTGTTCTTGAAGCCTTACCTTGAGGGGGCAGCCTGTCTCTCCTTTATATTCCTTTCTGCAGCTGCACAGGATAGCATACACACAGTCTTTAGTCATGTTCTCCTCTATGGGGGGGGGGTCCCACTTGGGAGAGATATCTGCGAAGTGTCGTCAAGCTTTTGAAAGTTGTCCTGATGTTATATGGACTGCAGATCCTTTGTATTTTCTCTGATAACCCCTTCACATAAGGCAGGCAGACTGTTTTCTGAGTGTTGTTGTCCTCCTCTTGTACCCGCCTATCCCAGTTTTTTGGGGCTGCTGCCATGTACCCAGGGTAGTTGTTACGTTGTAGGGTACTACTTATACTGACCAATTCTTTATCTAACGTCTCTGGGTCGCCACTTATTGCAATATGAGCACTGGTAAAAATGGTTGCTGAAGACAGGTTTATACGCAGAAATTCATACCCAGATGTCCTCAAGGACACATGGCACAGTGGATAAAGGCATTAGAGCCAGTGACAGGACCCAAAGAGTGTGAGTTCAATATCCAGTTAAGGCAGTGGAGAACTTTCAGAGGGAAATTAACAGGCACCAAATATGGCACGTTTATTAACAAGCATCAAACATGGCACGTGTTCAGTTCAGCATTCCAACCACCTGAGCACTGGTAAAAATGGTTGCTGAAGACATTAGGTTTATAATACCCTACCCCAGTTTGGCATTCCAACCACCTGAAGAAGGCTAGAGCGTACAACGGCCGAAACGTTGTGATAAATATGGTGACAAAGATGAGTCCGAATAATGTAAATAATGTACATAATACCTCATCTCAGAAATATAGACAGACACTGAGTTCTTTATAAAATAATGAATGAGAAGAGTAGATAAAGCAATCCCTATTGATTCCATTTTTAATAGCTGCTATTTCATGTCACTAAAGTGACAGAAATTTAAACTTGGAAGTTTCATAGACTTTGGGCTGTAAGTCTTGAAGCCCTTATAAAATAAAAAAACCATTTTGGGAACTGGGATTTTAAATGTATTTAATAACTGACTGATACATTTAATTCATTGCGTTATTTTAACACAAACAGTAAACGCAAAGTATATAAAACTTTAAAATGCAAACATAAATTCAGACATGAATTGTATATAACACAAGGAAAAATAACTATCAGGTCATCCCATAAATTCTGTCCGAATTTTAACTTTTTGTTAAAATGAACGAAATTTAAAGAGTATTTTATAATGTCTAATGGAGCTGAACATGTTTAGATGCATTTAAACTGATCAAATTTTATTTCAAAGAACAATAAAATTAAATTTTGTTTGATTAAAACCCTGCTAACATGGAAGTACCCAAGAATCATTTGAGGCACATAATGCTTTATGAGTTCAAGAAAGGAAACTCAGTAGCCGAAGCGGCTAGAAACATTCACTCAGTTTATGGAGAGGAATGTGTGAATGAAAGAACTTGTAGAAGATGGTTTGCAAAATTCAGAGGTGGAGATTTCACCCTTGAAGATGAAGATCAAACCAAACTTCCAGTTGAGTTTAATGAAAAGCTTCTTGAAGCAGCCCTTGAAGAAAATCCTGCTTTATCAGTTGAGGAATTGGCAGTGGTTCTCAGTTCAAACCATACAACTGTTCATCATCATCTTCCTAAACTTGGAAAAGTTCCTAGATGAAAAATGGATCTTTTATCGAAATGTTAAGCGTCATAGACAATGGCTTGGTAAAGGGGAAGGGCTGCAGCCAAGAAGGGAACTTCATGGGCAAAAGGTTCTTCTTTCAATCTGGTGGGATTGCCAAGGAATAATCCACTTTGAATTCTTACCACCTAATGCAACAATTAATGCTCAAATATACTGTCAGCAATTAGTGTTTGAACCAAGCTTTGAGGAAAAAAAGACCTGCTCTAGTGAATTGAAAAAAGGTGATGTTTCATCAGGACAATGTGAAACCTGACACAGCAAGAATCACGTCACAAAAGATCAAAGAACTTGGTTGGGAGAAAATTCCTCATCCACCTTATTCTCCCAATCTTGCTCCTTCAGACTACCATTTGTTTCATAGCTTACAGAATCATTTGGATTAAACAGCTTTTGTAACACAGGAAGAGGTTAAAACTGACATTTGTGAGTTCTTCAAATCAAAGCCAAAAGAATTTTACAGTAATGGAATTAGTAAGCTTGTTAATAGATGGAAGGAAGTCATAGATAATCAGGGAAAATACATTGTTGATTGAATCTGTAATTAAATGTGACATTTGGTCACTTGTTTTCTTTATTCAAAATTCAGACAGAACTTATGGGATGACCTGATAAAACATTAAAATATGTCTTGTCTTTCATCAAAATTATGTAATGCACGCGTGGCTCAATAAATCTACAGCCTGTCATGTAGCTATTGGCTCAATTTTGATCTGAAATTCTCACTGTATAATATTTGATTTATTTAATAAATGGTGCATTGACAAGGAGATTATGTTGAAAAATGTTGTGCAATATAAAATGCCATTTTCATTGTTAGGCTGCAGGCATTGATGTTGATAGATGTTATATTAAAGGTTAAAGTAAAAAAAAATTATTTTGTCTAAAAGTCCTTTGTTTTTTTTAATTTAGCACACACACACGACTTTTATACAAAATGAAATTCTTATTTGAAATGAAAAAAATTTACTCAGGTATAGCTAACTAATATATTCAATATATATATATATATATATATTAGGTTGGTGCAAAAATAATGACGTAATAATGTCGTTTTTTGATGTTAAAAAATACGTCAAAAAACGACATTATTGCGTCATTATTTTTGCACCAACCTAATAGTTCAAATTTTAACAAACCTGGTAATTTTCAAATTTAGCTCTTAAAAAAAAAATGATATAGTTAACATATTGTATATATTACTTAGTTATACCAGAGTAAATTTTATTCATTTCAATGATAATTTTAAAAAAAAGAAAGAAAGTCTTTATAAAAGTACTTAAAGTTGATACCTCAATGATCCATATCACCCCACTTGAAAGGGTATATGATACTGTGTCCAAAATATTTTCATTGGAATGAGATTTACTTTTATCACATTTATACCAAATCATATAATTTAGTCCTTTTATAAAGTATAGTTACCCAAAAACTCAAATCATCACACCTGGCAGTATATATGAATGAATAGATTTAGGGTTTACAATTTCTAACAATGGTCTAGTAAATACAGGAGACCCCTGCTGGATGACTCATTTCTTGGAATTAAGAAAGAAAGAGTTTGTGTTTCCTTGGCCAAATGATAGTGTAGGGATAAGAAGATTGTCAAGAGAACTTGTTTGTCAATAGCAGTAATACAGGGGCTATCTCTATTTTTCATTAAAGTATGACTCACGACCTGACAAGTGATGACAACCACAGCTGCTGCTAGCATCATCTAGAATGTCTAGGACTAGTAAAGAGAAATAATTAGGGAATACAGGTAAAAAAGAAAAGGCATAAAAGGAGAGTGTGTTAGAGAAAAGGGAGGCATGAGAATATGTATTGGTTACTGTAATTAGCTCAACAAAATTCAGGTATGCTTTTCTAAATATAACTGATTCTTTTTGATATAACTTGCACTTCATCCAATGTTAGAAGAAAAGACTAAAACTTTGGAAGAGTTATATCCTAAACATTCAACCACTGAAAATAAATAACCCACTTGGAAATTTTACAATTTTTTTTTTTCCCCGAAATGCTGCTTTTTCATTAAGAAAATCCATAAAATTTTATATCTGTTTAAGTGATTATATAAATATATTTTTATACATAAATATATTTTATCTGTTTAAGGGATTATATAAATTTCACAATTGTTTGTTTATAAGAATAATTGTTACAGGCAGATAAGTAGCAGGATCACCTGATATTTGGTTAAATTTGGGAAGAAAGGCCATTTTACTTTATAATTGTTAGTTTTTAATAAATTGTAACTTTTATTTGTAAGTTAGTAATTTTTATTTTAATACTAATTTTTGTTACTTGTCTTGTCAGAAATCTTGAGTCATTAGCCACAAATCATTCAGTCTAATATTCTCATTTCTGACTGATTTAATCTGGTATTCCTTTGGCATACAATTCATCAGATAAAAATGGAGTTTAGTTCTATAGTTATTATAGTTCTAGATTTGGGCATTCTTTTATTTTGTGATGGTGTGGGGAATAAAAAGGTTTAATCAGCTTTTGTATTTAGATGATGTTAAGTAGCTACCTCCACAGAAATGCGATACCTAAGATTTAAAATTAATTTTTAAAAATGAAAAATCTTTCTTGAAGCTTTTATTTTTGTTTTAATTTCATTGCCAAAAAAAGGCTCTAAAATTTCCTCTACTAATCCTTGCTGATGCAAGAAAAACAAGATTTTTAACCAAAATTTTGAACAATCTAAAATGGGCCAAAAAATATTTAATAATCCAAAAATTCTTTGGGCTTTTCTCTTAATAAGAGACTTTGACAATAAAACTTTGTTTTTACTATGTTTGGGGAATTTTTTCATGATGGTATGCTCATTTTTTAGAGAATCTGTGGAGTTAACTAATATTATGAGTGTTTAGTTTGAACTAAATTTATTCAAAATGATTTTTGTGACCTCTGCCATAGAAGCATGCATTTAAAAATGTCAAAATTGGCACAAATGAAATGAACCATGATGAATTTTATCAAAGTTTGTTCTTTATCTAAAGAAAGTATAGTTGTGTATATAATGGAGACCTCTTCTATGATCTCTACCCAGAGAAAACAAACAGTTCAGCTAAACAAATACTGTTTCTATTTAGACCAATTGGAGGATAAAAAGTGTCTAGAATTAGTTAATAATAGAAAGGGCATAATAGTCCATCAGGATAATGCTAGATCATATATTATTCTGGTGACTAGATAAAAATTATTACAGACTGATTAAGATTTCATTTATTCACTATAATGCCAGCTCCTCATTTCTGAGTATACACATTTACTAAGGCAGCTAACTAATTCCTGTTACAGATGTTTCCTTAGACAAATTTGTTTCTTCAATATTTATGGAGCCCACCTGTGATTTATACTACAACTAGACTGAGCAGACCATAGTTACAGTTTATAGGAGAAAGTATGTAATCTGGTGTTTGAACAAGGTCAGTGTGCTCAAACCTTTTGTCACAATGACTTTGTGCTAGTACAATCATCAACCATCTTAGAACAGTTCTGTCTTTTCAATTTTACTCACAAGCCATGAAAGTATTTGTAAAACAGACAGAGATAGCCGCCGTTGCCTCTCTCTGTCTGTTTTGCAAATACTTTCATGGCAATTGCGCTGAGGAGCTGCATTCGCTGGTTCTCAGACTTCATGAGTTCAAGCGCCCTACGAGGCTTGCATCCTGCTCTCACCCCTTCACTGTCAAAACTCCTAAATGAAGCCGTCTCTTCTACTCCAATAGCTTCATGTCTCGCACCTCTCGCCTGTGGAACTCCGTTCCCTATTCCAGTTTCCCTGAGGGCTATAATCTCCAGCTATTCAAATGTAATGTCAATCGACATCTCCAGTTGCCTTGATATATCGACTACCCTTCTCCTCACCCTTTCTTCTATCACTCCTATCTGATCTTGCTCCAAATTTTCTGTAACCCCTTGCATCCTAGTGGCTTCCCGCCTTGCTTGGGGTGAAACGCTTAAAAAAAAAAGAAAAAAAAACCTTTCTATTTGATCATGAAACTTGTGTTCAGATCTTACCATGGTTGATTTGTAAGGAAATTAACTTCTTGATATTTTACTCTGGACAGGTGATCCTTATTCTTGTCCCATAACTTGCCAGTGTTTTAGGTATGCTGCATGATGGCTTATTACAATTCCCAGTATTGTTTCCATCATCTTGTGGTTATATCTTTCTTATGACTAATCTATAAAAATCTGAAATTAAAAAAATGAATATCGATAACATATATACATATATACATATATATATAATCTTTACAATAAAAGGAACAACCAAGAAGTTGCATAATAAAATCTCATGTCACTGCTTGGACACTTTTTTGCTTATTTTTTCTTCTAGGTTATTGCAGTTGCTTGCTTCAAAATTGCTTGCAGCTTGGTTAATAGTCCTATGGCAAGCTTGGTGATTGGAAGCTTCTATTGTCCACATTTGGGGGCTGATGTTACTCAGTGAGGGCTTTCTTTATAATACTTCTTTGGAGCACCCATGTTGTAGGGACCATATGACAGCTCATCATATAGTATCATTTTTGGCAGGTAATAATCTTCTATTCTGGAAATATATCCAGCCTTAGTATAAACTGAAAATTGGTTGGTTAATACTAATTTGCATAATGGAATCTTATATTAGGCAGTATTGAATGTTTTTTCTTTTTTTATGTTGTTGACTTTGAGCCATTACATTCAAGAGAAAAAATTGATTAGAGAGAAAAATAAGAAATTTAAGAACTGTAAAAGAACAATTTTATTGAAATTTTGGGCAGAATTTTTTATCATAGTGTTAAAAAGATAAGAGATGTAAATGAAAATAAATATCTGAACAAAAAAAAACGAATGTGGTCAACATGCAAAAATAATTTTAAAAACTACAATAATGATGAAAAAGTTTCTGCATTAGAAAAAACAATTTCTTAATTCTCTTGATAAGCATTTTGCTTTTCTATCTTCATTTCTCAACTGTTTTTTCAAGATGGTGCCCAGAAATCTACAGCATAAAATATTTTTGCAAAATATTTAGTGTTATTCTGAGTTTCGATATTTAGACCAGGTATCCCAAACTAAAATTTTATTATCAATTTATTTAAGAACTTTAATCCAGACTAGAGATCTTAACAAAACACAAAAAATGATATCATATTTATTGTGGTTGCTAATGGTATGAGTGTTTAGTTGCGAAGGAAAGGAACAAAAATTTCAACAGTATGTATTTGTTAAATCTCTGAATATATACATAGTTGTTTGGAAGGTGGCAAAATTTTCATGTGTGGTTCTTCAGTTGCTGTTAAGGAAAGCGATTAGGTGTAAGAACTGGGAGTTGTGATTTCTTGGGTTGGTTGGTCAGGGTCATGTTTGGTGCCTGAGTATAGTTCAAGGTGGATTAATGAAGTCAAATCTAGTGTCATTGGTGGGGTTTGACATATGCCCCTGTTCTTGGTTGAAATTGACATCTGTGAGGCATTTGATGGGCTGGTGGATATGTGATATTGAAATATTGAAGTAGAATTGCTTTGTATGTTGGGTTGGCGAGTTGATTGATTGAGGTCATGGTAGATTGATTCATGGTAAGGTGTATTGGTGGGTTACATGCCAAGGTTACAGCAGTGGCAAGAAGAGATACCTAGAGTGGTTAGGATAGCTATGAATTTGACCTTGCCAACACAAGGATGTGGGCATGATGGATTGGGAAAAGTCATGAATCTGACTTTACAAATACAGAGGATATGTTGGCAGGTTGGTAGTAGAATGTCTCAGTTGGTTTCTGGTCGATTGCTGTATCCATGAAACAGGATCACAGAAACAGGGACAAGAGGGAGGCCTGGAGTGCATAGTGAAGGTTGATCAAGCAGAATGTCTCTGTTAGATTCTAGTTAATGTAGTATCAATGAAACAGGGTCATGCTAGTGACAACGAAGGAGACCTAGATTTGGATAGTGAAGGTGTAAGAAATTACAGTGATGGTATTAGGAGCCTGGCAGTGTTGGAGCTGACTGTTGGTTGCATTCTGCATGTGGAGTCTGAAATTAGTGAAGCTTGAGTGAAGTCACAGTTGTGACAAGACAAGTGATTGTGACAATGACAGTGACAGCCCACCTGTGTGCCAACAGGTGACCTTTCGACTTGCTACTGTGTTATCAGTTACAAGGGGCTTTCTTTAAAGAAAATCTGGTTGTCCGCAAGGTCATTTTATTTCAGTGGGAATGTTAGTGATTGGCTGTTGTATTTTATTATGGGAATTTGTTTTGTGGAGTGGATTTGATGCTTGGAGCCTCTGTGCAGAAAACAACTTTTTGATTTTGTGTTTTGCTTTCTTAGCATTCACATCCAGCTGACCTGTAGTATGAATTTGAAAGAAATTTAATTGCAGTGGAGTATAACACTAATTTTCTGTCTCATGTGTTACTGGGCCAGAAGCCAATTGTAACAGTGTAGAACTAAAGTGAGAAATCATAAATATAATCTCATATAGGTAACCTTGAAGTAAAAGAAAGATAATAATATAGGAATTAATAATTATTAGATCAGACCTGCCTAAAGATTAGGGAAAATTGTGTTCTCAAAAATGAAATAGTTAAAAAAGAAAATGACACAGAAGAGCAAATTTGACTGCTCATATAGCTTAATGCCTTGCAGCTTCTTGCTATGATTCATAGTACAACAGAGATGAAGCAAATATTTTTTCAGTAGTACATAAAAAAAAAAACAACCTCAAATTTACACCATGCAAAAACAACCAGAAGTACAATTTGACTGTAAGACAAAATTAAGTTAAAAGTATACTATTCTGAACTTGCTATAAAAAAGTATTCATTGGCTTCATACTTGAAATTTGAAATGAGGAATTAAACAAAACTTTTATTTACTCTGTGGCGGACTTCACCACATTAATTTAACTTTAGATTAGGAAACAGGGCTGACACAGAAAAGGATAAGCCAGTGTTATATACAAAATATGTATTTAACAAGATGTACAATATCAAACAACGATGTGAAAAAAAGCATGCATTTAAGTAATAAAAGGTTGAAATAAACAAGAATTGTCTCTCTTTAACTGTTATTTTAGTATTTCAAAGTTCACTGAAATAATGTTTACGAGAGTCTCTGTTCTTAAAAGATTTGCCATGTTAGAAAAAATTATGTGAGTATCTACAAGGTATGTTCAGCATGTGAGTGGTGTGTGTGAGTGAGAAGGTTGGCGCATGGTTTCAACTGTTATGGATTCGTTTGGCAGTTGAATTCTCACTAATTACCTAAGAAAAATTCTTGCTTAAATAAGTGACTATAGGCTCCAGATCACTGCGTGGGAAGAACTATTCTTCACGTGCTGACGATCTGATTGGTTGACATAGACCAATCAGCGAGCAAGCTATGGGGAGACTAAAGAAAGCTTCTGTGATCCGTTTCTCCCAAAAGTGCAAAAAACTGACTACATGAAAATAGAGTGACTACAAAATTGTTGCATTGCTGCGATTTGTAAATTGTCTATAATAACGTAGTGGTGATTAATTAACCAATGAATGCTTGTCGTTGTATGTGATTTGTATGTATGTATGTTTGTGCATGATAGACTTGCACAACTCTGTCATAGATGAATCTCATTCGCAAAATTTTATGAAATAAGCAATTTTTGACTCTTCTGGTTCTTAGAAGAAAAACTACTTCTCAGGATGTGGAGTTCATCATCCACTAAATAGAAGTTTAAATATGAATTTTATTAAACACCAGTGTAGGCATCTCTGGCATGAAAACCACTAATAAAAAAGAAAAAAAATGAACAGATACCTACTTAAAAAAGTTATGCTTATTATCTTCCATAACAGCTTAAAGTAGAAAAATTACGAAAAGGCAACATTTTTGCAAAGGATGAAGAACTAAGTATCCATTTTATTTTTTTAAGAAAACATAATTATTTCATTTTGAAAATTACTTAATTACATTTCAAATTTTTATAGGCTCATGCACCAGAGATAATCTAATATACAATTTTAAATGCATCATTAAAAAAAATATAAAAAGATTTAAAGCGTGTGATATCCATCGATGTAACAGTTAAACAGGTCTGATTTAAAATGGGGTTCAGCTGATGTTCATTCACTTGGTTATCAATTCAAATTTCAGTGCATTGGACCCAACTGTACCACACAAAATGGGCAATGCATATTCTCTTTTTTTATTCACGTTGGCTGGGTGCAGGGATATGAAACCAACCATTAGTAAAGAAAGATGATCTACTAGGTGTAATTTTCATTTATTTTTATTTTTTTATTAAGAGTTGAATTCCTCTAGTATTTCATCCACTAAAACTTTTCAACTTAGACATTTTTTGTCAAAGACAACTCCAAACCTTAAGCTCACCAAATTGCCAAGCATTCTTTTTTCAGCAAAGTTTAACCTTCATAACCAAAAAAAAAAAAAAAAAAAGAAAAGAAAAGTTCTCCCCTTGATATCAGTATTATTTTTTATCATTACTCCTTTGGCAATTGTTTTTTTAAAAAGCAATGATTAGAATTTTAATAAAAAAACCCAAACATGAATACATTATACATTTTCTTTATACTTGAGAATTTACAACAAAAATATTAAACATTAGTTATTTATGAGATTTTTTATTTACAATAATTTTATATTTACAACATTGTAAAAATATAAATTGAACAAAGTTTACCAATTAATAAAGTAATAAATCTAATAAACAATTTTTTAAATATATTTATAAAAATCTACTAAACTAGATGTGAACCAGCTATAATGAAATCTTTATTTTACCATTTTATAAAGTTCAATTCGATTGGCTGATGTTTTGCCATCTTCTTAATTATCGCTGGGTTTTTTTTTTGCTTTGCAAAAATTATTGAAAGTATGTTATTGATTTTTTTTTTTTTTTTTTCTTTTCTGAAAATTCACCGTGGACCAAAAGTAAGTGGACAGCCTGCCTTAACTACTCCACTGTTATTTAGACCAATATTTAACAACATAGATGTCTGTTTATTTGTTATGCATTTTATGAGAGCATAAACAGATGATTTTTTATATATATATATATATATATATATATATATACACACACATTGTTATTTTTCAACTTGTCATCAAACACATTTTAAGGTTTCTATAGATAGCTTGTTAAAAATGTTAACCACATTCATTAAAATGAACTATTAATGGTAAATGCCTTCTTAATTAGTTCCACAATGTGAGTTGTATTCTCCATGTGGGATATCTTATTTGAAAATGATTTTAAATTGTAATGCAATGGGTGATGTACTCAGCCATAACAACTGATTATGGTTCTTAGTAACATATCTTGTGTATTTTTAGAAGGTGATACACAAACACCAATTAGAAGTAAGATGATCATGGTTCTTAGAATATGACAATTTCCTGCTGACCAAGTGTATAAGTTAGGCCCCTGCACATTTTAACAGTACATAATTCTCTTTGCTTAGCAAAGTTGTGTTGAGGAATAGTTTGTATGGATTAACTAACAGCAACTGTACAAAGAAATTGGAATGTTCAGTGTTTAACAATGTTGTTTAATGACTCATCCAAAAATTATACACAAAGCTAAATTTTATTTCCCTTAAATAAAGCAACATGATTGGGAGTGTTACTCATTTAGATTAATATTTGGTAACTAACATCTTTTATGGAAATTTTGCATCACTAGATCCTTGAAAATATTATTGTATTTATAAAAGATAATAAGAATTGTTTTTTTGTTTTTTTCATAATGCAATTTGCTGTATTTTCTAACTATTTTGTCTTGGTTGTATAAAAGAGATATAATTATTAAATGTTGTTTTAAGAGAGCAATAAAAATGAATCTGTCAGTATGTTTTTTTTTGTTTTTTTTTTGTTGAAAGCATGTCAGTTGTGAGTCAATTTTTAGGTAATTTTCATGTAAGATTTTATAAAAATGATTTTATAGTTTAAAGTATTAATATTGTTTGCAATATAATATCTATACTAATTTTTACACTGTAAATTCTTTTATAGAATAATATGCTATAAAATTTTGTTCTAAGTAATAAATGAAATATTTATCTGCTATGTTTTACTTAATTTCTTTCTTTTTCTCTCAACTATGGTGAGACTTTTTTTTCAATGTTTTTATATTAGTCATCTGTATTCTATTTCCTCTATTCAGCATACCCATTGGTGAAAATTTGCAATCTAAGTGGTATCATTGGTAAGTTTTCTAGAATGTAATCTTGGTTTTGTTTTTAATTTTGAAAAAAATATATTAATTTAGATATCAGGATTTCTTCGCAGTTCATATGCTATCATATTGCAAAAATACAACTAACATAATTTATCTATATATTTTTTTAAATCATTTATTAAATAACACTGACTAGAATTTTTCAATAAAAAAATTATTTTGAATCTTTTACTATGTCATAAGTGATTTTTACCAGTGGTTTCTGTTTAATACAGAAGTTTATTAGAAATAATAGAAATAAATTCTTTGTTCACAAATCTTTACAATTTTATCACCATCCTTTTGACCTTTTGTAAATGCAAAATAATAATTTTCTAATAGATTTTGATCAATAGAATAATATGCATCATCATTGGCAGGATTAAAAATTTGGACATTGTTTCTATGGCAACAAATGGAAAATGGTATGATCTTGATTATAAAGCAAGTAATCTATTGTACAGAGAATTAAGTAGATTAATTGATGTTTACTGACTTCCTTTAGGCCCTGTCTAAAATTATTCTGATTTGAAATCATAATGAATATAGTAGGGTGGTGGGTAAATAACTTCTTTTTTAATGAGTGTTTTAGTTGTTGAAAGTTTAGGATAATATTTTCATTATTCCATGCATTATTTAAATTAATATCATCATTGTTATTTTTATCACATTTTGGTAGATGTGTTCTTCAACCTTCCTTAGTTGGTGACTGACAGTCTTTAGGTGTCACTATTTTTTCTTCAATGAAAACACTTATGCTTTATAAATTTATGGAATTTACTGTCAATTTAATTTTAAATCTGATAAAAATAGATGTGTTTTTCTAATACATTAGCATGCAACTTTGACACTCACTTTTTTAAACTTATACTATGGTTTTTGTTTTTTATTTCGGATTTAAGAAAATTGTCAAGTAGCATAATGTCTATACTAATGAAAAGGATTAAAAAACATATAAATGCAATCTAGAAATAAGAATGTTACCACTTAAAAAATATGGAATAATTCTTGAGAGACTTACTTGGGAGATTTTGGATTTTAACATTTGCTGTTCTTTTCTATATTCATCAAAGATATTACCTCCAGTAATTTTGAAGATACTTTTAATTAGAATCTCTCATTTTTACCATTTCTAAGCCTATGAAGCTTTATTTTGAATGGAAGAAAAAATCTGTTGAGAAAAAAAACTATTAACTGAATGTGACTAACAAAATTTATTGAGGAGTAAGGAATGTTTTCTTTAAAAGCTGAAGTTTAAAATTTGATTCAACAAAATTACCAGTTAAAATATTTCAAATTGTTCTTTCCACATAATTTTGACATGTGTATCATTCATAGGATTTTAGCATAAAATAAAATCTGTGTCAAAGGATGAAAGTATTTTTGCAATGTGATAACTTAAATAATAATATAAATCTTTATAGAGTAGTTTCAGTCCTAAAGCTTTTATAGAAATATATATCATTGTATGTTTATATTGTTTTCACCATATTTCTTTTAGAGATTTTTTTTTTTGTTTTTTGTTTTTTAGCTTATATTTTTTTTTCATTTTCTGCTCATTAAGGATTATAAAAATTACTTTTTTTTTATATACAGTGAACCGTTACCATCTGCAGGTGCTACAGAATCTGAAGAATTTTATTATTTGCTTTTGATATTTTGTGATTATAAAACAATTTTATTATTTCTGTGAGAACTATGTAAAATAGCCATGCAATCCATTCTCCAAGACAATCATTGTTAGAAGACAACTCAGCCTTTCAGTTTCTCTATGAATTGGAAACAAAACTGAGATATCAAAATGGTAATATATTGTTAGGCTGTGTATTGTATTAGATTTTGATTACCACTACTTTATTGAGTATATAGTGAGTATATTAATTTTGTTGGGTTTGCCTAGAAGACATTAGGAGCAGCATTTAGTTCTACTTATTTTATTAAAAAAACTGCTTTTGATTGTATAAACAACTGTCATAGCATGCATATAAAAAATTGCAAAATTGACATGTTTTGTTGTTGATTGTAACATTAAAGATAGGCAACATAGGCATTTTTATTATAAGATAAAAATGTGAAGAATTTATGGAGAAGTTTCTGTGAATGCTTAAATATATTGTAGTGGTTTGTTTCATATTGGATATTTATCATCGAGAAATTCTATGTTAAGTTGAAAATTTGGAATTGATAGCAATCAGAATGAAGACATGACTTGTTAATAATCAAATTTATCTGATGTAAAAGATAGTGAATATACTGAAAATATTGTAATTGAGCATTGAAAATAATTTACATTAGCTTGATGAATTTAGTTACTTTGATGTCTGAATTTTTTAAAAACAGATTGTGATGAGTGATGAAAAGTGGATACTTTACAGCAACATGAAATGCAAGAATGGAGCAAGTGAAATAAATCATCATCACTAGCTGTACCTAAGGAAACTGAGGCTGTATACATGGTGATAGTGGGTTAGAAGGCAATCTTCAATTATGAGCTCCTTCCATAGAAATAAACAATTGAATTTTGAAAAGTATTGCTCTCAATCAGACCATTTAAAGGCAACAATCAAAGAAAAGAATCTGAAATTATGAACTTTCTGCAGTTAATTTTCATCAGGATTATTCAAGATAATTCTGGTGAACAAAAAAATTTTTTACAGCTTGGTTAGAAAATTTTCACTCTGCCACCATATTCGGCAGATATTGCACCTTCAGGTGACCATATATTTTGGTCTTTACAGAATTCATTAAATTGAAAAAGAAAAATTCAGTTACTTGGAAGACTACAGAAAGTTCTAGAATGATAGAATTATGAAGTTACCTGAAAGATAGATAGTGGGACAAAATGGTAAATATTTTGTTCAATAAAGTTGTCAAAAAAAACCTATTCTCTTTTTCTTTTCTAATAAACTGAATTAATGTTTACATTGGGCAATATATATTTACTTAAATATAGAATTATTTTATAACATTTGAGCTTTTCCCTAAATATTTATTTTTCCTTTTTGTTAATTTGGTTGGAGATTTGATAAGTGCTTTCATTTGATTTATGAGTCTTATGATTATTGAGCTATTGATAATGTTATCAGTCCAATAATCTAATTGCTAGGTTATCACTTAAAATAGTGAAAAGTAAGAATGTTTATATTATCTGATTAAAAATAACTATAGGCATTTGTTTTCGCCCTCTTTTGATTTTATTTCCTTGTTAAGCAATTGTTAAAGCTTATTGGAGTTATTGTTAGTAACATATACACAAGAGTTAACTATTGATCTTGGTAAAATTAAGCTGTAAAAACTTGCAAATCTATCTTCATCTTATCTCTTGGAAACTGACACTAATTCAACATATGGATAATAACTTTAGAAATGATATAATATAAACTAATATAAATCAACTCTAAAATGAACAAGAATTCAATGATCATCTTTACTCTAACTCCAACAATAAAAATAATAATTCTTTATAAAAAATAAAGTATTATGCCACCTGAAGATTCAAATTCATGTTTTCATTTATAACAAAAACTCAAAAACAAAATATTGATCTAAAAAAAGTTAATGAGCAGTAATGAATCCATTTTTGTTTTTTTATATAATTTTTTTGTACTGACTTGTGCATGATAGATTAGAATATATTTTCTCTTTTTGATGTATTTTATGCTACTTTTATTTAAAATTAAATGTTGTTGCCATTACTGCCTGCCTTGTTTATTTGATTTTTCAAGAAGATTTTTATAATTTACTTTTCAAATATCAATTCAAAATGAGTTTTTAATATTTAGATTTCTTATTAAATAATGATTGATTTTTTTAAATATTTTCTGGCTCTGTGTGTACACAATATTTTTGTTTGCAACTTAATTATATTAAAACTAGATATTATTGACTAAGCAACTTATTTTGTATTTTTTTTCTCAAGAAGCATTGTAATTTAGAGTAGCATTCAGATTAATATTTCTCCATATCCAAACATTTGTTGCTTTCATAATTTGCAATGATTACTCAGTAAAATAGAATATAATTCTGAATTGTAAGAAAACAAGTTAGTAGGTGTTTGCTGTAAGTTACATAGATTTATAAAATAGCTCTGTGTATAATGACAAATTAAGTATGGATTAGTATTTTTGCCTAAGAACAAAATATCATTCTCCATTTCTGATGATCTGCAAAATTACTTTTCCTGGCCATGGCATTAATGTGAAATTATTTCTGACTTTGTGACAAGGAATGCAAAGAAATCCTTTGATGATCTGACATTAAATTCCAATTCTTTCAAGAGGACACATTTCCTGGCTCTCTAGTCCATTGTACTGTGAAATCAAAAGAGCTGTGAGCAAACTGCAAGTTCCTGACAATACTTCTGAGAGAGAGAGAGAGAGAGAGGAGTGGCTCTGGGGAAATCTGGTACAATAAGGAAATCAGAAGAGCAAACCCAGTTCATCTTTCAAGTTATAATGCAGCATTGTAAACTATATTTACTTATTTAGTTTCATATAATATATACAAACAAAATTTGCATTGGAGAGTAGGTAATGGCTGTTCCAGTTCCTGCTGTGCAGAAACTATTTATTTAAGACATCGCATACTGAGAAAGACAATATGGAAACTTCTTGGACATATTTTGTGAATGAATCCAGAATGCCCAGCTAACAAAGCCATGGAGTTTTACTTTGGAAAGACTAACTTCAAAAATTTCAGAGGCCACCTAAGTACCACTATAGTCACAATGCTGAACCAAAACATTCAAAGAACAAGGCAGAAAGATCCCACTTTTCCTTTGGAGAAGTTTACAATCAAGGAAGATCTGCAATGAATCTGCAAACTTGCAGAAGACAGAAGGCTGGCAAAATATTGTTGAATCAGTATACAATATCATTGAAGATGAGGGAACATGTTAATTCATGACCTCAAATTGAAGATCGAAACAGTTTTGATGATGATGATAAACACAAGCAAACACACACAGTGGTTGTTGAAAATTTTTCAGTTAGGCCAAGAGACATTTAAAAATTCTGATATTTGACATTTAGTCAGATTTTCTGAAATGTGTCAGGCCAAGAATTTTTCAGCTCTCTCCCTTATATAAAATCTGTATATATAATCTGTTGCAATGTAAGGTTTTGTTCCCTCTCTACTCCATTTTCACTTATTCTATGTATCTGCTGTATTGTCTAGTGTTACTTATACTATAAAAGATGTTATGTTTAGTTCTATATTGTATCTTCAAAAACTGCATATACTTTACTTGATAGCTGACATCAGTGCAAATGGTTTAAGAAAGCAAAGAATTTGCAATATGAAAGTACTGCTTTGTGTTGAGGTAGTTTCAACATTTCAGTGTTTATCTTTTAACTTTCCAACTTAACAATTTTAACTTTTTTCTGTATCACTAAAGTTTTGTTTATTATTTTAAAGTAATTTTACTGCTTTTAAAGTAGAATTTTTTTTAAATTAAGAAAAACATGAATTGCTTAGAAATGTTTTGCTTCAACTACTAAAAATTAATTTCTCTTAGTTTTTATAGTTTAGCCCTTAGGGTAAGTTGTGCATTTGTTCAATTTAGAGTTCATTACTGTACACTACATACTCAGTATATACTAATAGATTTTATGTACCAGAATGAAAAATGAGAGCTTTTTATGTGTTTTAAGTTAATTTAATGTTATAAATCACAAGAGCAATAACAAACAACTACTTTGATATTCTATATAGCTTGTATTCTATGAAATTTATATGTATTTATTTAGTGCACAGTGAGTGATGGTTGTAATAAAACAGTGCTTGATGTAAAATAAGAGCTAAAATTTATACTAATAATATATATTGTATATGTTTAACAGTGTGGGTACTGAAAATAAGCCCAATTAAGAAGCCCTTTAAAACAAAAACAAATCTGATGTTTAGTTCGATTAGATTTTGGGTTGCAACCTCCTTATGTAGCCAGGAAATGTATTTTCATGAATAATATTTATAATTCAGAAGTCAATGAAAAAAATGTCTGGCTATGTTGTCAGGAGAGAACCAGTTTTGTTAAGATAAAAAAGTAATATCTTGAGTCTTCTCAAAAGATGACTAAAGAAATGTGAATAAATTAGAAGTTGCTGTTTTTAAATGCCCAGGAAAATTTTTTAATAATCAACAGTATAGATTGGATATTTTCTTAAGATCATTTGGAATACCTTGATACAATCCAAACCTGATTAAATTTAACTAAATCACTAACATCAAAGATTGTACAGTTACCATCTTCAGTTGGTTCCACTGGGTACCAATAGCAAAAATATTATATATGCAGCAGGATTTAAATTAAGATATATACATAGTAAAGTCTAACAGTCTATGTATTAAAGAGTACATACAGTTCAGTGGCAGAGTAGCAGTCTGAAAGATTTAGTTTAATCCCATATGAGACATGTCCCATCACTACTTAATCTGATGCAAAAGACCTTTTCTCACAGTGATCAGTATGTCTGTAATATAAATATGTTCAAATTGACCTGCATATATCTAACTATATACTTGCCTTATTCTTAGCATTTATGATATCTTCTTCAATATATAATTACGTTATTGGATACTCTAGTTTTTAAAAATATGTAAAGAGACTGACTGTAGTGGTCTTAAAGACTTAGCCAAAACTTGGCTGGAACAAATCATGATTAAGTAACTTGAACCTATGATATTAGCTACAATGTTTCTTTTTACCAACATTTGCTGTTACAGTCAGTACAAAAAATGTAAGCATCCCTCAAATACTGCATTTTGCAGAAGTGATGGTACTTCTGATGAGTAGTGACACTGCACATGACAAAAAGAATTACTGTCTATGTGGAACTTACTTTTAAAATAGTATGAAATATTGAAATTCATAACTCTAATTCCATTTAAACTTTTATTTTATATATTTATCATTATCTAGGATTTGTAAGAAAAGAAAAACCCTGGCAATAAGTAGGCCTGAAGGTAACTATGCTACATGTTTAAGAGCATAAAACTTGGGTTGTCTAGTCTTTTGTCAAGAGAAGCTAGGAAGATTAATAATCTATAATCTTCACACTAAATTTTTAGGATTTTAAGCAAAATTGTTTCAATTATGGTAACAGCTGGAGGAAAAAATAATTTTAGTCTTTATAGTGCACAAACTTCATTGTTTTATTGATTATTAAGATGAAACATTGAAATGGTACTTCCTAACCTTGGAACTACTGAAAAAAAATCAAGTTAAATGTTATTAATTAAAAGAGATATATTGTAGGAATTATGATTGAAAAATTTCAAATTATTGAATGACTTGAAACTGATATTTGTATTACATATGCAAACCTTGAAAATAATCTTTTAATAAACTACTAATAAATAACATTAGAATGTGAATTATTTTAGTGTGAATTTGGTTTGCAAAATTAGAAAAAAATCTGTATATATATTCTTGATAAAGAATTTATTTATATGAATTTTCCAATATTGATAGAATTATTTTCCTAATTTTGTAAACTAATCTCATATTGAAATTATTCTTGTTGTGATGTGAAAATAGTAGTATGATCCTGTTGTATGACTACTCTTGGATGCTTAATAGATGAAAGGGTAGGGGGAAATGTTTATTTTGAGAAAATTTTCTGACTCTGCTCTCAACCTATTAAAACTATCTCATTAATTTCATGCTTTTTGACCCTTTAAATGATTTTCCACCCCCCTTTTATTAAGATCCCTCATTTACTGCATATTGAGAAACAATCATCCCACTATTATTAAGTCCGTCCATCTTGTATTAAGTACCTAAAAATATTGCTACTCCAGTACTTATTTTTGGTCCACTATGGTATTCCTTCCTGTATATAATCTTAGATATGAAAAACATTGGAAAGTTTTTGACCTTTTAAAAGAAGAAAACATTATGCCTATTGGTCAGAATTTATATTGGGTTTCTACGATTTTAATGAAATATTTTTTTTAATACTCACAAAGCAACTGCGAATTGAGGTGTATTATTATTATTAGGTTAATGTTTAATAACATTCAGATTTAAAAAATTTCTATTTAATGGACCAATATTAAAAATGAAGTGTTTTAAATGAAGTGTTGTAAATAATTTAAGTTGCACTGAATTTATAAATTAAACAGTGATATGTTTGCTGGAGAGGGATGGGCTCCAGCAGGTTAAAATACCCAAGATATGCCACATGATGAGCACACCAAAAAAACCATTCACAGAAACCCAACCTCTGGGTTACAACCATGACAAATGGAGGAGAATGTTGAACATCTCAGCATGTCAGCACCCAAATGATCCTTCTGGGGTTAAGGCTGAAATAAGAAGAATGTTTCCATAGCTAAATATTTATAATAGTATAGTAGTGTGAATATTTCATAATATAAAAATAACATAAATCATTGTTTAATTATTTTAGTTTTAGATTCTTAACAGTAAACAACAGATGCTTGTATCAGTCAACACAACTTTCCTGTTCACTGCCTCACAGGTTTCTCTAGTTGCATTTAGGACAAGTTAACAATAGAAAAACAAGAAATAGATCCCTGATCATGTATCATTCAAGCTAGCAGCTGAAAGCATACTCTTTGTGGATTTAATCAACAATCTTGTGCTTGTTATGATTATAATGATAAGATTAATTATAAGGTAGAACTTGTGGCTATAATCTTTTTACTGTAATATTAAAAATATTGTTCCCTCTGGCAATTAAGTGAACTGTTAATTTGGAGTATTGATAGTGTAACTGGTGGTAGTTGTGAAGTATGACATGGTCATTTTCATTTTTGTGTCGGTTAGTAACTGAATGAGTTTGACTATGGCTTGAGAATTTTCATTCTCACACAACTTTTGTTTTTATGATATTTAATAATTTAGCCTAAATATAGATTTAGATGGATAGTTCAAATTTGAATTTGTATTCATTTTGAAAAAGGAAATATTGAGTTATAAGAGTACATTGTAACAGTTTAGTAATTTCCAAAATAATTATTGACAAACAAACAATGTTTACATCATAATTTTGGATAAGCTGAATGAATTTCTTTTGGGCTGTCTTTATTATTATATAGTAAGTGCATCAAAGATTGCTAAAATTCTTCTAGTTGCAGATCAAAACCATATGAAGGGTCACACAATAAGGATCAATTAATATACAACATTCTCTCTGTTGTATAATGTGAGATCTTAGATAGATGGAACTACAAAATGAGATCTAAATGTGACATGTAAATGGCCAGGGGAGTTGTTATGAATGGGGGTTTGCAATAAAGATGTATTAAACATAAGCTCAGTTGTGTTCTTGATAATACATGACCCAACAAGACTACCAAAAACCATGTTCAAAGAAAAAAAGGCAAGTAAAATTTTGTCACTTTTTAGCTAGTTCAATGGAAACATAAATTCACTAAGGTGAAAAAAACTGAAGAACTTATATTTAAAAAATAAATAAATGAAAAGAGTGCTGTTTTGACAACAGCAAAGGAGTAATACATGGAAGTACAAATTTTAATATTTTTCATTGAAAGTTTAAACCATACGAATTGTAAAATGTTTAACAAAAAGGAAAAGGGGAACCCACATGGCTTAGAAGTTAAGAATGAACATATACACATGAAAATATACAGTACATAAAAATGACCAGCTACCAAAAACCTGTTCCATCTCTAATATCTTTTAAAGGAGATACTGAAGTGAACTGGAAAGAATTTGAAGAATCTTGGGATCATTATATTATAGCAGCAAATTTACATTCCAAATTAAAAGATACAGCTGGTAGAAAGATTGTTGCAGCCACACTCTTTACAATGATGGGAGCAGAATGTAACAAAATAATGAATTCTCTCCCTATTTTGTCAAAAGAGAATAAAATGATCTGAACAAAATTCTTTGGAAACACTTTACCCCAGAACATAATGTCCTATATGAGTGATTTTTATTAACTCTGCAATACAAAAGCCAGATGAAAATATAGATGAATACATACTTTACCCAAAACAACTCTTGGAAATATGAATTTGCTGAATTAAGTGATTCCCTCAATCAAGACCAAATAGGAATACATGACAATACAGCAAGAGAGCACATGCTTAGAGAGACTTGTCACTGACTTAGATAAAGTAATAGAAATCTTTGTATGACAGACATTTCCAGAACACACAAGCAGCTGATCACTAGTAAACTAGAACGGAATACAGTAGAATATATGGACACACAAAACATAACTCTAAGAACTTTAGAAAAGGAAACAACCGACAACAGTTACGTTCTCAATTTAAACATTGGTGGTTTTTAATATGTAGAGACACACATGAACTGTAAATACATGGTAAAGTTGTGTCATTGTTTTTATACATATTTTCCCAAATTCTATAATTTTCAACAGATTTTACTCATCATATCTATTCTAACATTCTGGAAAACATAAAAATTATCCTTTCCCTTGCTTAATTTCTTAGCAAACTGTTGGGAGTAAATCTAAACTTTTATCAGAGTCTAAGTATTCCAATAAGAATATCTGCAAATCCTCATAAATCAGTATTTACATTTTAGAGATATAATACTGAAAAATAAATGATCATCTTTGAATTTATCTAAAATATCAGTGTGATCATTTGTACTCATATTCTGATTAGATAAAATCTTAATGACATTACCATTTTTGTTGCCAAATACCATTATCAGCCTTTTTACATAACAGTAGAATAATTAATGTTTCCATGGGCAGTCAAATAATAGATGACAGTATTGTTTATGTGTTTTGGAGATATTAAATGAAACTTGTATGCTTATTATTTTTTATGATGCAAGTTCTCCCACCATGAGTACTAAAAGCATTATGTATATTGTAAGAGAGGTACCATTAACAAGTTTAGCATTAATAATTTGGGACATAGAAGAGTGTTCTAAATAATACAGTTAAAAAGAATTTTAATATAATCTAAAATACTAGAAATATTTTTGAAAATTTTGCAGTTTTCCTATTTGAATTTTCTGATGAATCTTAATACTCAAGTTAATGATTGAATAACTCATGGTGAGTTCCACGACAATAACATATTCATAGAAATTCCCCTCTCGCATTGTTAAATATTTGAGTTTAACAACTTTAATAAAATATTGTAATAACAATCATAAATATGAATGCTAGTCATTACTTTAAGAATTTTTCCATTTCACTGAAACAGCAATTAAACACTTCTATCTTCCCTTCTTTCTTTTATTCATTTTCTCACTGAAACTAATTATCATCTTTGACATGTCTTTTCCATTTTTCCAGGCAATCAAAACGGGATAGTCCATTATTTATGAGGTACTTCAGTCATGATCACAAGTCCTGTAACTCAGTAGGTTTATAGGGGCACCACATGTACTGCAGCTGCAATAGAAGTGGTGTCTTGAGTAAGATCACCTGACAGGACACAACCCTCTTCAGGCTGGTTTGAATTTAGTTTTCCTTCTCCTAAACTGGCCGCTAATCAAGGCTATAGGTCCCACTCTGTCCTGCTAGTTACTGATAGCTGGGGGGAGAAGTGTTGGATTCATATCTTTCCCAGGTGTGAATGTAATTGTTGTGACCAAATAATTGGTTAAGAAATAACAAAACAAGAGGTTGCAGATAAATAGTGTATTGAACAGTAAATACAACAGAAGGATGATTGGCTTTATCGATCTATCCTTTAGCTTATGTGAAATGCACACACCAATACTGTAAGAGCTGGCATCGCTGGCTACAATGATGTCATGGTTTGGATTGTAGTGAGTCAGGAGCAGATCTGATATAAGGACATCCTTTATTTTCTCAAATGCTTCCCGGCATTCGGTTGTCCATTCCCATTCTTTGTCTTTTCTCAATAATTCATTGAGTGGAGGCTCTCAAACAGTGCATTTTTGGAACAAAAGTGTTGTAATAATTGGTAATAACTAAAAAAACTTTGCAGAGCCATCACATTTTCTGGTGCTGCCACATTCTTTATTGCCGTTGCCCTATCTGGGTCGGGACGTCTTCCGTCTTTGTCAATTATTTGCCCCAAGTACTTGATTCTCTTCAGGAAAAACTCACACTTCGCGTCCTTTAGCTTGAATCCGTAATCCTGGATTCTCCTGAACACTTGCCAAACGTGCGATTTGTGTTCCTCGATGCTCTCACTTACATTACAACGCCATCAAGATAGGCCACCGCAAAATCCAGACCATTTAACATCGTGTCCATGAACTGTTGAAAAATGGAAGAAGCAACCTTAACCTCGAACGGAAGTCTTAGAAATTTGTATAAACATTTGTGGGAGTTTATACAAAGGAGCTTCGAGCATTCCTCGTCCACTGGTATTTGTAGATAAGCATCACTTAAGTCAATCTTAGAGAAAAATTTTCCTCCACTGAGTTTAGCGAATACCTCCTCTGAACTTACTTGGAAGAGGATAATGGTGATCATTTAAGGTGATGTTCAGCCCCGTAGAGAAGTCAGCACTTTTTAATATACACTGTAGGGGATGCCCATTCGCTATACTCTACCTTTGTCAGAACTCCCATTTCCTCAAGACGATTCAATTCTTCGTCAATTTGATTTAATGAGGCAAATGGAACGTTACATTTTTTTCTTAAAAACTGCATTAAAGTCTGGCTTTAACTCAAACTTAGCAGACATTTTAGTGCATTTTCCTAAACCTCCACTGAAAAAGTTGGGAAAATTTTTTAAAGTTCACCTTTCAGTTTTTCTGCTTCTTTAGTCAAATTTTCCACTTTTTGACATAATGGGTATTAACCCATTATGTCAAAAAGTGGAAAATGGCATATCCCAAAGTTGAAACTGTTCTAACCAATCAGTCCCAAACAGATTATCCGTATTTTTTATAACATACTCCTTCCTTAAGTTTTAACGTTTTATCTTTGAATGACACGTTCGTAACAAATTCGCCCATAAACTTAATATTGTCGCCAGTTACTCCTTTAGCTATTCGGTTCATTCTTAACAAAGTTGGCCTACCTAATTTCTTCCATGTTTGATAATTAATTATGGATAAGTCTGAACCCGAATTTTTGTTACATATTTGTACTTCCGTATATTTTCTGATGTTACTACATTCTGGTTCATCAGACTTGGTAGTTTTAACAAAACTTTTTCTTGTCTTGCTCTTAATCCTGCAGTGAGAACATTTGTGTCACACTTTACTTTATCAAGACGTTTTTTATCAAAACATTTTTTATCTTTAAATCTCTATACCAATGTAATTGGCCACACCCGAAATATGGTCTGTTTGATGTTTTTTCAATTCTCTCTGACGCTGACGAAATGTTGGCAATCTTCGGCAACTTGCTGTAAAAGTAATGTTGGGCTCGTTTTCTAGCTTGTTGAGCAACCTACGACGTATTTTGGCGTCTTTTGCTGAAATCAAACCTTGGACCCAAATCAGGCATTTAAAGTTATTGGTGCTTAACTTAGCCAATTTGAAATCATCACAGTGTTTATTGACTACATTTGCGAAAGTGGTATAATCTTCGTCTTCTTTGCGAGTGTGATTCATGCATTTCCAATCGCTTGTGAAACAGTGACGTTTTTGGACTGAACCGCCTATTTAAATTTCAAGTCACTGATTTTCTTAGGCAAAATATATTTTGCTGTGAATAATTTCTTGAAGTAGACGAACCTTTTTATGGTCAACCCAATTTGGACAATCCGTATTGTATACATCTTCGTAACATTTAAAGTACGATGCAAACGTAATTTCATTTTCAGGTGCGTAAGTTTTCAGTAGCACTCCATATAGCATAGTGGGTGTTAATTAATATAGAAAAATTTAAAAGCAAAAGAGGGGGTAAATTTTTACCCTATTAGTGAAAACAATGTCTGCTTGACTTATACAGTTCATTTACTGTCTTGGAGAAAAATAACAAGGTTTACCAACCTTCTTCCCCACCACTGAATTGAACTTGTAGAAATCCTATTGTTTTATGGATTTTTTTTTCACTGACAGTCCAGTAACTATCACTGGATATCCTTTTGCCATAGACAAAAGGTTATCCAGTACAATAAAATTCTTATGTTTTAAATGTGAAGTTTGTTTCTTCGAATCCTTCATTGCCAAAATGTTGTGACCAAATTAAGTAACAAAACAAGAGGTTGCAGATAAATAGTGCATTGAACAGTAAATACAGCAGAAGTGTGTTACACAACTTGGGAGTGTGTATCGGTTGACCAGCGTTCAGTCTATATCACCGTTATGTTTAACAGCCCCCCCCACGAGGGTTATGTGTCACAAGGCAGAGTTTAACGTGGGTCATCCGAACTCATAGGCTCGGCCAAAAAATCCCTGTAGAACCCGCATAAACGGGTTCTGATTTGTCTACCTCCCTGGACGAAACTCTGCCCTTCGGCACAGCCTCGTCTGGGTTCCTCTCTGCCAAAAGCAGAGAGTTTGACAGGAGCTGCGAACAGCCTCAGTAGAACAGTCTATAGTACTGTTATATTTATTGCATAAAATATACAATTATGGCACATGGCATGATGGGGGAAGGGGTTGAGGCTGGTCTTCACTGACTATCATATACCTAGCTAATCCGTTTCACGACCTATTCACAATTTGCGCATTCACCACAAAAACTCGTCTGTCCACATCCTCTCTGGGGACTCTACAAAAAACGCGCCCCATGACATAAAAAAAATTTGATGATAATAAAATTTATACATAAAAATTTATGGATGAATGAAAATGAGAGGGAAAGGGGATGAACCTGTAAACAAACAAAATATCAAACAAAGCAAAAGAAAATATAACTGGTGTTAGTAGAACCCGTCCAACCCTCAAAAAAGAGAGCCCGCTGTATTCTGCCCTATGACAGAATCAAGAATCTCTCTCGCTAAGGGAGAGGGAAAGGAGGAAATATAGACGGACATGGGGAAATCAATAAAGCTGACCCAGGCGAGATGAAAGGGGGCCACAAAAAAATTGGAGAGGTTGGGAATCTCAACTTGGATCATAATCAAAGATGTGACTGGGAACAGACCAGGAACAACACTTACTCACATTAACCAGGTAAACAAAGCTTGTGTTGCCTAGCCAGGAGAGGGCTCCACAGGAAGCCACCTCAATGTGACATAGGTAGACCTAAAAGAGAAAATCTAGCTAGCCCCATTCACACGAACCAAGCTCACCTCACCCACCTTTTGCTAAGGACTATCGAATGCAAGCGTTTTCTATCAGTTCTAATCTTCATCTTGAGCTGATGCTCAAAGAATTGGATCAGATCCTGATGAGAAAGATGGTTGCCTTGCAAGACTTCCTCTAGTTGCGTCATTCAAATCACCATTCGGACCCATTCGTTTCACCCCAAAATACAGGGCCGACACGTTCTCACATGCGTATGCGTGATCAATGAGCACAAGCTTTTTGGGAGTGATACGAGCCGTCAACTTGCCAACATGGTTCCATAGGGGGCGGACCCGAGAACAATGGTAGAAGGAGTGCAAAGCCGTTTCTTCCAGGCCAAGGTAACATCGTTCACAGTCTGGCAAATCCGCCAAGCCCCATATGAAGGCCTTGTCATTGAGATGTATCCTATTCCAAACCAGTCGCCAGGTGAGTAAAAACTCTGGTTACTGAGATAATCCGCCACTGGCGCCCAGGACCAAAAGGAGTGAAACTCCTCCTCCGCAAGATGGGGGTACTGATAGTAAGGAAAAGGAAAGCATCTCTTACAATCCCCACCATAATCGAATCTTCCGTCAACGAGCGGTGTAGGAAAGCCAACCTCAAGTCTAGCTTGTGACTCGCCAAGTGTGGCATTCTCAGCCTCGCCCCCATGACACGGACGTTGTGCACAGACTTCTCTGTCAAACTGATGCTTGTGTCCCCTCCATAAAATGGAGGATAGCAAATGCTTGAGCATCTTCTTATTGTCCTTACAGAGAGGAAGTATATACAAGCGGTAAACAACAATAGGAAAGATGTAAGTGGCACATGCCTCTGCTCTGCCTTTTACGGACAACCTCCCTCAGCGCCAAGTCTCATCAGCTGTGCCGACCTTTGCCAGTACTTCTGACCAATTTTTCTCCAGCTGGAGGTTGGGTCCAAACTACACTCCAAGAATGCGGACAGGAACATCTGTCCAACCAAAGGGCCCTGGAAGATCGACCCCCTTCCAGGCACCTAACCACACGCTGGAAGACTTGTCACAGTTGATCTTGGCCCCTGTCACCTTTTCGTACTGATCAAGCACCTTCAGTACCACCTCAATGTCGCTGCGGGATGACACAAAAGTAGTTACTTAACAGCGTATGCAGAAACCCTAGCTTGAGCCCTTCCAGGGACAGCAATAACATGTAGGGCTGGACTGCATGCCTTGTCCCTTAACCAGCGAATCTGGTTCGAATCCGGTGGCCTGCAGGACAGCAGCAAGGTAGTGATTGTCAACCCTTTCAAATGCCTTGGACTGATTGATCAGCGTGGCCTCATCGTTGTCTTTTACACCCTCTATGATCATGCGGATCAGATGCAGGTTGCTCTGAATTGTTCAGTCCCTCACAGCACAAGTCTGCTCCAGATCCAAAAGAGACTTGGCAACTGACTGCAAATGCCCCTGCATGATCTGTGTTTAGCAGAGTTATGCGACTATGGTCATCTAATTCCCACCCAACACTCTTGCCCTTTTTCAACAGCATGATTACATCCCCTGGTGGAACCAGTTGTTGAACACAGCCGTCAAAATCGGGACAAAGATGTGCGACAGCCTTAAGAACAATTCATAGGGCAAACTATCCAAACCGGGCAACTAGCCTTAGCCGACCTTCGATGTCACGTAGACTTCGTCTTCTGTGACTCCCCCTCACAGCTTGCTGCTTCAGTCGGCAAAAGCCAAGGAAAGTCAGCCAAATAGCTATGAAACTCCTTGTCGCAGAGACCAGGCTCCTTGGTAAATCGGTTCTCGAAATGCTGCCAAAATGCTTTGCACATGTCGTCAGTGGCCCAAAGCGTATGCCTTTCTGGGGTTTTGACTTCATGAATGTGATGACCAGAACCTCGACAGATCTCTTCCTCGCACAGTTTTGCATCCATGTTCACTGCTTTGGAAGACATCTTGCCTAACTTATGTCTAATTACCTGGTCCATGTAGCACTTGCTAGTCAAACGCTCCAGGGCCTCCCTAGCTAAGACTATCTTTAAGAGCCTTTACCTTGTTAGCTCTATCTAGTGCGAGCTGTTTGCTAAACTCAGTGGTGAAGAACCTAATCCTATTTTTAAGTCTCTCCCACCACCTATTCCCGATAACCGCCACCCCTAGCTCCCATTGCACTAGGCTAATTAGCTGCTCCTGGAAGTCCTGCCTGTCCAGTAAAGACAGATTGAACTTCCAGTAGCCATTGAACATGGGACAATCTAACAAGTCTATATTGGCTCCTCTAACTAACATAGCTAAACACCTGGGTAGACGGCCAATTAAGGGCCCATGTCCACATCTTCCCCTCGGGGTGATTGGCCCGGTATCTATCAACGAGACTAAACTCATTGATCAGATCAATCAGGCTATGATCCCCGCTCCTCCCACTAGCTCCCCGCACTCTATCTAACTTGGGTTTTCAGGATGGCATTCCAGTTACCCATTAAAACTAGGCACATTGAATCCACCAGGAACGGTCCCCACTGTTAAAAAAATGAGACATGCTCCTCCTGGTCGTTGGGTGCATAAACTGCAATGACTCAGAATGAACCACTTTTCATGGCAATATTGGCTACAATTAACCAGCCCTCGGCATCGACATGAACAAGGTCCACCTTCGCATCCAGGGTACAGCTAACCAGCAAAGAAACTCCTCTGGCATATCGGTCCCCATATGTTGAATAAACAACAAAGTTGCTAGACAGCACACACCCATCAACGCTGCAAACAAAGTGGGTCTCTTTGGTTGTGGTGACATCCACTCTGAAAGACAAGAGGTCATGGAGCAGGCAAGCAGCCTTACCCTGAGCCCTCATGCCATTTGCATTCAGACTGGCTAACTTAATTGTCATCTTCCTGAAAGTAGAAAAAATTCACCTACTCACATACCCGGCAGAAATCTGCGCTAGTGAGGACCCAGATGGATTGTCCTAGGCTCCCTACACCTAGCTCTGATGTCATCCATCCTTCCAGGACCACTCTGCCAACGTCCGTGAGATAGGTTAGTTTTACCTATATAGAGAGGGGTGGAGCAAAACTGGCATTCAATTTCTTTAAATATGGTGAATCCATCTCCACCATTCTAATGTTTGGAAATGAGTCCTTTGCTTCAGCCAAATGATTCCATACTTTCAAGTATGCCCCAGTGTCTCTCACATAGGTAATCACACCCGGGGCATTTGGGAAGTTGCGTGGATCTTCTACTGATTTCCCATTTGCAGAAGTTATTTTATACAACAGTCCCAATTTGGCCATTTTTTGACTGAACATGCCCCTTTTATATTCCTCCCTGTCCACCCTACAAATTGATTCTGGACCGGGGAACAATTTTTTCTTTTTCTTTTTGGTCTCCCTAGAGGGGTTGGGAGGGGAAGATGTTGATGAGTGAGGGGGGTGTCAAGATGGAACTGAGGAAAGAGTTTGAGCAAGAGGGAGACGGAGCACGTGAAGGTGAGGAAGGGAGGCTCCTAGCCTTGGCTACTTCAACCGTTTCTTTAGGGGAAGCAGGGAAGGATAGGGACCTGGTTTTGTCCATGACCCTCTTCGCCCAGAATGCTTTTGAGATGTTGTCTCCACCTCCTCTTTCTCCTCTCTACTTCTCTTAAGGGACGATGCATTTTATCCACCTCCATTTCAGTCTTTGTTTGCTGCGACTTTTGTTGCTGTTGTTGTCCTTGTGTCTGTTTTTGCTTTCATTGTAGTCCTTCTGTTCTTTGCACCTCTGTCTCTGTCTTTTGTTTACTTTTTGTAGCACCTATTTGACCACTGCTGCAGTGGTGGTGGTTGCTGCTTTGGTACCATGTCATCCTTTTTGGGGAGGAAGGCACATTTTTGATCATTCTACCACTTCAAACCACTCTACTGCGGAAGCTGCGACTACTGCTGCTACTGTTGTTGCTGTGGGCTGAGATGCAGGTGGAGGATGTTTAGTGGGGCACTCTTTAGCCATGTGCCCTGACGCACTGCAGAACCAACAGTATGGTCTCCTGCCCTCAACTACCACTAACACCCTCCTTTCTCTGCATAACAGAATATTTGGATTTCCCAAAAACTCATTCGAGTCAATGTGACCTGCAACTCCTGTTGCAATTCCTGATTTTCCTAATATAGCCTTCACCTTGCCAAATTTTGAGAAGAAGGCCCCCCCCATTCTATCTTCAGAGATATCCATGGGCACCCCATGGACTGTAATCTTTGTCTTATGGGTGCCCATGTACTCTGTCTGAAGTCTGAGATTTTTGGTAGTTAAAATACTACCAGCCATTGGCTTGGCGTCCTGCTCTGTGGGAAGTAGAATGTTCCATATCGCATTTGTCCTACTTGCCAAAACTTTTGGGTTGATTTTCAAGGTTTTCAAGACCTCTTCCATAGTTTCCCTGCTGACCCCAATTAATTTACAACTTTTTATGTCAGAAGTCAGCAGGGATACTATTCTAGTATTCATGGCCTGTAATGCTTCGGGGATGATAAGGAATTCATTCTCCTTGAAAGTATCCTCAAATTTACTCCTTTGTTCTACGTAGTACTCAGCATCTTTTTTCTTTGATCTATTCTCACACCAGGCCATTGTTGCTGAAGACACTGGAAGTGTTGTATTGGAATTATTGTCCTTGTCCATGGTGGCTTAAAAACCACCACAGGCAAACAAATAACCAGTTGCTTCTTTTTCCTTTTTGTTAAAAATATTTTACAACAAAAAAACTAAGTAAAGAAGAAACAAAATAAAAGTGGAACAAGAACATGGATAACCAAAGATAATAATTCAAACAAATAAATACAGAAAAGGTAATGCAAACTAAAACTATGAGGTGGGTAAAAATACAAGAAGGAAAAGAACAAAATGCACAAATAAATAGGCACAAATGAAAAGAAAGGAAAAACTGATAAATTCAAAAACGTTTCAGAAAATAAAAAGTGAAAAACTTAGCAATTCAATTCAAGCTGGACCAAAACACAGTAATCTACTTAAGAAAACCGACAATAAAGCTTAGCAGTCCAGATCACTGTTCCCCTGAGGCTTACTTTTCCTACTACTTTATAGTAAGTGGAAGAGTCCATAATAGACTCATTAGAGGGATGACACTACAACAGTAATGAATTTAACTGGAATTTAAACTCAGCTTCTCTGATTCCTCAATCCAAGCTGCTAACCATTACTCCACCTTACCTACTTATGATATTAGGTTCATTTTTTTACTTCTTCTTCTCCCTTGCTTATTTCTTTGTTTGATGATTAATTCTTTGAAGACAGTTATCCTAGGAAGAGGTAAGAATATGCATATTCTCCATCATGTCCATGAGAGAAAAGATAGCTGCTTAGTGCACATTTGCTGGTGTGCTGTATTGCATTTTCAGAAAGTACATTTATATTTTATAAATACTGATATTTATTTTTTAAATATATACACCTCAAATGCTAGATATAAATAAAAAGATAAGTGACAAGATTTATTCAGATTGAAGCTCAAGCTGACTAGATAGCAAAATTTACCTTATTTTAAGCTAAATCTGTCAACCTCAAGGTTATTCTAATGAATTATTTGTAAGCGCTTGACATTTGGTCATGCAAAGGATTAATAAATCTTCTTCTGAACAGTTTACAAGTAAGAATATCTAATTTCCAAAGAAATAATCTGCAATTAAATATTTTGTACTTTATACATGTGCAAAATGACTGCATATTCAAGCATCTTTCATGATGAATGAGTGGATGAATAAGTATTTTAACTTTATGGAAAATTGTCAGTATTCCCTGTTCAATTTGCTGCTTTCAAATGGGATTAAATTGCTATGTTGTCAAGTTTCTTAAGCCTCCTTGAACTTGAAAAAATATCTTGTAACTCTAACATTTTATAGAAAAGAAGGTTAATCAGGATCATCAGTTAGACAAAAGTAATATTTGAGATCTTATTCTTATTTTTAAGTACATTATTTGGATATTTACTTATTTTCTCTCTCTAGTTAAATTTGGCTGTTTGCTGTTACCTGGGTAAAAATACACAAACCAAGCTAATACTAAACTAATTTAAGTAAGAAACTAAGGTTATTTTTCTCTTATATTAACAAGGATATTCCAAATTTGACAAAGGTTTGACATTTGTCGTTATCATGACTGAATGACTTGGATATATATTTTTTCTCAGCTGGATCAAGGCCATAATAACAGTGTTTAAAAAAAATGATTATAGTAAGATTTGAATACTTTAATATTTCTAGAGAAAATTATACCAGAAAAATATTGATAGCATTATGCACACTGAAGTTATATGTAGCTTTTTTTCACTAAATGTTCACCCAATACAAGGCCTGAGTTACTCAAAGTAGGTGGTTACTGACAGGTTGTTGGATGGATGCAAGTGGAGGAAATAAGTGCAGCTTGTGATGATATGTGAATAAATAACGGTTGATACTAAACTTGAAGAGATTAAGATCTTAAGAGACTGTTCAACAAAGTAAAAGTTGTCTTTGGAACTTCTTTACAGTGGAATACAAAAGGAATGAGGATAAGTTAACCATGTGTACATGGTCTGGCTGGTCTTATATGTAAAAAAATTGAACAAGTAGAACTAAGGAATGTATATTGCCTGAACATTTGCTATGGAAATAGTGATAGTCTGTAGGAAATAATTCAACACCCACAAGGCTGTATAAATGCTGAAAAATGAGTATGTATTGGGCCCCTTCAGCCAAGATATGGCAGTAACAGCATTTTTGATGTGATCTGACTCTTGGAAAGGTACAACATGGTAGGAGGAGTCAAGTACTTTCTGAAGTGACACAAGAGACCCATTTTCCCCCATTTTTAGCAGTGGTAGCAGTCGATTGTATATATATATATCAGAGGTGAACTGAAGCCCCAATAGATGTCATTAGACAAGAATGATAAAGCTTGGGCTGTTGCTTTGGATATCTCAAAGGTGTTTGACAGTGTTTGGCATGCTGGTCTTCTTCACAAGTTGAAAGGTTATGTTCAGATAAATTTTTAATATAATTCAATTTTCTTATCAAATCACAAAATGGAAGTTGTCTTGAATGGCCACTCTTATAGATCTTTTTGCAATAATGTGTTTATCTCCCAGGGCTTTATCCTTGAACCCCCATTTTTCTTAATTTGTATCAACAACCTACCTAATGTCATCAGTTCTCAATTGGGTATTCATGCTAATAACACAACTATTTACTTCTGATAGGTTCAATAGATTCAAATTGGTAGTTAACCTCAAAGATGACCAACAAACTGTTGTTAACTGGGTCAAGGAATGGCTTGTTAATTTTAACACATACAAAATGAAACAGCTCTCTTTTAATTGTCCTAGAGAATGTTTTTGGCCTTCCATCAACATGGCTGATACTAATCACCAGGAGAGTAACTCTATTGTAAACTATGGCAAGTATGTATTAAGGTTGGGGGAAACACCTAAATGATAGCTCTCCCAGTTGCTAATCAGAGGAAGGAAATGAGACGAGAGGTAACAAAATGAAACTGCCTCAGAAGGAACAGCAACTTTAAGAACAAAATGCCTATCGGACCAATTTCGCAAGACACAGTCTTGCTGACTGCTGGTTTTCCCATTGCTTTTATTGACAGAAGACACTAACAGAAACCTTGATTGAGACAAGTTGCAGAGAGGCCTGTATCTGAACATGCCAAATTGTCCTGCTGCTAATGGGAAAAACCTGGATGTAACTGGTTTTGACAGACATGCCTGCATGCAATCTGGGGATTCTTTTGTGTCTATTCTGATGTGTGTTTGCCATAAATTCATTGTGCCTTCTTGAGTTAACTTATTCAACTGACATGAAGTAGAAAGATTATACTGAATCCATTGCTAGGTCTGCTGCTAAAAATTTTACTGTGTCATGCTATACAATTTTTATCACCAGAATCTATCTTATACATTTATAAGTTAACTACTCATCCATGCATTGAAAATTGTTGCCATATCAGATCTGGTGCTTCTGCTATGTATTTAGAGATTCTTGAGAAAACCCAAAGAATCTGTAATTTTATTGGTTCTGAGCTGGTATATTGGCTTCACACATTTTTCCACTACTCTAACATAGCTTCCCTGTGGTTTTTCTATAAATATTTTAATTGTTCTGATAAGCTTTCCTCTTTGGTACCTCAAACTTATGGATTTAAGTGCAGTACTAGATTGGCAGTTAGTCTTTATCATGTTGCAGTTGAAATGACTAGATGTAGCTGTAACTTCTATGCTAACAATTTCTTTCACACTTCTTGCTTATGAAACTCACTTCTGGCTTCTTTACTTTCCAGCCAACATTGCATTTAAATTTTTGAAGATCAATGTTAATCATTATCTTTTGTTTTCTTAATTCTTGTTGTTTTATTGTTCTCTCTCTTTAATAATATTTTTCTTTTTCTCATATTCTTTTGCACTCAGTAACCCCTTGTGGCTTTATTGCATTGATTGGGGTGAAATGATTAAAAAAAAAAGAAAAGATTTTCAAATCAAGGAGCCTCATTGAGAGTACAACCATTCATCATGACTGGAGAAAATTCTGGGTCTGCTTGGTAATGATAGGATATTCTTAGCTTGGTTTGGGTAGTATTGGATATTATAAATGAGTTTCCCTCTCCCTTTAAGCTGTTAGAACTAGACCAGAGGAAAGATCAATTGCTAGACTCTGATCAGATAGGCTTTTGGTGGTTCACTCATAAACCATGGTATTATCTGCATAGCTACAAATGACTTGTGAATGTTCTTAGGCAGATAGTTAATATTAGGTTGGTGCAAAAATAATGACGTAATAATGTCGTTTTTTGACGTATTTTTTAACGTCAAAAAACAATATTATTACGTCATTATTTTTGCACCAACCTAATATAAAGCAGAAAGAAGGTAGGACCAAGTAGAGAGCCTGGGGGTTGGACACCTGCATTGATCCCATGGGCTTCAGAAGACGAGCCATTAATGATGACCTTTATGAACATGATAGGAAGGTCTTGTTAATTGTGAAGACTATTCTAGAGATGACATAACCAGAGAGTTTGTGTAACAACCTCTGTTAAAAGCCTTTGAGATGTCTAAGGTGATTACTCTTGAGATTAGTTTATTATTGAGGGATTCTGTGTGTAATGTTAATTAGAACATAAGCAGTGGACCTCGAGGAATGACAATCTATACTATTTGTCATCCAGTAAGTTGTTTCTGTTGAGGTGAACAACAATCTTGTTGATAAGAAACTCAAGGAGTTTGCTGATGACATTAAAGTGTTTCATAGGGTGATATTGTGATGAGTTCTTACCCATTTGAAAATGATGCATACAGCTGGACCAGTAACTTTTGTAGAGTCAAAGCTTTTAATGAGTCTGGAAACTTCAGCTGAGATTATGAAATAACAAAGGAAGTGAGAGAAGGGATTTCAGAAGAGGATAGCTCTTGTTTATCGTGGAGTTAGAGGCAAATATTAAGGAAAGAGCTTAGCCTTATCTAATGAGGATTAGGTAACCTCAGGGCCATGTAGGCACAAAGCATTTGTTTCTTTTAAGAATCATGTTGATGATTGTGCAAAGCTGTTCTTTGAATTTTCCAGAAATGCTCTTTGCATTTTCAGCTCCAAATCATTAATGGATGTTGTATAATTTGGTAGCCTGAGGCAGTATTTAGTGAGAGTATAGAAAGTATTATATTGTAGATAATTAGTAGATAAGCATATGATGTATAGATGTAAAAATCATTTAACTTTATTCTTTTGGAAAATTGATTAGTTTAATCACTTGCTGTTTTCAATAAAAGACTTTTTATCTTTACTCGTCTTAAGGTATAACTTGACAGCAGTTTGCTTGAGCCTGGAAAGGTTCATGTATGAATGTTAAAAAATTATTTGATTTTTAATGAGTGGAGTCTGTGTTTATACTGAATTAATATTTGATTAACTTTACGTTATTTATCCATTATTTATGTTATTTACATGCAAACTATTGTCCCATCCTTATTATCACAAATTTCAACTGTTGTGTTCTCTGGACTTCACAAGTGCTTGTTGATCTGGGTAACCTTTAAAGATTTTCAAACTAAACCCTTTGGGAATAAATTGTTTTTGTTCTGCTGTCCAAGTCTAGAGACATCTTGTTTAGTTGTTATTTAGCACTGCTCAGTTATACTCACCCTATTTCCACTGAGTTCAATCCCTGGGCTGGGCAGTGCTGACTTGGACTCAGTGGAAACAATAACTGAGCAGTACTGAATAAGCACTAGACAAAATACCCCTTGGCATGATACCCATAGGCTGAAACATTGTGATAATAACAACAAAGATAAGATGTAAATAATTATAAATCCTCATCATAGAAATTCAGAGAGAAATTAACTCGGTCTATTCTTGATAAGAATGTAAATGTGTGAAAGGTAGCAGGATTTGAAACTGTCTTATGTAACTTTCTAACAATCAAACATTTGACTTTCAGATTCATAATGTTCTTACTAAATATACTTTAAAATATATATCAGTTTGCAGTTCATCAGCTAATATCCACTGTAAATAATTTGATTATGCCATTTATTGCGAAACGTATTTAAAATTTTTTAAAAATTATCAAAATTAATTTAAATGTCAAAGATAAATGGGATTTGTCATTGTTTAGAGAATTGCATAAAATTTAAGCATTGAATAAAATTTACATAAATTTGTGTTCTTTGAAGTGGCCCATACATCTAACATACATTTTTACTATATTTAATCCATTGTAAACAAAAGTACCTAAAAATACAAGACATAACATTTGCTCATGTTTTTTAGTTTGTAAAATTTGAACCAGCATTGGATCACAAAAAATGAGATTATACAAGATTTGAATCATGTATAATCTCATTTTTTTTGTGTTTTGAAACATCAAATGCACTTTGATGGATCACATGAAAAGAAAAAAACAACCTTTTTTTTAACAAAAATACAAAAATGTGTGATGCAAGCTGAAAAAGTAAGATATTAATATGTGTGAACATGTATTCAAGAAGGCTATATAATTTTGTTAGAGAAGAACCACAGAAAAAACAAGATTCAAAAACAAACAGAACAATTTTAGATGACTTGATTTATTTAAATTTATTAAAATGTAACTGAAAATTGACTTGCAAAAATGAGGATCACAGTAAAAAGTAAAATCAATGAGTGATATCAATAAATCATTTATTTCAGAAAAAATTAAAATTTTAGTATACTTTTGGATAAAAAATTAGTCAAGTTTCAAATCTGTATATTTGAGCTTGATATGCAAATCTAAATTAAGTTTGATAGTAAGTTGATTTATAGCAAAATGGCACATATTCTGCACCTTGCTTTGGTTTGAGACTGCTCTTCAATGCCATCATTTTGATATCTCAAAGTGGCTTTTAGCAAGTTTATGTCAAATTAATTACAAGCTGGAAAAAATAATGCTGATGAGCACAAATACCTTGTACAAATCAATCTTTTATTAAGCTTATACTAAAACATACTCAGATTGTTACATTGTATATTACTTTATACCAGTGCATTTAACATTATTTTATAGGATTTATGTTTTTTGACACATCATTTATAGAAAAGTAAAGATGAATTAACAAAAAGATGTCTATATTTTGCTATCTATTTATGGTTTATGGAAATCTAGAAAATGAATTTGACATGATTAAGTGCTGTTCTAGAGAATTTTATTCAGAGTATTTTCGTTGTATGTTCATTTGTCATTCAGCACCTAAGAAACCAACACATGATCAACAGTTAAGTTACTGAGTAAAAGCTTTTTCACTGCTTTGAATTTTCTTAGTTATTATGAATATGAAAAATATTTTAATTTTGGGTTATAATAAGATTATTTTTATAATTTTTATATAAGCCTCTGGTCTATGGTTGGCAATAAATAGGATATCCACAAAATAATGAGAAGCCAAGAATATATTGTTATTCTCAATAAATTGTTAATGCACTATTCATTTGCAAAAACAAAAAAGAATTATTCTTATAATCAAAAATATTTAAAAAATAACCCACAAAGGGTTAAGCCATAAAACAAAAAAAAAAACCAAAAAACAAATCAATCAATATAATGTTAGGGTTGGATCATTTGCATTTCACTAGCATTTGGAGACTTGAGTCACTACCATGGATACTATAATAATGCCTATTATTCCCTACTGTTATTGATCTTTTTTCATAAATACAATGTTTTTTTTTCTTTCTGATAGATAACTCAACACTAATAGCTGATTTATATGTAACCTAGAAATTGTCTTCATTGTCTAAAAGCTCTCTTGAAATGTAATGTAACATAATGTGTAGTCTTGCATTGGCCTACAACACTGTTTCATAGATATATTAAAGCTTGGGGTTTTGGTAAAATTATTAAAATTATAAAAAAAAAAAAAATTAAGTCTGTAATGATTTCAGTTGATTTCACTTACATTCAATTTAAGAAGCTGAAAATCAGTTTTAATTATATGAAATATTCTTTATTATTATCTTTTTTATTCCACTTATATATTAGCATTTATTTATTATTATGAAATTTATTTATTTTTTATGTCTATTCTTTGACCTCTGATTAAGACTGAAAAAACAAACAAGTGAAACATATTATGATAAAAAAATGTCACAAAAATCTGAAAATAAAATAGTGAACAAAAATATATTTTAATTTTATATCTATTATTTCTGTATTTACTACTAAATCCAAAAGTTCAGGATCTTATTTTATATAGTCAAGATATAAATAAGTTTATTATTATTCTCTTTGTAACTGTTTTATCCTGTGCCATTTAGCAGAGGCATGCTGAGGTCCTGGTCTGGCACCCTCTACCACAACAAGTGGTCAAAAAACTGGGATTCAACTACAAATACTTTTTGTAATTATTGATGCAATATAATTGGAAATAAAAATATAAATACAAGTAATTTTATTCCAGATTCCAAAGATACGAAAACAAATACAAATACTTTTGAAACTAAGCAAAAATATAAATGCTTTTACACACAAATATAAATGCTCTGAAAAAGTATTTAAATACAATTCAAATATATTTTTATTTAATCAACCATAGTGCATTGACAAAACCTGAATTCAAGACTAGAGCAATTCATTTCATCTATTTGAATTCATAAAGCCGAGATATACGATTAGGCTTCGTGGTTAAATACCACCACATTATATGTCCAAAGTCTTCATTTTTGATGCTTAATGAAGCCAAATTGCTAAGGCATTCCAGACCTATTGTGCTTTGGAGATAGTATTTTTATGAATCTTAGTTTGCTGATAAAGCACTCACAGGATGCTACAGAGACAGCAACCACTAACAGTATATGCAATGCTATTTGTAAATTGAGGAACATCTCATCATCGTAAGATATTGTGAAGCTTGATTAGAATTTTTGGTTTAATGAAAGCACTGTCTTTTCTTTTTTGGATTAACATTTGGCAGTTTGTAATTTCACAACTGAGTTCTATTCCATCAAAATCATGCTTGTACACTGCAGTAGCTACTTCGCATTTTTCTACCATGTTTTCATTTCAATATCCATGGGGAACCCAAATTGCTCATGTAACTGACTCAACCTTGTAAATTGATCTTTCAGTTCTCTATTCAAATCTGTCCAGTACTACCTTTAAGGTAACATCCATTTTTTTTCTCTCACATTTAGAGGTTCATTTTTTCATCTCCATCCATTCTTTTTTTACAATACCCTCTTCTCTGTTGACCAACATCAATACCCTATTCTAAGCATTTTTCCTTGCCTTTTGCAATCAAATTTTTATAGAGAGAATCCTGTTTACTCATAACAGATTGTTGCAGACTTTGAATGTCAGCCTGAGCTTCATTGAAGTTCATTCTAGGGCACTGAAGTTTCTTCAGTCAATGAAAGTCAGGACGTTGTCCCAGAATGGCTGAATAGATAAAAAGCTAAAAGTTTGCATGTTGTGCAGCAAGCACCTGATGTCACTTCTTGTGTTGACTGATACTGAAGTGTCACTTGCAATATCTTTCAGCAATTTAGCTATGTCATCCAACTTTGTTTTTACAATGTGAATAGCATCACACCTAGCATTCCATCTTGTATCAGCCATCCCTACTGACTCTTTCAATTTCTCCCACTGCATTGTTGAGCTGGAGAAAAATTGTACAATGAATCAAGAACTCCAAAAATAATATAGCAAATAGCTGTTCTGATGCTGCATGCATTTCCATGAGGTTCAAAGAATGGTTGTCACCATTCACAAAGATTGCTTTCGGGTTTCTCTGAGATATGCATTTCTGGACACCAGACATCTTCCTAGCCATTGTTGCAGCATTGTCATATGTCTGTCCATGACAATCATTCAATTCAAGACAATTCCATTCCAGTTTTGAGGTAATTTCTTCTGTAACACTCTCAGTCTTTTTCATGAATTTTAATAAAATCAATGAGGACTTTCTTGACTACAGTAGTTTTAGATTCATTGCCAACATCAACAAACATTTGTCCATTGTGAGAAATGTCACTTGTGTCAAACAATTCCATAGTATCTGTTTCTTTTGACACTCTATAGAATAGACTAACATACTTTGTTTACCCAGTAGCTGAATCATCTCATTCTGTATTTTTGCCAAAAATGTTGCAGAATGTGGATGTGACTTGGCATAATCCAAGTGATGCTGCAACAGAATGTTGTATTTGCTAAGTAGCTTAATGAGGGCAAGAAAATTACTGAGATTATTACTTGATGCAATGACTGCTTGGTGTCCATGAAATGCCAGATGTTGAGTTGCCAATTCTTACAATCCACAAAATGCATGAGCAGATCCTTCCACAATTGCTTCTGTTCTTTAATATGCTTCAGTATTACTGTTAGTCATAGACCCTTCTGATATGTGTCTCTCAAAGACTTTCCACGCAAGAAATGCTGCATGATGATGAGTGCAATGTTCATTTTCTGGTATTTTTTTGTTGCTTTGCTTCAGAATCTATCCTAATTTAACAGCCGAATACATACATTGCAATAAAGCATTTTTCCTTATATTCTCAGTGGGAGTGCATGGTTTTCTGTAATAAACTTCAAAGGCCTTCATTGAGTTTCTCAGCTTAGTATAATATAATCATATCATAATAATAATAGTATTATTGTCACAAAGGCTACAAAAGCACCCTGCAAAGTTTTTGCCATCGTTAACAACAAACAAAATTGTGCCATAAAACTTGTAAATATTTTTGCATCAAAACTCTGTATATGGGAATATATGGCACATTATATCCAAGACTGAGTTACAATAAGATCATTATGTCTAAATTTTATATATTCATTGAATTGCTATAATCTACCAATTGGGGGTGAGGAGAAAAATTACCATTATTATCATTTTAAAAAGAAACTCTGGGTTTACCATCCCAAGAATACATCTTAAAACATTAATAAGGATTAGTTTTCAATCTGGCCTCAACTGGGGGAAAACAGAATTAAACAACACTTTTTGTTGTTTCTTTAACACATTTCACACTTTGGCCAGCATGCGCTTCTGTCCACACTGTGATCGAAGAACTTCTGAGCACCATTGCCAAAATAATTAATGACGCACTATTAATAAAATAAGTATCTACAGGCAGTCACAAAAAGGATATTAAGGTAAATAAAAGGATATTAAAGTAAATAAAAAGGAGGAAATTTTAGGTCCTCTTTTACTATTTTTTGAATTAATTTCCTGACATTTTCACCAATGAATATGTTAAAACTTGGCCTACCCTAACCTAATGTGGTCTTAATTTTTCGCCACATCTAAATGAATTTGGTTAGATTGGGTCTAGTTAGGTGAGATTTTTATATATGTTTTTTGTGAAAATTTGGGAAGTGGAACATTTCACTTGCAATTCACTCCCGGTTCTGGCAATAAACTTGCCAATCACTGAGTGATTTTGCACCCCATGACAGTGCGCCCCCTATGTTCTGCTACTGGATCTACTGAGGAGCTGAACACAAAAATCTTTTGAGGAAATGTAAGTGATATTGGTTTGACAAAGGATTCTATAAGTAAAGCCTCATAAGTAAAGGATCTCTCACAAAAAAAAAAAAAGAAAAGAAAAATATTATATTGATGATAGTAATTTTTTTTTCAGTTGTGAGAAATCCTTTCAATGGTTTCTGCTTTACTTAATGACATTAAATTTTATTAGTGATTTTATTTATGTAAACTTTTGTCAAGCCAATGTATGTAATCTCCTTCACCTTACGCAGCTTTCACTGAAATTCCTTATTGATATGCTCTCTTTTCTTTGCGTATGTTCAGCCTTACCCAATTCCATAGTTTCATCTTGGTTTATGACCTTGAAGTCTCCTTTATAAGATTGGTTTCTCCTTTTTATTTCTACTATAACTGCATATACATACATACATACATACATACATAACAGTGACAGTCTGTTTCATGCTTTAATGGCATCTACAGAACATAGTGTTGGCCTAAGTGTCTACTTTTATATTCGCATATGCTCTATTTCTGATATATAATGCTTTTTAGCCATAAATATAGCAGATCTTAAAACACACACACACCTTGATAATAAGATGGAGACTTTAATTATCCATTTCATTTATAATTTTTATTTGTGAACACTGAGATGTTCAACTCTTCAGAATGAAATCTTCCCAAACAGAGAAAGTACACCGGATGGACACATTAGATTGATAGTAGGGAGGGAAGGTGAGGGAGAAGGGATTAGTGGTTAGTAGTAATCGGGTTACCTAGCCAAGAATTTACTCTATACATTTGAGATTTAATATTGGGTTGTATTTTTGGTTGACTGATACCATTTGCTGTTTTTAAGCAGGACAAATCAGGTTGATTCAAATTAATTTAATGAAAGAGATCTTAATCCAAATAAATGTCAGTATTAATAAAGTCATACTTAAGCATTTGCTTTCTTAAGGCTGAATTCTAATAGTCAGTGGAGACATTGGGTTTAAGGGAATGCAAGAGGGAGATATAGAAGAAGTGGAAGGCTCTGTAACAGGTAAGATGGATGGTGGGGCATTGGGGGAAGAAGAGGATGAGAAAATAGTGGTAGCTTTAGTAGCCTCAATATTTTTTAATTTTTGGAACTATGTGAATTGGTTTATACAGTAGGTTGACTGGTAGTAGTTACCATAAAGTAGTTCCTAGTACAAATAATAATTAGAAGTCACAATAATATTGTCATTTAAAATAGGTGAATAAAGCAAATAAAGAGGCAAATAGAAATTCAAAACAAATACTAAAACAAAAGGAAAAGAGTAAAAGTTATGGATATAAGATGTGTTAGTTTGGAAACATTGGTAAGGTGTACCTCAGCAAGAGAGTCTTAGGTCCAATCATGTATGTTGAAGCTCACAAAAAATAAACAGGTTGTGTAATATTCAATACCGCGTATGCACCTACATACACGTCTAAATCTACATGCCCACACATGAGTGTAAATCCATATATGCTACTATCCTTACCAACAAACACCACTTGACGTGTCATCCTCCCAGAAACAAATGTGGTAGGCGTTTTTAGGGGATTTTAAAATTGTTTTTATGCCTACACTTGAAGATAAGCTTGCTTCATTGGTTTAACAATTGGTTAGCATTTGTGTACTTGATTATTGCAATTTTTTTTTTTTTTTTTTCTTCTTCCTGTATACACAGATTGCATCTGTCCCAGAAGTTGATCGGGGTTCTAGACTGATAAATGATTTCCCATTTGGTTATTGGGGTGAGGTTTTCCAATAATGCTTGGATAGAGCAGTTTGATTTTCAGGTCAATATTTGAGAATGAATGTCAGTGGGTGTATAGTCTCTGTTTTCAATTTCTGGTGGATATTCCTATGTATGTCTATGTCCCTGGTGTTTTCTCTCAGGAAAATGGTAGCTTGGTATACCACATTTTCCGAATTACAGGTGCCTCTGACTTGGCAAATGGTTCTGATTTTATAGTTACAAGATGGTTTTACTCTTGTTGTTTTGCTGTCTTGGGATGTTTTTAATATTTGGCTATTGTGTGTACTAAAAATGTTCTGCATATTTCTGGTGCTGAGTAGCTAATCTTGAGGGTTTTTGTGTGTTAAAGATTTTCTGTAGAAGGTTATTTTGGTTAAAGTGCCTGTCGACTAAGTGTCTACCGATATTTAGATTGGATTACTTAGAGAAAGGGGAGTTGAACCAGATTATCTTTCTTTTTCTGTTTGTGGTTTTCCTTGTTTTAATATTTTCGGGAGGTTCTTGCTAGACTATATATAGTTTTTGGTCATATTTTCCTCTCTTTAGTCGATTTGCCGTGTGAGTTGGTATACTTTTTTTGAACCAAATATTGTTAACAGAGGTTTGTGGTCTGTTTACAGAATAAATTCTCTTCCGTATAGAAACCTGTGAAATTTTTTTACATTGTAGATTATTGCTAAACTCTCTTTTTTGATTTGACTGTAACTTCGTTCCATGGGCAGTAATGTTCTTGAGGCATGTGCTATTGGCTTCGTAGATCTGTCCTCGAATTTATGAAGGAATACTGCACCTAATCCCTCATTACTGGCATCTGCTGCTACAATGATTTTCCTCTTCGGGTCGAAATGCGCTAACGATAGGTCTGCTAATAGACAGCTTTTTATTTTTTTAAAAGCCTGTTCGCATTCTTTTGACCATATCCACTTTGTGCCCTTTTTCACCATATTATTTAAAGGAGCTCTCATATCATACATTTTTGGGATATAGTAACTTACTAATCCCAAGAAGACCTGGAGTTTAGCCACATTATCAGGTGGTGGCATATTTTTATAGCCTCAGCCCTTTCTGGATCCGGTTTTCTTCCTTTACTGTCAATTATCTGCCCTAAATATTTTATCTTCTTTAAGGAGAACTCGCATTTTTCAGCACTCAACTTGAACCCGTATTCCTCAATTCCCTGAAATACCGCTCTAATATGTGTTTTGTGTTGGGCCTCATTTTCACTTTTAATTAAAATATCATCTAAATATGCGATTACATGCTCCATACCAGCCAAAATTGTGTCCATTATTTGCTGGAATAGGCTTGGAGCTACCTTCAATCTAAAAGGAAGACGATTTAGTTTAAAAATCCCTTTATGCGTGTTTATTGTCAGATACTTCAAACATTTTTCACTGACTTTAACCTGAAGGTATGCCTCTGACAAGTCCAACTTTGAAAACACCCTACTTCCATTTCATTTAGTGAATATATCCTCCAGAGACGGTAGAGGGTACGCATGGTCTTTCACACAATCATTTAAGCCTGTTGAAAAGTCAGCACACACTCTGATTTTTCGTTTTTTCTTTTTTATATATACGGTTAGAGATGCCCAATCCGAGTAATCGACTTTTGAAATTACGCTAATTTTCTCCAACCTTTCTAATTCCTCATTTATTGTGTCTAGTACCGAAAATGGTACTTTTCACTTTGGTTTAAAGATTGGTTTAACATTTTCTTCAATTCGAAGTTGACTTCTGTTTTTGTGCATAGACCTAGTCCTTCTGAAAAGACGCGAGGGAATTCGCCTTTCAAATCCGTAATAAATCTTTCTGTTTGCTTCGTCTTATAGTTCTCTATGACGTTAACTTTGTTACAGAAAGAATTCACTGGCAACTCCCATAAATTAAACAATATGATCCAGTCTAAACCAAAGAGGTTTACTGAACCAGGGAGCACATACACTTTCGATTTGTGAATTTTTCCCATGAACGCAATGTTACATTTTAATTCACCTCTAAACTTAAGTCTTTTTCCTGACACTCTCCTGGTAATTTTGTATGTCTTAGTCAAGGGCGGGTAACCGATTTTTGTCCATGTTTGCTCGTTTATTACCGAGATATCACTTCCTGAATCGAGTAATAATTTTACGGTCTGCCCATTTATTTTTACATTGAGGTATTTTCTTCTTTGGCCCTACTCAATTTCGTTTTTAGACAAAACTACGTTCACTTTTGTTTGAGACTTTGATTTTACTTTTCTCTGTTTTGCCCGACAATAGGAACTTCTATGGCCTACATGCCCACAATTAAAACATATTTTATCCCTAATGAAACAATCCTTCTTTATATGCTGTCCTCCATATGAACTGGATATCATTTTTCTTTCTTTATTTTGCATCCACTTCTTTTGTTTTACAGTTTGTACTCATGAAATGCTCTTCTCCTCAATCCGAGTATTATCTTTTTTTATGTTTATAAGTTGCTGACATTCTTCCGTTATTTTTTGTAGCATAATCTTCGGATCCTGTTCCATGATAGTGAGGATTCTTGATCTAATTTCTTTGTCCTTTGGTGTTGTTAGACCCTGCACAAAAATTAGACACTTGAACATGTCGCTTGACAATTCCTTTAATTTAAACACCTCACGCTGTGCGTTAACCATACCTGCATACGTGACAAAATCATCATCATCTTGTTTTACAATATTTAGACACTTGTATCGTGTATGAAACAGACTATCTCTTTCATTGAAAATTTTCAACAAAATTTCTACTGTTTCACTGAATGGTAATTCCTTCTGGCTTCTTTGGGAGGATTAAATTCACATATTTTGTATTTTCTTCTGTTCCCAACTTCTGCAACAATAGTGATTTTTTTTTTTTTTTTTTTTTTTTTTTTTTTTTTTTCCTCGTCAAACCATTGTTCGCATCTTTTCGTAAATATTGTTTCAAACCTACGAAAATAAGCCAGAAACATTGAACCACTGTCTGTATTTAAATTCAGAGAGTGAATTTGAAATTCCTTCAGCAGAAAAAAAATCTAGAACCCAGTTCTTTTGTTGTCCTAGATAATATGTCTTCCCAAAGTGCTTTATTGTGTTTTGCCTGTTGTTTGAATAACTTTTCAAACCTTTCCTGTTGCTGAATAAATTGTTGTTGTTGTTGGAATTGTTGCTGTAAAGTGACTTGTAGCACCTTAGTTAATTCTGCAATATGTTCCATTCTGCCAACATATCCACAAGAAAAAATTTGTTCCAATTTATGTAGACAATAAAATTTTCTAAGTCCAAACCAGAGGAGGGGGTGGACAATTTCTTATTTTCTGTAAGTGTTGCACCAGTTTTTTTCCTTTTCTAATGTTCTTTGTTAATAAGCATTAAAACAAAATGAGGGAAAAATTACTTACTTTCTGTAAGTGTCAAACAAGTCTTTCTAACGTTCTTTGTTAGTAAGTGTTGTCAACTGTATTTTTTTTTCTTTTGTTTTAACTTGTAAGGTCGTGTCAAATCTCGTTGCCAACTGATATGTCCCGGAAAGGGATATATTTGTTCGAAATAGCAAAGTGGTTTTGGACTACTGTAACCGAGTAGAACAATCTAGCAGGTAACCATAATGGACTGGTCCTCGTTGTAGTGGTAGGCAATAGGTGAAGACTATAGGCACAACCAGTAGGCATCCTTGTACCTCCACATCAGTCTGTATTTATGGCTGACATCAGCCAATCATATCACTGTGAGGGGGAACCCAGGTGTATGCATATTCATTACCTCAATTATGTACATATTTTATGAACATAAAAAAAAATGCATTTTCAAACAGGATGTCCCATATTAATGTGATCAACATCTAAAGCACAAGCAATAAATGATTGTGTAATGTGAGGAAACTGTTTTCTAATTTTTCATGCTGTCAATCTTGACTTCAATAAGCTTAGCTGTTTTTATTTGAAAAATACCTTGCTTTGTCATTTTTTTCTCTGAAATATCTTTTTCTCTTCAGATTTATTTACAAGATTGTTCTGCATTTATTAAACTCCATCTATAGATTAATATTGTAATTCAAAAGAGTACAAAAATTCAAAGTAAAATATTAGGTTGGTGCAAAAATAATGACTTAATAATGTCGTTTTTTGACGTAATGTCAAAAAACGACATTATTACGTCATTATTTTTGCCCCAACCTAATAAGTTAAAAACCCTAATTATAATACCCTGTAGAAGTAGTAACTTTATATTTACTTATACCTTTGTATACATTAATGCATTTTTGTTTTTAAAAACTTTGTACCTTAGTAAAACCTTATTGACATTGTGGATAAATGGATCTTTAGGGTTTTGAAGCTGAAGAAATCAATATTTTTGTCTCTCTGAAGTTTGTACAGAAAAACTTGGTATTGAAAGCTGCTAAATTATCTGAAATAAAGAAATGTTCTCCCTCATGACTTTATGACCTCCCACAGGCCAACAAATTTGTTTATCAATGTGCTACAAGGTGGTTAATGGATTAAATGCATTTTTCATAATCTAATAAGAACTCTTATGTTATTAAGTACTTGGTCAAAAGTTGGTAAACACACAGAATAAGCCTTAAAAGAATCAGCTGAAAATAAATAAAACTCAGATAATTGGCTGTTCTGTCTTTTTTAAGAAACTTGAATAAATAAATAATTGCTTCTTCTTGTTGTGCATGGATCTCTATTATTGAAATACACACTATTGCTACCTTTCTGAATAGCCTTCTCTTTAGTTAGGTTTCAGTTTGTCACTGTTCTTTTTCAAAATATCAAATCTATGTTGGCAATTAAAATACAAGTTTATGCAGTTTATTTTATTCAATACTGTTCCTTGTGCAAAGGACAAGTGTTATATCAAAACAATAATTTTTTAACAGTTTCTATAATTAGTCTTCTTGGCAGTGTTATCTTGTTGTGGATAAACAAACATTTTATCCCATTTTCCTCCTTATTACCATTAACCCCCCCTTTTGAGTACCAGAGAGGAGAGTCACACCTCACCACACCAGGTGTTGCTGCTGTGATTTCTGTTTTTACAGGGTGGGTTTGCAAGACAACTGGTTTTCATTTCAGACCAGTTTTTTTCCTTGTCTGGTTGTCAATGATCACTTGAGAGCTTAGTCTGTCTTGCTATTTAACCTATAGCTAGGAAGAGAAGAGATGGATCTATACATTTTCATTTTTGCAAAAATTAATTCTGCTAGAATTTGAACTCTGCATGCCAAAGCCACTTTCTGTGCTTATAACTGAAAAGATGATTTCTTTTTTTTTTTTTTTTTTTTTTTGAATATTAAAATTGCTGCCTGAGAATTGGTATATATATAAAAAACATCATTAAATCATATGTGGAAAAGTTTTGAACATGTTTGAGATATTTTGCCTGCAATTAGTAATGAGATTTTTTTTGTTCACTAAGTTAATAAATACCTCCATACATTCTGTTTTTCTCATTTCTAGTTTTACTTGAAGAATATAATCCAACTGTAGTTAATAAATCTTAAATCTGTTTTTTAGAACTTACATAAAAGTTGGGTGGTATAAAGTAGTAAACTTTATGTTCTGGTTTTGTCTGAAGCCATTTCTTATTTGTACCATACAATTCTGTTCTTTGCTTGTAAGATATTTTAATTACTAATGTTAAATTAAAAAAATATCTGCAGTATTATATTTTTTGTCTATACTTGATAAAATATTTAAAGCTTCATTAGCTTAAAGTAAGATGAAATTTATATTAGATACTTAAATCAATCAATCATCTCATATCCTTGTAAAATTCTTTTTATTAACATGTGACTTGTCAAAAAGTTAGCAGGCTGCAGTAAAAATATCAAAATTTACCATAACATTCTATAATATATATTAAGAACCCATTTTATATGTAAGTAAATAAAATTCAAAATAGTTTCTTGAAGTTCATTTGTAAATAAATGGTTAAAATAGGAAAATAAAGTTTAAAATGTTACATTTTACTCTGACAATATGTGACATAAGGAAAACCATTTCACAGGTGATTGTTGATCTGGATAGGGAATTTCAAACTAAACCCTTTATTTAATCTATGGGAATAAATTATTCTTGTTATACTGACCATGTTTGGGCATATCTTGTCTAGTTCTTATTTAGAACAGTTAATGTTAAGAGCAACTAATTTGTACATCCATTTAAAATTGGATCTTTACTTCCTATGAGTATAAATGTAGCTATTGTAAATTAGAATTTCTTAATGAGCATCTTCATCATACTGGGGTCAACTTATTTGTGCAATGTCCCTGTGAATTAGTTTTATCTTAAAATCCATTGCCATAGTTATAGACATATGATATCTGCTTTTACATGCAACCTGTACTTACATCTCCTATCCTCAACCCCAAAAGTAATGTACAGTGTAACCCGGATATAAGAGAGTTGTCGGGACCGGAGAAGAAGTCTCTTATATATGGGTTTCTCTTATATCCGGGTTTGGTCTAATTTATATACATTAACACAGGCTCTAATTTGGGACCAGAGAAAATCTCTCTTATATCCGAGTCACACTGTATATTAATTCCTTTTAAGTCTGCTCTGTGTTATGTTGATAGAGGGTATAATACAAGTTTGAACCTGTTTCTTTCAGTTTCAGCCTTACATACAGAATTTGCAATATGCAACGTATATATGCCTACATACAAGCTACTAGTGGGTGTCCGATGACATCACCAGCGTTCCTCTGTGTACAGCCACTGGTGAGCCTCTAGTGGTCTGCCAGTGGTAATATTACTGGGATGAATACGCCAGCAACCCTACAGTGGTCTACTAGTGGCAAATGCTAGTGGCAGATTGGTGGCTTGCATGCAGGGATATTGTTACCAAACTTTCATATTCAAAGAAGAAACTCTGCAAAATAAAAAAGAAAATAGGCTCTACTATTTTTAGAATAGTTCACTGTTTGTTAGAGAAAATATATAATATAGAAGCATAAGAATATAAATATTTCAGTTTCTAAAAGAGAAAGTGTATCCTAAATACATTAATTTGAAATATTACAAAGAGTAGTCACATTTTGTTGTGATTTAGATATAATTTTCTTGCTATAAAATAGCAACATCAAGTGTTGAAAATGATTACACTATATTGGTTGTGTTAGTTGTTTTGATGTGTGTCATTCACATAAAATAAGGAAATAGAAAAAATAAAACAAATATTAGATCATGTTTCCATGTGGATTTTGCTTTGTAACAAATTGTAACAGGCTATGAAAAGTGTACTTGATTTATTAGAATCATCTGGTACTTTTCTGATCACTGAATATTAAATCAGTTTCTAATTATTGAATACAGCCAAAATACTTTCTTTAGTTTCTTTAGATTAGTTTTGTAGTTTAATTTTAATGCTCAGTGAAAGGTTTTTATGACTCTCAGAAAAAAAAGGAAACCCTTTTAATGAAAGTCATAATTTTAATGAAAGTTTTGTGTTGTAGTTTTGGATTTCCAAAAATCTTTAAAACTCAGTAGCATAAATATTGATTTTAAGAAATAGAAAAGCAGAAGATTATATTGAAAACTAGCAGTATAACCCATCTTCAACTGGGTCTTACATTACTGGGAAATTTTGCTGTTCAGTTGGAGCAGTTTAAATTTAAAGTCAGCTGACCCAAAAATCATTATTAGTAACAACAATTGGGTGCAATTGAGGTACATCCCCAAATAGAGGGGGTTAACAATTTGAATGGGGGGTGGCCCTGAAAAGGGCCATTTTTGCGTTCTCAGTCTGAAGAGGTATTTCTCCTGGTCCATTGATTCCTTTGCTCGGCAGTTTCAGTTTATTATAAATAATAATTAATTATATTTAACATTATTATTTATAATTATATCGATTATAATATTAATAATAATCATTTATAATTAATATAATTAATTATATAATTTTAACTGTATAATAATGAATAATATTATTGTAATAATTTAAACTATTTATTTTTATTAAAGTTTTTATGAAAGATATGTCCAAGAACAGATAGTAAATAGTAAAACATTGCTGAGAGTTACAATGGACAGGAAGTAGTGGAGAGCCATTGTTGCCAACAATTTGTCTCAAAACTGGCACTAAAGAATTATCTATCAAACAAAAAAATTCCATTGAAATCAGCTGAAAATTGTGGAAACACATAAACGACATCCGATCACACACACATAAATACATACATACACACACATTTTAAGAATTATAGATATAGATTGCACTCCATTAGAATTCAGCATGTTGTCTCTTGGAACATTTGTTGTCAGGTTAGCATTATTATACTTATTCCAGTTATGAGAGATCAGGCTCTTGAGTAATTATTAAAAAGCTAGTCAAGTCAACCATTCACTTATGAAATGCGTTCTCATGAATGCCCAACTATTGTGGCTTTGTATCCAATTTAGGTAAAGTCAGTAAATATTTACTTAAGTATGGGAAAGAGTGAATACTTATCTCTTATAATCAGTCATAAAGAGTATAAAACAATTATCTATATTTATGTTAACATTGTTAAATACTGTTAGAGCAAATAGAAATTAAGTAGTACCTTCTGATGAGATTTAAACTAACATTCAACACTTTGAGAATCTTTCATGGATATTGCTTTAACTAATTCAGCCATGGAAGCCTTGATGATTGAGCACAAATCTGAAGTCATTCTGCTGCACTCTCTTCTCTCATATTCTTGGTTTTCCTCCCTAGTAATAGTATTTTATCTTATTTTTAATTTTGCTTGATGGATTTTCATCACAAGATTTTCTGTTATTGTTTTTCTTTCTTATCGCAACACTCCAGGCTGATACATTCTTTGACTCTAAAACAATGAAATCAGAAATCATCTATGGACATAACCTTAAAAACTACAGATTTATACCTTGCTTAATCATTGGAACTTTATTGGCTGATGCAGTTAAAGCAGCATCTATGAGGGGATGTGAACATCCAAAGTGTAGGTGGGAGTTCAAACCTTATTTTGATTTCATGCTGTTTCAGTAATAAAATGAAGTAAAACTAGTTAAAAATTTAAGTGAAATTGCTTGAATTAAGTGTTCAAAATAGTCAAAAATAGCATGATAAAGTAAAACTTGATTAATATTTTAATATCAGTTCATTTTAAATAACACTACACTTTGTATACTGAAAATAAAAGTTAATAGCTTGTTGCTGACTAATAACTTCTTACCTTTTATCTATTCAGATTTGACCTACCTTAAAATAATCTAAATCTTTAGTAAGTTAAATATCAAAATCATAATGGGTCTTGAGAGTTGACTTGCTTTATTAACTACAGGTGTAGTTGAGGATAATAGATTAAGAAATGGCTGCTCTTATTAAATATTTAGAAGTTCATGATATTAAAATAGTGTAAATAGACTTCACACTCAGTTCTTTAAGTGTTACAACACCAATTTCAATTTTTTCTTCTTGAAATTCATTCTTTTTTAAAACTCATTCACTGTAATCTTGTCTGCATCTTAAAGTTAATGAATCAGTTTCTTCCTGTTGGTCTGTGAATGATATTTAATGAGTCAGTAGAAGTGGGGTCACAGCTTCATCACTTTGTATTTCTGTCCTTAATAAACACTTCATTTGAGTGAATATATGTCTCTGACTCATACCCAGCATGTTTTGTCAATTCCACCTCACCATCTGCATTAAGCACCAGGCAAAGTAGTTGCATTCCCTTACTGAACCACATATCTTTGGAAAGGTTTCTTGCTGCTGCCTATCTTTGGTAAACCTAAATCTATAAAGAATATCTATCACCCTTAATGAATTGTTTGTGTAATTTTCAAACACGTTTCTTTCACTTTTACCCTAAGCTTTGTTTAAGGAGTGGGCTTAAATGAAATGACATTTGTGAGGCTTCTAATTTTGCAATGTGTGGTTCTTATAAAAATATAAAGTTTTTAAGTGCTTCCAAGTAGAAATTTTGCAATTCTTTAATTTGCTGTAGCTGGAAATTTGTACATGGGTAATATTGTATTTAAAAATAAAGAGGATAAACTTGTTCTCTTTTAACTCCTTTTATTTTAATATTTTAAAGATTTTCTAAAAATTCTTTAGTAAAACTAGGAATATGTAGTATTATGAAAATTTAATGAGTGTGATAATTAATCAGAATAGTAAATATAAATACCTTGAGGAATTGTTTGGAAAAAAACAAAACAATTAAAGAGCAATAATGTAAATATGAAGACTAATACATTTTAAAATATCGATAGGTTTATGGTATTAACTATTAACTATTTATGGTATTGAACAGCAGCAATATTTGGAAAGTGGAATAAGTTCAAGAAATTGAACAATTGTCATTAGAAATAATGACAATATTCAGAAGGGATTCTAAACACTGAATGAATAGAAGTGCAAGATTTTTCGAAATAATGCAAGCATATGACAGAAATGACAAAGAATATGACAAAGAAAATGATACAAGAAGTGGTGAATATAAAAGAAAGGAAAGCAGAAAGAATAACTAAACTCTTCAGAGCTGAAAAATATATATTTTATATAAATGTTATTTTAAAATTTCTTAATCTAACACTTTTGCCCCGGCCCCTCAACTTCTGGCGTCTTACTCTTGGGGTTGAGGTGTCTACTCGGTCTTAACCAAACTTAAGGGAGAGGCCATAGGTCCCCTGAGCATCCGTAGATTATTTGACTGGTCTGCTGGTTTAATCCTACTTCCTGCCCACATTGTGATTTGTTTGATCCAGAAAGTAGAAGTGATGTCTACCCATTCACAGTTGACTGAAGATGGCTGGGGAGTCTGTGCTAAGAAATTTAGAATGCAGCAAAAAAAAAAAAATTAATATCTGCAGAAAGCCGGACAAACATTGATTCAATGGTTGAATTGTTAATGTCTTTTATATAACAGAAAAGAATAGTAGAGAAGAGAAACGGGTTACAGAAAAGAAAAGTAAAAAAAACAAAAAACTCATACACTGGATTCTAGACAGAGAGAGAGTGTATGTGATTATCTTGTTGTTAAATCACCTCAGAATGATATATAACTCTTGTGATTGGGGGATAAAGATTTCTGTGCGGGGCTTAAAGTTATAGTGCATTCCTCCTCCCAACGCTCACCCGGGCCAATTCTCTCTTCTCTCTTCAAGAATTTTCTCACGTCTTTCTTTTTCAGCATAACTACGTGTTTATATAGATAAACCTGGCTGGTTATAACTGACCCTTGGCCCTACTACTTCGCACGTGATTATGACGGGGTTCTGGCTGCTTCAACCAAAATCATGTGAATTCCAAAGTTCCTTCTAGCTTACTCAGCTCTATTTCAATTTTTAATCAATAAAAATTATTTCGACCATTTCTATTGTCATCTGATGACCCAGATTCAATGGGTACAACTTCTGCCCTAGATCAGATTTCTCCATCAGTAAGCAAAATGCACTGATTTAATTTTGCTATTCAAATCTTCTCCAATTTCACTAAAAAAAAAATGTGTGTTCCTCAGACTCTCTCTCTGTCACATTAACTCCTGATCCCAGAAATTCAGAGATATCATTATTTACACTATTTGCATGCATACTATTGCTATAACAACAATGGGGGCAATTGTCTGCATGTAAATAGTGTAAAAATTCTTATGTTGCATTCACAGTATTAACCTCATTTAAAATCACACTGGTGTATTGGCCATAGATGGTATCCTCTCCTGGTACCATACAGTAACAACAAAATATGATATTTTAATACAAAAGATTTCTTTATACATTTGCAAATAATTAAACTGGAACTGTTATCAATTGTGCATGTGAGAATATATTAAGTTGGTGTTTACTTGTGTATGAATAACAATTCAAAAATTTCTTGTGAAAAGATTATAATCTTACTGTATTTTGGTTAAATGTATGGCTGAATAAAAACTGTACATTTAACATTGTTTACTCTTTATGTTTAATCTGGAAAACAGATAAGTTAAGCAAAGGATCAGTAAAATTCATAGTAGTGATGTCATAGGGGTGGGCAAGTGTTTGGGATTGGCTCATAAAATTAAAAAAATAAAGGAAAGATTGTTGAGTTCAAGGACAAAGAATGTTCTGGAAAACCTCAGAACTAGAAAAATGGAATAATTGAAATAAGATGCAGCATGAAGTATATGAACAACTTGAAAAAAAAAATTAGACATGATTCATTCATTTGCAAGCTTAAGGAAACTTTTCTAATCCAATAAAAAAAATTGTTTCCCATAAACTTACAGAAATTAACATGAATCAACCTTTAAACACTTCTTTCTTTTGGCTATTGCTTGCTATAGTCAGCTAATAACAACAGTATAAAGTTCAAATAATTATGTAAAAAGAAAATCTTTAACTGGGTTATTTTATTTCTGATATATTGTGAACATTTTCTGTGGGTATTTTCCTTTTAGCTATGACTTGACTATTGCCATCATATGTTAGTAGTTAAAAATATCACTGAAAACATAACCGTCTATTTAAAAAATACTTTATAGTATAATAAAAACTTGGATCGTTATGATTATTATTTATATTGAAAATGAAAGATTATACATTTTATTCATTGTCTTTCTGTGTATACAATAGCAGAAAATGTAACAAGAAAATGAAAGTCAAGAGAATTACTTTATAAATGTGTTCCAAAATGAAAGTTTCTCTGAATCAAATGTATGTTAAATATTATGGTACAAACCCTTTTATATAGGTTAAATTAAAAGATGTTAAAATAAAATATTGCTTGATTGGCATTCCATAGAATTAAAAGGAAAAATATGTATGTTGTTTGAATTGTAAATTGGTAAAGACAGATCCTGAATAAATAAATTTGATCTGACTTAAAAAAAAATACACAATTATTTTATAAATTCTTATTTCTTTCAGTCAGATATTGTTGGTTCAATGGAAATATTCACTTTTATTTGTTCAGTTGATGAACATAATAAAATGTACCTGTGGATTAATGTTTAATCTCGCTAGTTACTGGAAATGAGATTTTAAAGAAAAAGTTTTCTGTTATATCAGTTGAAGTAGTAAATTGAATAAACTTTTACGTATTACTTTTACTTCTAAATCTGCATTGGAGTGTTGGGAATAAGAATAGGTAATTTGAATATCTTATTCATCTCCTCATCTTGTGACAATGAATAAGCTTTAGCTAATGTATGCTGTAAAATGTCTGATGACAAAGTTCCAAGAAATGACTAATTTTTTTTGTAATAAGGATAACACTGAATTCTTGATTAGGTATTTCTTAAAATCAGTGTTGGGGAATTATGTATATATTGGTCAGTTAACAAATGTGTCCTTAATAAAAGAATCATTATTCTAATCATTTATCTTCCTCCAAACTTTTATCTGAACCATTCAAGTCTTATCGCAGATTTACTTGGATCTCTATGACTCAACGTAAAGGATTTCTTACTTCAGGTGGAAAATGTGTGTGTGTATGTGTCTGTTGTGCATGTGTAGAGGGGGGATACTTCATATATCAATGAAGTTTTGTTAGTACTTAAAAATGTATATATCACTAAAACAAAAGGTGTTTAAATTGTAAAAGTTAGTGAAATGAATCCTGGTTCGGTGTTTATTTTTATTTTTATTACCTTCTTATGGAAGTGATGATAACTTTGGAGTAAATCATCTGTATTAAATCTACATTTTAAAATTTATTACCTATTATAGTTATAGGTGGTTATATTAAGTAGAGAATTGGAGATGGTGATCACCAGAATTCATATAGAAATAATTGCAAATCAGCTCAAACAAATTAGCATTAATAAGTAAATAAAAAGCTTACTTGTCAATATCCTCCAGAAAAGCTCATTGTAATATTAAGAACAAATTAGGTCATTACAATAAGCAAAATGTTTAAGATGCATTTATTTATTTTTTTAAGCTAAAATTTAAAATTGTCTTATTCTAAATAAGTCTTTTGGGATAACTGAGGAGCTTTTCAAAATTTCCATTTTCTATAGATGTATGTTTACTCCTAAGACTTATTCAAGTTTCTTGTAGACTATATAGTTTGTAAATATTGTCTGTATAGTTTTATTATAACAGGAAAAATGTTCTTGTTTATCCCTGAAGTTAGTTTTAAACTTGAAGAAAATAACTTTCATTCCTTAAAAGAATTAATATTTCCATTTTATTCATTTGAACCAAACTAAACTGTTTTTTAAACAGATAAAATATTCTTGACGATTCTTCTTTTTTATAGAAAAAAAAAACCTTTTCCCTTTTCAAGTTTAGAATATGTGTATATCTGGTAATAATTTCAGTTTGATAACTGATAGGATCATAGTCAGATTTTCCTAACTATGGATAAGTAACTTTGAAGCATCTTTAAAAGTTATCAACTGATTTTTCTCTATTTCTGCTCTAATGGAAATTTGATAACTACAAAATGAATATTTTTTCTCTCGAAAAATTTTAAAAATACTTTTTATCAATTTTTATATACTTTTGTTTTTTATTTCTTATAAAATATTTCTTTGTTATGCATTTTGTCATTTTAGTGTATACTTTTCCTCATATATGGACATATGGTTTTAATCTCTTTCTTAACTGGCTGCATTAAAATGGCATTGCAATTTGGAGATGAAATTAAGTATGAAGGAGAAAAGCAGTTTCAAAATTTGAATAGAATTTTGATTGAAAATTCTTCAGGGAAAAATGTTTCAGCCGTTGTATGCTCCAGCCTTCTTGAGGTGGTTGGAATGTCAAACTGAACCCTTTATTTCGCTCACTGTCACTGGATCTAACTAATGCCTTTATCCGCTGTACCATGTGTCCTTGAGGACATCTGTGTATGAATTTCTGGGTATTATAAAAAAATTCGTAAACTTAAGGAATCAGCACATATGCTAGGCCACAAAAATCTCCTGAGCTGACCAAGCATAGAAATGAATATAATATGAGAATCAGTAATAAGGAGTGCCAGAGAAAAGTGATAATAACAAAACTTGCAATATGAGCACTGGTAAAAAGATTGCTGAAGACATTAGGTTTATAATACCCAGAAATTCATATAGAAATCCAGATAACTGACATCCATTAAACATGGCAGGTGGTGCAAAATAAAGGGTTCAATTCGACATTCCAACCACCTGAAATAGGCTGGAGCATACAATGGCTGAAACGTAATAAATATGGCAACAAAGATGAGGACAGTAGTCCAAGTAATGTAAATAGTGCTGTTCTTTTTGACATTATACAAAATGAAATCAGACTTTCCTATTTGCCATATTATTTTTTAATGTGATTCTGCATTTTCTTTTATAAAACTTTATTTTGTCTTTCATTTTTTTTTCCTTAATTCCTTGTCGTTTTGTTTTTGGTTTTCTTAGTCTCCTCCTCCTCCCTAACATCATGATGAAGATAAGTCTATACATTTATAAAGCTAAAAAATATCTTTAATGCATATTTGTCATTGAAAGAATTGATATTTGGTTATAGATTTGCTAATAAAAGAGAAAAACATATTTAATTTTCAAAATTTTTTCTTCCTTCCTCCTCCTCCTCCACACACTCTCTCTCTCTCCTTCACTTCTCTTTCAATAAGTCATCTTGCCACAAATAGCTAATCAAATGTAAAAATGCCATTCTGACAAGCAACATCAAATTTTATCTCTCTGTCCTGGCAAGTTGTGTTGTTTCTTTCTTTTCATGATTTGAAGGCAAATGTTAAATTTCAGTATATGCAAATAGGTTATACTAGTTAGTTTAAAAGAGATTTTGCTAAAGCATTAGTTGGTATTTAACATATTTTGTTGAAGTATGTGGGAATTGCATGATCAACTCTGATTGGTCCACTGTTATTCTGAAGATATACTGTAATGAAAATAGCATTTTGAAAATAAATACAATAAGAGTTTTTTCTTGTAAGTAAATTTTCTTGAAAAACTGTTTTAAGTGTGTATAATTTTGCACTGCTTCTTAAGTATAAGATATTTTCTTTTTCTTTTATCACAGAATGTTGCAAGATGAGAAAGAGAAACAGCATAGAGAAGAGGAACACATTAACTATAATATGACTTTTCATAAAGATTTTGTAAATGAAAAAAACGACAAAAAAAACAGATACTTAAAACTGAAGAATATATTTTTATAATAACATGTAAGAATTATTTTGTGTTGTGTTCCTTATTGTTGATTGTACTGAATTTAATAAAAAAATTTATTTTACAAGCAAAAATTGTAGTGAATGATGAAGCACCAAAGTCCAGCACCCCAAAAATGAGTCCAACTGTATTCTGCCCACTTAGACAAAACCAAGGAACACTCTCGCTAAGGAAGTGGGAAAAGGGTAAAAAAAATCATACGGTGATGGGAAAATATAAAGCTGACCCAGTCGAGATAAAAAGGGGCCGAAAAACAAACTGGGGTGGTTGGGAATCTCAACCGAAGGGCCCTGGAAGATCGACCCCCTTCCAGGCACCTAACCACAAGCTGGACAACTTGTCGTGGTTAATCTTGGCTCCTGTCACCTTCAGTACCACCTCAATGTCGCTGTGGGATGACACGAAAGCAGATATGACATCGGCGTATGCAGAAACCCTGGCTCGAGCCCCGCCAGGAATGGCGATTCCACGTAGGGCCAGATTGCACGCCCTGTCCCTCAGCCGTAAAAAGGAGAGGCTTCAATGCCAAAGCATAAAGTAGGGGCAACAGTGGACAACCCTGATGAACCGACCTAGACAGCGCAAAAGCTTCTGACAGCTTCCTGTTCACCTGTACCACAGCACTGGGTGACTGATACAGGGGGCTAATGACAGACTGACTGACTTGAATCGCGTCATGCAGTTGTTTATATAGACTTTGGTATTTAAAAATCGGCTCCAGGGAGCTTTGGCAGGAAAAATGATTTGTTTTGACTTTGGTACAGTTTAGTGTTTTTTAACCAATAGAAGATTGAATTTACTGAAATGAAGTGGTGATTAGTTAAGGTTTTTTTTTAGGAAAGAATCCATCTTTTCCAAAAGGGGTGGAAGGTTAATGTGGAAGACTCCATAATATGAATAAACATTCAAATATAAAGTCACTCTCAGCATTTTTAAAATAAACCATTTATAACTTTAAAATACATATTTCAAATTATTTTTTATATGTTATGTAATGATGATTACAATGATGTCATTTTAAATGCTATGATTTGAAAAAATAACACTTGAATATAATAATTTGCAGAACCAATTAATTAAAAAAAACAAAAAAAATGTTTATCTTTGTTTATATACAGAAGATTTCAATGAGAAATATAAGATTTTCAGGTAAGAACAAATTGATTGAGGGTGTGTGGGGGAATTATACCCTCCTCATGCTTCACTTGTCAACAGATTTTATGTATTTTAAATATAATTTGGCTTTTTTTAAAGGATACTTTGAGATTCAAAAAAACAAACATGATTATAAAATAATATATAAGCTAATCTATAAAGTTGAATATTCAGGATATCAATTTATGTGTATAATAGATTTAAAATGTGAATACAAATTTTACTAAAATCCAGTGTTTTTATTTATTATCAAAACAGAGTTCATTAGCATTTTTTATTCTTGGTCATTTTCTTAAGTCAGAGATACTGATTTTTTAATCTTCTATGCTTGTAGTTAATCCTTAAGTATTTTTTAGTTGCTGTAAAAGTAATTTAATTGTGTACAAGTAATCTATAAATTTGAACACAATTAGGTATTTATTTTTTTAATTAGCAGAAATATCTGGTATTTTATTCTTTGTATGATAGTAAAATAAATAATCAAACACTGAAAAATGCCATTTATTTTTCCAGATCATTTATCTGATTTTTAAGCCATAACTAAATTTCTCTTTGAAGGCTTGACTCATCATTGTTAAAATAAAGATTATTGAAGCAGCCAGTTGATAATTATTAAGTTACAAGTCCTTGAGGTTTTGTGAGGCTTGAAACTGTCCAGACTTGTGGCCCAATTCACTGACATTTCCCAGTCCTTTGCTACAGCTTGCAGTCTAAATTTATTTCCAAGTTGATCCCAATGCCAATTTTTCTTTTTAACAAAACATTAATATAATTTTCTAGTCTTCATTTTCCTGTATACTGCATTGCACCAATCTACCTAATTTTCAGGTGTCTTCTCTTGTCCTGCTTTGATAGTCTGCACATTATCAGTGTTTACATTGGCTAGATTTTAATGAAGAGCTGACTCACCTATAAGTCTTATATATTTTTTGCAGATATTACTACCTCATTATAGGGATAGTATACTGTAGATTTAAGTTGATAGGAAGAGGAAAGTTCATGGTTTATTACTTGAATGAAATACATTTGTTTTGGAGTTTAAAAAATGGTGTTATATATACAGTAGAAATAAGATATAAACAGGAGTTGATAATTCTGTTTTTCAAATGTTTTTAAATAGTTAATTATTGGCTCTTTGTATAGGATGCCCTGTTCTAGCCATAAAAGCTATGTTCTGTCAAACTATTAATAAGTGTAAATATGTTACTAATTCATTTATAGTACTGGAAAATTTTAAAACTTACCAATTTGTCATTTTTTTGTAAGAAAAAAAATTCACAAAACATAATTGCTTATACTAATTAACATAGATGAAATTATAATTGGTATTTGATTATAATTATATTTAATTACTTAAAGAGCTTTCTTAAAATTTCTATATGTACAATATATTTGTTTATATATAAACAGGTAAATAAGTAATTGTTAGTAAATAACATTTTATTCATCATAGATTTTGGTAGTTTCTATGTTTTGCAGTCAGATGCTTTTTGTGCATGAAAGTATGAGTCAAATTATATTCCTCTTTTTGTATATATTGGTATATATCCATGCATATGTATAAAATACATTCTGCTCATTACAATATCATTTAGGATACAGGTGGGACAGACTAAGAAAGTACAGAGCTGTGCTGATTACTTGCATTATTTACATCATCTTCATTGCCATATTCACAATCTTTTGGCTGTTGTACACTCTAGCCTTCTTCAGATGATTGGAATTTCAAACTGAATCCTTTATTTTGTCCACTGGGGTAAATTGTTCTAGTTCAGTTCCATGTGTATTGTCTCAATTATTTCCCTCCAAGTTTTGGTTCACCACTGCTGTGGCCTGGTATTGAACTCACAAATCTTTAGGTCTAGTCACTGGATCTAACCAACTTTTTTATCCACTGGGCCATGCTGTGTAGGAATTTTTGGGACATAAACCTAATGTCTCAGCAATCTTTTTTTAGCAGTGTTCATATTGCAATTTTTTCTGTTAATATTATTGCATTTTTTACAAGAGGTGATATTGCAATTTCTTTGTTATTTATTGCTTTTCTCTAGCACTACTTATTATTGGTTCCCATATTGTATTCATTTCTATGCTTGGTTGGCTCAGGAGATTTTTGTGACCTGGCTTAAGTTTTCATATTTTCCAGTGATGCGCTCTGTCTATTATTTCAACCTCATCCCACAGGGGAGGTGATCTCCCTTTTCCCTCCATATGTGGTCATCTATGCCTGATTTTTCTATTTCCCCTTGTGTTACTGCTTTACAATGTTCTTGTAGTGTTACCTTAAGGGGGCAGCCTGTTTCTCCTTTGTATTTCTTACCACAGCTGAATGGGATGGTGTACACACAATCCTTAGTCATGTTCTCCTCTATGGGGGGTAGATCTTGCACGTAAGAGGTGTCTGTGAAGTGTTGAACCACTTTTGAAGGCTGTCCTGATGTTATATGGACCACAGATCCTTTGTATTTTCTCTAATAATCCCTTCACATAGGGTAGACAGACTGAAGCTGTTTACTGAATGCTGTTATCCTCTTGTACCCTTCTATCCCAGTTTGATGGCGCTGCTGTCATGTACCAAGGATAGTTGTTATTCTGTAGGGTACTGTTTATACTGACCATTTCTTGTTCGTATGTTTCTGGGTTGCCACTTATGACTTTTGCCTGATATTGTAAGCAGTGGATGATGTATTTCTTTACACTCTATTGATGGTGGGAATTAAAGTTGAGCTATTGTTGTCCGGTGAATGTTGGCTTGTGGTATACAGATGTCTTGAAACCCTGCTCTTTTCAAGTGTCTTCAATTTATAGTTCACTAAAGATGTTTGGGCACACACTGCTGTACAATAACATTTTTGTAATTGTTTATCTTGTTAAGAAAAAAGATTTTGCTTTAACAGAAGATAACATGAAAATCCATTTAAAAATCTAAAGTGAATTGTAATTTAGAGCTGTATTTATCACTCCGCCATTTCAATAGGGAATATTAAGAAACAATTGTTGGATCATATATTGAATATTACAACTTTGTTTATATTTCTTATTTGAGCCAGTTTCTTTTTGTGCACTGATTACAAATTTATGTAATTCTAATATTTTGGGCATGGATGGATGTTATATACCATCAAATATAGAAAGTTGAATATTCTAATTTTAGTGTTATGCTCCAAAAATATTTCCTGTAAAATTGTGTTTTATATTGAACTGAAATATTTTTTATGCATACCTTGAAACATTTATTTATGGTGTTACATTTTATCATCAAACTTTAAATATTGTAGTTATTGCTTAACAGTGAGGAAGGCTTACAGCCATATCACATTGAAACACCGATTCTTGTACAATCACTGAAGTTAAGCAATGTCAAGCTTGGTCAGTATCTAGATGAGTAACTACTTTGGTGATGTAAGCTTGGATATCTTCAGCCTAATGATGGAAAAAGTAGTTATTTTACCTTCATTATTAATTCACTTGTGGCTATTAATCATATAGTTTTAACATTATTCAGGTCAAAATTTGACTATGTTAGACTATGGATTTATCAATCTATCTTTTGTACACAATTTTTGCTATTTTACAGTATTATTTAAAAACATTTAATGGACACTGAATAAATGTAGTTTGTTTTTGTTCATATTTTCTCATATTTTAACTGTACACATTAATGTTTAATCCCAGATTCTTATTTTTTCTTCTCTTTTCATTTAGGAAATGATGTGAGGTCTTTGAAGGATCTACTAATGATCAAAGAGTGGGCTGCAATGTGGATATGGATTGTAATGAAAATAGTACAGAAAAACACAATGGACATTTGATATCATCCAAGGTAAGAAATTGTTCCACACCTATAGAGCAGGATATCATACTCACAACATTTTTTTAATATTTAAAAACAAATTTTTTGTTTCAAATTCTTACAGTAATATTCATTTATTACTATTTTGCAGCAAAACATTAAGAAATAATTTATATTTTTCTTCAGTAATCAGTAAAATTTATCTTTTCTTAGGAATATTTTATAAAAACTGTAAAAAAAAAATCCTGAAATAAATAGAAATCTATAAATATTTTCATTTTAAGAAAAAATTATTTTAAAAAGGAATTTTTTTTTTATTCTTAGGTCATCTTTCTATTTTCTTGGCAATAATGTTTTTCTTTGAATACTGATGGTTTCATTTTAGTTATTTTAATAAATGATGATTTTATTTTTATGTTTCTACTTATTGTGGCTGTAAAATTGGACTAAAAACAATCTATCAAGAGAAGTAGGTATTGTATATCTGAATGATCAATAGTAATTTCTTTATATCATAATCCAAATTTTATTTCATGTTAAATATATTTCTGCAAAAATACGTTATCATTTTCAAATTAAATAATTTCTTTTAGTCTTATCAAATGTTAACAGAAGAAAATACATAAGATATTATAAAGAATAAACCTTTTGATCATATTAGGTTGAAACTGCCAATTTTGCTTGAAGGTTGACATTTTCCACCATTTTCAAAAATTATAATACATTTTTTAAATATTTTACTTTTAAATAATATTTTATACCTGTATATGTTGAAGCTTGGCTGAAGTTGCCAAGTATATAAAGATTTGAGAACTGTTAGTAAATGAACAATGAAAAATCTGTTAAAATCACTTACCAATAATTTAGCTATGATGTAAGATGATTTTAAAAAGCAATAAAAAAGAGCAACTCACTTAAATGAAGAATAAAAAAAATCAAACATAGGGAAGCTTGCATTATTCAAAAAAATGTAATTTTGCTTTTGCTTCATGTAATCACTTTAGTGAAAAGTGTATTTTGAGTAAAACACTGATTGGGCACAGATGTAAGTTGAAATATGGAGTGCAATGGAACCAATGATGTAGTTCCTCTGATGGTTTAAGGTCAGCATTTGGCAGTGCAGAAGTCACCTATTAGTTAATGCATATAACTATATAGGCCATTTTGTAATGCTTCAGAACTTGCTGAATAGAAAAGAGATCATTTTTCTGCATAGTAATATCCACATCTAATCTCATGTCAAACTGATTTTTACTAAGATGTGGTAGAAATTCTGGGCATGGATGTAATGAAACAATTTGACTGAAAACAGCTTCAAAAGAGACACCAAGTATGCTGCAATAATAAAAAAAATCTCTTTTCTTTTTCTTTTTTTTTAAAAGTATATATTTGAATAGTGTCCTTTAGTATAAAAGAGAACACTGACCTAAGAGAAGATGAGTGTGATGAGAGTGTAACAATTCTGATGTAATGAATATGCATACACCTGGGTTCCCCCTCACAGTAATATGATTGGCTGGTGTCAGCCATAAATACAGACTGATGAGGACACCTATTGCCTACCACTACGACGAGAACCAGTCCATTATGGTTACCTGCTAGATTGTCCTACTCCGTTACAGTAGTCCAAAACCGCTTTGCTACTTCAAAAAAATATATCCCTTTCTGGGACATATCAAATTCCAACAGTGGTAGGTTTATAACTAAGCATTTTCCACTTTTTTGTTCAGGAGATGATGAGTATATTCATTTGACATTCCTCCTACAGATTATCATTCCCTGTTCCAAGTATTTAGACCATTTCCTTTCAGAGAATGTAGTTAACTAAGTTTCTATTCCTTGGATGTCATTTGTGCAATACAAAATATCACTTGTTCAATCTGCCATCCTTGAGTTCTGCACACTTTACCAATGTAAAACAGTTTTACCTTTTCTTCATCTCGCAGAGTTCACAAAGCAACTCCACATTTTCAATCCATTCTACAATTGGTAGATCAGTAGCAGCGCCACTGAATTCAGGTATTAGCCAAATATAGAAACTTATGTCTGCCATGATTGGTAGGAAGGTTGAAATAGCTTGTAGTTAAATGAGTCTCTGGGCATCATTCTTACAATACAAAATACTGCTTGTTCAATCTGCTATCCTTGAGTTCTGCACACTTCACCAATGTAAACCTGTTCTGCCTTCTCACTGCTTCAGCCCTCTTTTATCAGGCCAACACCATGGCCGACTAACCAATTAGCGTTCTTCCCCTTTGTCCTCAGTTACTCAGGTAAATAGCCTCCTCCAGTCCGACCAATCAATAAAAGCCACCAATACAGCACATACTGTTGGAACAATCCAACACAAAAAGTGGAGATTAATGCCATTTTCAAGGAATAAAATGCCCATGTTACATGCCATGTTTTGAGGTAAGGAACTTCTTTTCCTTTGCACCAGATGCCAAGTCACTCTGGCTAGCTTGCTTCTATGTGATTGTTCACCACAGAGAAGAACCTCTCTATTTTGACTCAAGAAATCTTCAATGTATTTATTGGTTCTTTAGAATAAAGAATTTTTAGGAAGAGAATTGATAAATTGCTATAGAATAAATATGAAGAGAATCCAAGAGAAAATATTTTGACTGAATAAATAACTTTTTTCCATTTAGATTATTTGAATAAATTAGCAAAATATTAATATTGAACACTGTGTTTATTAGATAGTTTTAAATAATGATGAAAGTAATTTGGAAAAACATGTTGCAGGTAATAAATATTTCATATAAAAGAAATGTGGTTAATTTTATTAAATCCATAAACATTTAATTTTATATATTTTACTTGTGCCTTTGTATTTTATTCATCTAGTTTATTTTATTTCTCATCTACATCAATGTATTATAAAATAGTTACTTTAAGTTAATGATGTTTTAAACATCAACATATTAGCAAAATTAATCACATTTCTTGCTTATTTTAAATGATGATTACCTTCAAGCATATTTTCCAAAGTTACATATATCTTGTTGTGGTATTTTGATAATGCAGATTGTACAACAACAACTGAGCTATTCTTGATACTTTACAATTATTCACTTGATACTATATCTGTAAGTATTGGATTTATTTTGTTGAAAACTGTGGATGTGCAAGTGGTGCAATAGATAACAACTTGGAATGAGAAATTGAAGAGTTGAGTTTGAATTCCAGCTGGATTTGTTATATTCACTTATATACAAATATACTCAGATATGGGCTAAATAGTAAGACTTGTCTGAAAAAATTGTTATTCTCAAAAAATTGTTAAAGCAATATTCACTCACAAAAAAATAATTATTCCCACAATGCAAAATGTTTCTGCTTTAAATAACTCACAAGGGGTTGATAAGGCATAAAAAACAAATCAATCAACAATCTATAAAAACCTAATTAATATAAACTAATGTATCAATTTCATTTTGATTCAATTAAAAAATGTACTGAAACTTTTCATTTAATAAAAACTTGAATCTCAATATTAAAATGTTTTACATAAATAGATATTCACCTTGATTTGTTGAAATGTCACATTTTACAGTTATGGAATGTTGTGATGATCCTCTAAAATTTAGGCAATCAGTCTTTGGCAAAATGTTTTTTGGTGGAATTGTTAAAGAACAAATATTTAACTTGTATAATTAAAGGAAAATTTCAATATAATGTTTAAGAGAAGTTACTTCCCCTTAATATGAATAACAGATTTTTCAATTTGAACCTAATAGAAAGAACTTCAAAATAATGTCATTTCTTTGTTGATAATCAGAATTTATGAACAAGAAAATTAAAGATGTATTTTTTGTATTAGTTTTATATTATTAGTTGAGAAAGTTTTGTTGCTGAAATGTATTTTTATTATATATTCTTTGAGACTACTCCATTTAATGCAAAATCAAGATCAAACTTTACTTGCTTGTTAATCAAGTTTTAATAGAAAATATTTTAAAAAATGACTTCTGATTCATACTGTATTTTTAGCTTTTTAATTTTATGAGCCAAAAAAGATCTAAGCTTAATTTTAAATGATCATCCATGTATATGAAATACAATGTGTAAACACACAAACACACACACACACACACACACAGAATGTGTAATGGATAGCAGCTCAGAATGAGAAATTGGCAAACAGAGTATAAATTCTAGTTAAGTTAGTTACATTCACTTTTGCATAAATACCACTGGAAAAGATATGTATTCACCTTTCTCCCTCCAGCCATGGGTTAAATAGAAGGTCAGAATGGCCTCTCAAGCCTTGGTTGGAAACCAGTATAAGAGAAGAGCAACTCTGAATTCAAAACTTGTGTATTGTTGTTTGGAGATTTTCTGGCACCAGTTTTCTGTTATCAGTTCTTCTAAAAAATGTAACTGATTTTGTACAAACATTCATCACTATAATCAAAATGTAGGTAGTCTCAGACAGTTCATTTCAAGAACTGAATTGTTAGGCTCTCATACATCATAATGAATTGGACACACACACCCTTCAAACATTTTTCATAGAGTGCAAACATTCTCTGTTTGTCTATATATAAATCATTTTATCATTTTTGACATCTATAATGCTACTTTTAAATAATTTCATATTTTAAAAATTATATAAACATATGAAGTTTTAAAAACCTATGACTTAAAAAAAATTAATATGTTCATATAATTTATTGAAATATTTTGATATGTGAACATAGATTGAAGGGGAAAATAAATTTACAACATCCTGAACATTCAATTTATTTAAGATTAACCATACATTTCATATAGCTGTAGTTCAGTAAAATGATCCCATATATAGAACAATTTGTTAATAGGTTCCAAATAAGGAGTGTATCAACAGTAGTAATACCTGATATTAATACACTCTATGTCCTTGTTGGCTTGTGCGATTATGTTGATGGTGAATATCAACCTGCAATATATTATTCTATGCCTCTTGTAAAAGCAGATGCAATACATCAAGATTTGTAGGTGTGCTAACTGAATGTCAATCATTGTTTCATCATTGCCATCAATGGCAATTTTATGAAAGATAGTTTTTTAATCAATAAAATAGCCATTGGCTTCAACTACGGCCTCCAGATGACTTTGGAATCTTCTGCAACACTTTTTGATGGTCTCCTTGTTTAAGTTGGTGAATGCTGCCATAATCCTTGCCTTCAGTTCATCTTTGGTATTACATGGAGTTATGTGGGTTCCTCGCTCAACTGCACCTCACACATAGTAATTGATGGGGTAGCAGTTTGGGGAGTTAGGTGGCCAGATGTAAGGGGTGATGTGGTCGCAGAAATTGTCTGACTGCTATGACTGGGTTCTCTTACTTGTGTGACATGGTGCATAGTCCTGTTGCCAGACATAGGGTCTTCCAGCAGCCACCCTCTTGACCCAGGATAACACTACCTCCTCAATGCACATTATGTAGGCCTCAGTGTTGAGTCTGAGACCCTGTGGGAAGACAAATGGAGCCATAACATTGGCATCACTCCAAACACCTTTGAAATCAGAATTAGAATCATCCAACTTTTTCTGAATCCTCTGCACTGTTCTCAGATTGACACCCAAACACTCTAAAATGTTCATATTGGAGCTTCCAGCATGAATGTCAAGAAGTATAGCATACCATTTCCAAATTTCTGGTGAAGTGAATTGCATCATGGTTTTATTTTTCTTACAGAGGGTGCTGAGAAATTTTTAGCAACTTCTTGTATATTTGTTTATGTGAATATTCATATGTGCATCATTACTTAATCAATTTACCTCAAAATGTTTTATTTAATAAAAGCTGTTACATTTGCATCACTATAAAATCATGTATATATCAGCATCACTATAAAATCATTTATATATTCTTGGATTATATGTATGTAAAATAGTCATATGTATGTATGGATGTAAATTTTCTCTAAGTCAGTTTTTTTAGCATTGGTAGACTATTTTACTTGTTGTATGATAAAAGATGTCAGTAGCAAAAGTTTTTAAGCTACCCAAGAAATTAGTACGGTATTATTATTAACAAGGTTGCTTCTCTGTCTTTTCTATAAATACTTTCATAGTAATTGTTCAGATGAGCTCTTCACTATGGTACCTAGAGTTTTTAAATTTAAGTGTAGTACTAGACTGGTATTGAGATCTCATCAATTTACAGTTGAGCTGGCTAGTTGTAGCTATAAATTCTATGCTAACAGTTTCTTTTCTCACACTTCTCACTTGTGGAATTCTCTTCTTGCTCCATGCTTTTCAGCCAACTTTAATCTGCAAAAATTTAAATGTAATGTCAATTGCTATCTACTGTTCTCTGGATTACTCTTTTTCTCTTTCTGGTCATCATTATTAATGTTCCTGTTCCTAATTTATTCCCACCCTGTAATCCCTTGTGTTTTAGTGGCTTTACTGACTTGCATGGGGTGATACTGATTTAAAAAAAAAAAAAATCAAAAAAAAATCACATAAGTTATTTGATTTTCAGAAGTTTCAAGGGAGGTAGATCTGCTAAAAACAATCCATTTAAACAGAAAATTGAAATACCAATGTAATTACATTGTTATTTTCATTTCTAAAAATCTCTAACTGATTATTACTTTACATAATGTCTTGGATATATTAATTTGTTGGTTTCAATTAATGGACACACTTAAATTAACAAAATCAATAACAAAAAAGCATGTATTTAAATGAGAAAAAAATGATTCAATTTTGTCACCTGCTTTTTTTCTTGCTTTTTTGATAATTTGAATTTTTAATTTGTGATGATTTAAAACTGAATTTAGATTGTACATCAATAAAATCTGTTGCCACACCTGACAAGGTATTAATAACTGGAAACTTACACCTTTCTTGGATTATATGCAGTCATCTAAGTTCTGAACCTATCTTGAAAATTTGGGAAAACAAATTAACATTTAATTCTGTTTTTTTAATCATTCCTTACTCATTATTATTCAGAGATATTATAATAAAAATTGAATTTTATATATTATGCAGATGTGAATCCCAGAATATTAGTGATGTTGTAGCTGATGAACTAGTTTTATAAATGCGTTCAGGCCTCATTGAATATTTCAAAGTTGTAATCTTTTATCAGAATTAGATTAGAAAAATATTTACCCCAATGTCATTCTAAGTAGAAACATCAAACTTTTTGAGATACAGCACCAACTTTTGAGCTTTCAAAGGGAAACAGATTTACTAAATGAATGAAGTACCATAAATGCTAGTTTAATAATAAATCTCAAATCCACAATTTTGGCCTAACTGCTGATAAAATATGTTTAGCATCTCTTCCTTCCTTTTATAGTTTTTCATATGCTCTTTGTTTCTTGGATTAAAATTTTAATTTTAATTCATTATACCATAAACAGTTGATAAATCAATGCTAACCTCATGTGTAAAGATATGAAAGTTATCTTTATTTCAATAATTTAATCATTCATATTGGCTATTATTTAAGTTCCCATTGATATTTGCATATTTTTTAACTGGCTATGTTTGTAAAATAATTTGAAAATTGACAGATCACTTTTTATATAAGTGTCTGGTATATAAAGTAGTTTGATAGTTAAGAATGTCCTCTCATATCTTTGGACTAAATTTTTAACTGATCCTAATTATAAATCCATTTCATCTTAAATCTTCAGTTTGACAATTGGTTTAGATAATTTTAAATATTCTTATAATTTAAGCATTCATATTTTAGAATGTATTCTTTCAGTTATGATTAAAAATTATCTTACCATTTTTTGAAATTGAAATTTTGTATTGAATATTTCACTTAAAAATGTATGACTTTATTCTCTTCATTGCTGCAGAACAGCAATATTTTAATGTATATTTGTATTTTTCATAAAATTAGAGCAGCATATTTTTTTTTATTTTGTTTTATTCAATATTTGCCATCTTAACTCAGTTTTTGTCAATGTAAGTAAATAAATGACATATGAAAAATTCCTCAAAGTATTTTTCTTTAATATTATCCTAATACTTTAAAAACTATAACTTTCAAATTTTTAAGACCCACATATTTAAGAAAAGTTATTTTGTTAACTTATTTCCATTTTGTAACTGTTCTATTTTCTGATTTTACTTTTATTACTTCTGTTTTCTTTTCAAAATCTGATTCATTTCAACAAGGAAGTTAAGGTTGTTTATGCAGATTTCAAGATTAATAGTATTTAATCTTTTGGGTGCTTTAAACTGAAGAATATAATCCAGTTCTAATCCTTGTTTAGATCATCAAGAATGTGATATGATATTTTAAATTTTAATTTTTTATAACACTAAAACTATCAAAATAAAATGTTAAACAAACATTTGATAATGGCTGCAAATGAATTTTCTTAAGAGAAAATTTGACAGAATGAAATCTTTATAAAAATATTTGAAAGTCTATTTATTCTCATTTGCATATTTAAGTGATGACCATGGAAATATTTCTTGAGTTTTTTAATTTAATTTTTCTTGTTTTCATATCACTTCTACTGATGTATTTCCTGATATCTCCAAGTCCTTTCAGCCAATGTAACCATCTTCAGAGAGTAAAGTTGCTTTTAATAGGGGCAGCTGTTTGCTTTGTTTAACATTTTATTTTGATAGTTTTAGTGTTATAAAAAATTAAAATTTAAAATATCATGTCACATGTTAATATAATCATTAATATGTTATCACTAATCATTGACATCAAAATCATCATTATTAGCATTCTATTGTCATAATGTTACCAAAAGTTTCATAAGTTTTAAAAAATTTCAGCTTTAATTTTATTGAACAAAATATTTGCCATTTTGTTTCATGTCTTTCATTCAATTTCATAATTCCATTAAAAAATCTTTCTTGGCAAATAACTGCTCTTGACATCTTTTGCAGTTTTCCAGGGCATTGAATTCTTTTTTCTTTGTTGGTTATTTCTGTAGAGACGAGAATAAATGGTAACCTAAAGGCACAATATCTGATGGATACTGTAGATGAGTGATAACTTTTTAACCAAATTGTAACAATCTTTGATTTCATATTAATTTGAGGGAATTTATGCCCTTTATTTTAATTAATTCTGAATTCTTTTCATCTGTTATTTGCTACTTTCAGTAAGTTTGATTAAAAGTTCTCTGGAAGGAGCTCATAATAGAAAAGTCCCTTTCAATCATACCACAAGTGCAACATCATCTTCTTTGCTTGAAGAACTGCTTTTGGTATGCTTAGTAGTGATTCATTTTGCTTGCGCCACAATTTCTTGTGTTCCATAATATTGTAATGCAATACTTTTCAAAATTTCTTTGGCTGCAAGCCTGAAAATAGAATCTTTGCATTTGGTGAGAACATAATTTCAATATATTTTTTATTTTTCTCAAATAAATTTCAAATGAATTTTATTTTAATTTAATGATTAATAAATCTTTATATTTTTCCCACTGATTGAAGAAGATGAAAGGTACTTTATGTAAATGTGTGCTTATCAAAGCATGTCAAAAACAGCAATATCAGAAGTGAGAAAAAATGATATGACAATTGTCTCAAGCTGTAAACATTTTGGTATACAAATATTGAATGTGAATATCAGGTGTTGTCATGAAGTATTGAAAAATATTTCCAGTTCCAGAGTTTCAATGAGGCTTTTTATTTAAAAATTTTAAAATAAATATTTTCTTTACCCTCAGGAAGATCTTTGTGACTTTAATTTGGGAATTACTGTTGTAAAGTATCTACTTTTTATTGCCTATCACACTGTTTAAAAATAAAAATTAAAAAAGGAAAGAAATTGTTTATAGAATTGCAGACTAATTGTTTTTTTTTCTTATATGTAAGCTCACGTCAAAGCAACTAACATAGCCATGCTGGAATAAATGTTGCTCAACATATAATTTGATATCAAATATTGGCTATCTCCCACATTATATAACATTGATCCTTCTAAAGTATTGTTTTCATTTGATTGTTATAAGTCTTAACTGGCCTATACAAATATAGAACAAGAAATTTCTAGTATGGAACTTCACAAATCACTTTTAACATTTTTTGGTCAGTCATAGTCCCTTCTCCACAAGCTGCATAAATCTTCTTTTATGTTTGAACAGCATTCATAAGATATATATATTATATATATAAAGCATAATATACTAAAAATGTTGCAAATATTTTTCCAGCTTCAATCAATAAACAAAAATATAAAAAATGCATACTTATCAGAGTATAACCAAAAGTAATCTTTTTGAATGAGTTAGGAGCATTTAGTTTTAACTAAGTTAATTTTTTAAAAAAATTTCATTAATGCAAGTTTATAAGGTTTGCAAAAGAGTATTCTTTTATTATAGATAGGAGTTATGTAATTTTATGTTATCTGCTTTACATTTCAGTTTGGAAAAACTTAGCATTTTAAGAAAGGTCCTATCACTTGTTGAAGGAATATAGCAAACTATGACTTACACTTTCTTATTATTTCTAATTAATGCATTACAACAATTTTTTTTTGCTTTAATTTGTACTTAGAGAACAAGACCATACATTCTAAGTCCAAGATTCAAGGAAGGAATACATTCTCATCAAATCATGATAGAAAGTTGCATTTAATCTAGTTACATGTTCAAACATTCTATATTTAGTATATAACAAACTGATAATATAAATGTTCATAAAAATATCATTTAATAAGCTTTTATTCAGTTTTTGTGTGTTCACAGTTCTTGCCAATTTTCTATTTCCTATTTCTTAATCTTTTCATTTACAAAGTTACTTAAAAAACTTATAAGTTTTTTCTTTGCCTCAAAATATGCACAACTGCATTACATGAAATTCACTTATCAGAGATTATAATCATCAAAAATATATTTGTTTATCGATGCCTTTTTGTCACAGTTTAAATACAAGTATCAAAATGGAACAAAATAAATGGCTGTTTCGAACTGTAAACTTGAAAACATTACAATGTTTTGTATATAATATGCATTTCTAACTTTCCAACCTCATGACCAGTATTGGCGGATATCAGTGCTTTATGAAAAGATAATTTATCAGTTTGTTGTCAGACTCACATAGTATAGAAACTGTCCAAGATTTTGAAGATGACTTATTAGAATTTCAACTTTTCATGATCACATGATAGGAAAGCATGTTACAGATTGGACATGCAGATCAAACCCTATTTCACTTCTGTCCAATAAGAAAGAAGCAAAATAGGCTAAAATATGCTTAATATCTACATGAATGATTTTTACAAAACAAAAGAACACTCACAAATGAATGCAATATTTGGTTAGCGATTTGAACTCTTTTTGAATTTGCAGAGAACTATTAGATATTGGAACATGAAATAAATCTTGATATCAACAGGGCCAGAGGTGCCTATTAGTGATATGCAAGAAATGCTCATGGTGAAAGAGTTAAATATCCCCTAGTGTTTTGTTTAAGATATATAAGAAATAATCGGATTTTCTATGACAACTCTAGAGAAGTCATCAAATGAACATTGAATGGCGTTGGATCAGTTAAATTTATATATTCAATGAGCCTTTGTTAAGTAATCTCTCTTTTACTCTATCTCACTATGAAATATTCAGAGGAAAATTTATTTCAGTTTCTTTAAGGTCATATCCGGATGTACAGTCTTGAAAAGTTTCCTCTTCAAACCTGTGTTTAATGCAGTTGTCCCTAATTTTCAGGATGTATAGAACATTCAGTGACAAAAATTGCAGCACCATTCAAACGTCAATCAGAGAATAGAACCTGTTTGTGTTCTGGCCAGGTCCTCGAAAGGTGCACAACTCAACATCCTACCTGTTGATACAAAAAGTGTTGAGTTTCTACTGCATTCCAGAATAGATTCAGCAGTTAAACACAACATACAAATATGCATTCAAGATGTTTATTTATGAAAGACTAAATTTTGATTCTGTAGTAATCATCAGCACACATCTTTCATTATTACAATTCAGATACTTAGAAGAATTTCTTATTGATGAAAATGGTTAAAGTTGTGTACAAACAAAGCATCCTGTATACATTAACCTTCATCAATGACATCACAAGCATGATTATCAGTTGTTTGAACAACTTGATGTTACAGGATGGAATACACTTCAAGCAGAATAGATCTCGCTCACTTGTCAGGCCAGTCCAATGCAGTCCATGTTGAGATTTCCAAGAGAAAAATCTCAAAGCTAGTGAAAGGATTAGGGTATTGACTAATATAAAGTGGCTAAAATAAATAAAGACCAAACCTCCAGGCTTTTGAAAGCTTTCTGAATGTGACCTCCCAAGCAAATTCAAAATGCAGATCTTCTAATTTGGCCTGTTGCCTTGTATAATGTGGTTGCTACAAGCATATGTGTATTGGTGATCAAAATTGAAACAATGGAAAGAAAAATCAATAACTAAATGGTTAAGAGTGCCAAAAATCAGTGAGCATTTCCAATAAGATGATAAAACTTCAGCTCTCTTTGTCATCCCTGATGGAGGAAGGAATAACTAGTGTTGAAAATACAGCTATATCTAATTTTAAATTATAAAAATTGTTAGTCTTTTTGATGTAACAACAAAGTAAAAGTGAAAAGTAGTGAAGGTGATGGATCAGGCATAGAAAGGCACTCTCATTGAATGAACTGTGGATAATGGAATCAACATGAACTGGAATGTTGGTCTGTGAAATAGATTTGTTGCCAACACCAGCCAATCTCAAGGTATGAGGTCTGACAACATCCTATGCAAAGAATGTGGATCCTTGGAGCATATCCTTATAGGATACAAGGCAGCAGACTCAGCAGCATGTAGACATGAAGATGAATTTAGATATTTGTGACTATAAAGGATATTATTATGATGGTTACCAATGACTGCAGTAAATTTTGTTCAAGCTCGTTCAGTTATTAAATGGTGATTATTGGTAAACCAAAAACATTAATAATGCGGATTATCACTATTGCTGAACTGACACTCACTTCGGGGACCAAATCTGAAATGGATAAATCAAAAAAAATGTAGCATTCTGATCTGCAAAATGTGAAATGCATGCAACATGTACATCATAAGTTGGTAAGGGTCCACTGGACACTTTATATCTGTACTCTTATGGGACATTGGCATTTCAGCAAGTAAATTAGACTGTAATTGAAAAAGAATAAGAATAAGGGAAATGGTAGAGAATGCCTCCCTCTGGCTTTGAATCTCAGTTACTAAGGTTTTTTTTTAGTATCTCTTAAATGTTGGTTCACTCATATTACATTAAGCACTATAATCTACATTCTTAGAAATTCCTTAAGTGGGGAAAAATATAGCAGCTAAATAAAAAAAAAATTGCAAGGACTTTTAACTTCTTCCAAATATGGTTTGTCTCTTGGAAGTAACTAGCTTTATTAAAGAGATTTTGAAGAGTGTTTTGAAGACCAATCTAACATTGTCATGTTTTTATATTTGCTTAGCTGTTTCTTTTTCATATGTTAGGCTTATGTTAATTGGTTACATCAGTTGGTATTTGTATGGTTTATACGCCTCTTCTCCATTGCAGATGTTGTATAGGATGGATAGTTGTTCCAGGTGGGTTGGTTATCTATACATACATGCTAAAACAACTCTTTGTGGAGGTTACAAAGATATTTAAAAAAAGTTTTTGTATATTTGTTTTTTTTCTATAAATCAATATTCTATAAAATATAAATCTTTAATAATTTCTTTGTCAATATAGCTTAAGGAAAATGTATTAATATAATATTCTTGTTTTTAATAAAACAACTAAAATTAATTTGGTTAAAACCTTCATTGAATGAATTCTGTTAATAAATTTTAGACATGCATAACTTTTCTCTTTATGTATTCAACTTGATCTATATTTAAAATGAATTTAGGAGGTTTTAGAGATAACACTGGAACCTAGGTCACTTGATTTGGCACTAAATTCAAATTAAAAACTGACTTTTCTTCTTTCTTTATATAACACTGGGTAAAAACTTGTTATATTAATAATGTTTTCTGTTTTGCAAAAAGGTTCTAAACCTTATTTATGACAGTTAAGCATTAACTTTATACAACAAAGACTACTGAAAACATTTTAATTCAAGAGAACTTTCGTCTTCTCAGAGTTAAAATATTGAAAGAATTGTCTAAAGTTATAAAAAGATTAATGTGGTGAAAGAGAAAGTCACTTTCTGAGAAAAAGGGCACATGTGTTCTATATGATATGCCGACAACAAACTAACCAAAATAGAAACAAGTCAGTGGCAGCTGTTGCCATAAATGCATCTGAGATATGCTAATATATATATATATATATATATATATATATATATATATATATATATATATATATATATACTCCAACAGTCAACCAATAAAAAAATTGTTCTGCCGATAAAAGCAGTTGCCGTTCATGAATTGGGGGTAGTTTATTTTTCTATCTACAACTATCTGCTTGTGAGTGACTGTTGCCTTGTGTATTGGGATTTCTGACATTTCTTTCTGCCCCTGGGTTTTCAAGTTTGGACTTGCAATTTGTTTATTTTTTTGTGGAATTTATTTTTTTTTTTATAAGCGTTTCACCCCAAGCAATGCACTATCACGCAAGGGGTTACAGAGACTTGGAGCTAGAGCAAATAGGAGTGATAGAGGAAAGGATGAATAGAAGGATAGGGGATAGATCAGGGCATCTGGAGATGTCGATTGGCATTACATTTGAATAGTTGGAGATTATAGCTATTAGGGAAGCAGGAAGAAGGGAGGGAATTCCACAGGCGAGAGTTGCGAGACATGAAGCTATTGAAATAGAAGAGATGACTACATTTAACAGTTTTGACAGTGAAGAGGTGTGAGCAAGATGCCAGCCTAGTAGAATGCTTAAATTCATGAAGTTTGGGAACCAGTGAAAGCAGCTCCTCAGAGCAGTTACCATGAAATTACTCGTAAAAAAGACAGAGCGAGGTGATGGCACATATGTGAGAGAGTGACTGCAGATGAGATGCCAGATCAGGGCCAATTACGTTGCATATCCGTCTCTGGATTTTATCAAGGACCTTGAGAAAATTAGAAGGGACACCAGACCATATACTTCATGCAAGGGTGAATGGGTGATTTGTAGATTTGAAGAATCAACTCCGGCGAGAAAAATTTCCTGGTGCGACATAGGGAGCCAACTTTCTTTGCAGTGGACAAAGCTATTGAATCAATGTATTTGTTCCATTTCAGGTCAGCAGTCAATGTGAGGCTGAGTAGTCACAAAGAGGAGCTCTCCAGAAGTTGAGCATCAGACATTCTAATGGGGGGCAGGGATGGTTCTCTCTGGTGAGTAATAGAGAGCAGTTTCATTTTTGAGGCATTAAAGTTAACCAGCCAATTCCTGCCCCAGTTCACAACCAATTGGAGGTCCTTTTTGAGATGAACGGCCAGGTTAGTTTTGTCAACGACACTAGATTTGTAGAGTAAATTGTAGTGTCATCTGCATAGATGCCTATTTGGGAATCTATGATGTCAGGGCAATCATTGACGAAGATAAGGAACAGAGTAGGGCCTAGGATGGAGCCTTAGAGAACATCTGCGTTAGTGGGATAGGAGCTGGATGAGAATGACCTTCAATACACGGTTTGACACGAATGATTGTATTAAGTCAAACAATCGACCTGAAATTCCATAACCCCGAAGCTTGCAAACACTTTGGAGATATCTAGAGCCAGGACACGAGCTTCTCCATTATTATGAAGAGCTTGGTAAACAATTTCAGTGATGGCCGTAAGCACATCAGCTGTAGAACAGGCAAAGCACAAACCATATTGCTTGTCGGAGAGCAGATCATGGGATGTAAGGTGCTTAACAACTTTGATGTTGATTAAAGCTTTGAAGACTTTGCCGAAGAAGGGTAGGAGACTGATAGGACAGTAATTAGAAGGGTCAGAAGGGTCACCAGAGTTCTTAAAGAGAGGAACAATGGATGACGACTTCCAACAGTCTGGAAAACAAGATTGATTGAGGCAGTAGTTATATAATTTGGAGAAGGCAGGGGCCAGTTTCAGGCACACATTTCTTCAGGACAATGGCTGGTATCTCATCACCACCACTTGTGAGGGTCTAAATTAGAGATAATGCCCAATACCGATGGCGGTGTTATGTGCAGCTCCTCAATAGAGCCTCAGTTCTAAGGGGGAAATCAGGGGTGAGTACACTGGAAGAGTCAAGCATTGAATTGAATGAAAATTTCCATGCAAAACATTCAACCTTATCGGCAGAAGTCAGAACCTCGAACTGGTTGAACAAAGGAGGTATAGAGCGTTTGCTATTGTTTAGTACTCTCTTGCAGAGACGCCAATAATCCTTGGAGCTGAATTTGTGAGATGCAATATGTTCTTTCATTCAAGCAGCAAATAGTGATTTTGCTTCATTGAGGACATGCTTACACTTGTTACGGGCGGAGACAAAAAGGCGTCTATTGCAGTCAGACATGTTCCTATGGGCAATGGCAGCTGAGAAGCAGCTGAGAACCAAGGGGAGGCGCGATTTGACTTTATATTTCCTTGAGGGGATGAAAGCATTGATTCCAGCTTTAACCCAGGAGGAGATCTCGGAAGCACATTCTTGAATGGGGAGCATAAAGACAACATCCCAGGGGACATTGCAAAGGAAATCCTGGAATGAGTTCCAGTCTGCTCTAGTGGTAGGAGGTTCATTGCAGGGATAGAGTTGAAGGAGATGTTGATAGACACTAAAGCATGATCAGAATTGCTAAGAGGGCAGAGCTTCATGGTGCTACAGAACTCGGGGATGGAGGTAAAACATAGCCTTACCATCCTGCTTGTAGGGAAAATGTGTGGGGAAGTCAACTATCTGCATGAAGGATTGAGAAATTTAAAAATTAAGGGTTTGAATGTCTGCAAGGTCAGTAGTAGCATTTTTAAGCCATTTGGTATGATGGGTGTTAAAATTGCCCAACATGAATATGTGAGAAAACAGATGGTGAGAGAGAGAGAGCCTTGTCAATGCTGTCAGAAATGCATTCAATTATACCAGTCTTGGGAGGATGGTGAGCAATAAAGGAAGAAGAGGTAGCTTACAGCATTGAGAAAAGATAGTCGGAGACACATGTATGAATGGTCTAGAGATTCAAGAGACAACTCTCTGGCCAGCGGGAGATGGTCCTTGACATAAACTCCAAGGCCATGCATGTGAGTTTGAGAGTCTTTTCTAAGGAGGGGAAGGTAGCCGGGGATCGGGAGATCAGAGGTGGGGATAGATGAATCAAGGTTGGTCTTACACACAGCCAGTATATCCGGGCAGTTTGCAATGAGAAAAGATTCCACTCTGCAGAAATTGGTTCTAATGCCACGGATGTTGGAAAATGAAATGTTAAAGGTCTTAGGTGATTTTTTAGGGGCTGGCTTAGGTTTTCTTTTTGGATCGTTGTTAATTATCATGTGAAATTGTGGTTGTAAAAATGAAAAGGCCTGAAGTAAAAGAAGCAGACGGTTATCAACCGTGAGGTAGGCAGAGAGAACTTGGCACAGCCTGCAACATAATGTGGCCTCAGGGTAGCCCACTGGAGGTGAATGTAGGGACACCTATCCATGCATGACATGGCACTACAGACACCTTGGTATTATGCAACTGTTGATCAGAGTGGCTGCTCAAAACACTACACAAGAGTTAGGGCTCCTAACTACCTGTCGGAAACAGCAACCAGAATGAAGATGTAATACCACAGACTGCACACATCATGGAGAAACACGGCAACACTAGTACAAAGGCCAGAGAGAAATAGAGGGAGAGTTCCGGGAACCCCTTCCTAAACAAGAAACAAGGTGTGAGCCTCTACTCATGTCCAAGAGAAAAGGGAGGAGTATTGACCGGACGGTAGGAAAGCCTACCTACTCCTATTACATATAACACAAATGACAACAACAAGAAAAGAAGAAAAAAAAATGGCTACAGCTGACAAGGAGTTCAAGCTGACACCAGAAAACGTATTTAATGAGGGGTAGGACTGGGATGTTATTTGTATTTTTCCTATCCATTACATTAGGTTTCAACATATATAAGTCCCATTGTCCTAACCTAAAAACAAATTTAGTTATACAGCATTGTGGATATGCCTGTCACTCTGTTCTCTTCCCTGGCACTGGAAGCTAGTAGTTTGCACATGTAACTGTCCTTATGCGTTTTAAGGGTTGAAAGGTTGGTGAATTCTAAAAAATTTTTCAGAATGTGCAACTTCAATCCATGTCTTTGCTTGTCTTGTGATGAAAATAAAACAGTTGTCCTGGTAATCAATGCATCAAAACAAATGAAATGCCGCTAGTGATTAGGCATGCAACTGAAATGTACTTAATATGATTGACATCTTGTTCATCTTTTGGATTTTCTGTTAGTTGATTAGTTATTAAGATGAATTAGTCAAACAGTTTAGTATAAATCTTATAGAACTATCCAGACATTCAGTTCTTTTCCTTGGCACTGGAAGCTAGTAGTTTGCATACATAATTGTCCTCATTAGTTTTAAGGAATGAAAGGTCGGTGAATTTTAAATATTTTTCAGAATGTGCAACTTCAATCCATGTCTTTGCTTGTCTTGTGTCATATCAATTTTTGAACAATTAACTTAATTGCTATTGTTTCAGATTTTATTTTTTATCAAAAGATATTCTATAGAAACTTTATGGAAGCTAAATGATCTTGGTTTAAGGATTTTGTCTAAATTTCTGTATTGTAGGTATTGCAAAATTTACAAGATGAATAACTTTCTGTTAGATTTCTTTTTATCAAATTGACAGAATCACATAATGTCAGAAAAAAGAAAATACTTTTTTTAAATTAAAGATTTATTAAACTTGTCCTCAATGTAGATGTGTTATATGTTTTTACCAAAAGTGTCCTTTTCAGACATGGATGAGTAAACACGTCCAAAACATAATGTTCAAAAACCATAGACATCTATTTATACATCAATCTTGATCATATTTTTGCCATTTTGAGCTTAGAAAGAGTCCAATTGTTGACTTGCATGTCTAGTAGAAGTATTAGCCACTGATCAGGTACTTCAAGGTGCCTCAGTTTCTTAGTTACTGTATTAAAAACAAATAAAAAAAATCTGTTGAAATATTTTTCCAAAAATAATTGGTGGAGAAGGGGTTAATTGAGAAAGAGTTTAAATTTTTTTTTATGTATTTTCAGGTACTAAAATTCTTAATCTCATTATTTAGATTAAGAAAAAGGATGTTGCAAATTATTAGGAAAACATTAGTACCTTTATTTTTTAGGGGTTTTATTTTTGTACTGTATTCACCAGTATTAATTTCCATCATTTAAATTTGGTGGATAATTTAATTAGATGAATCCAACTTACCATGAAAAAACTCTTACATAAAGATAAATTTATCAAAGCAAATTTAGACTTATGTCAATGTGTCTGAACAGTGGTTCAATCTGAAGAAAACAAGAATATACAAAGTGATTTAAATATTTTTCGGGTAACTTAGATATCAAAATTCTTTTATATTTTGAATGTCTAACAATAATTATTCATAGATTTCAAAATGTACCAAATGAATCCATGTGGAAAATGTTCAAGAATGCTGCTGTTTGATCTTTACTGTGGATTGCTTCAAAGGGTGACATCTATGGAAATGCTTGTATCGAACATTCTGGGCAGTTTCTTGAGTTGAATTCAACCAACTCCCCGTATATGTATTTTGGTGTTTGAATATTGTACATTTATTCCATCCTGACTTGTCTTAGTCCTCTGCTGATAATGTTGATTTAACTTTTAGTAAATAGAAAATTTGGCTGGGGTAGCTCATCTGTTTGTATTATTGCATTTTTTGTATTACAGCATTTATGAAGATTTATTTATTTCTCTTGGTCATTACAGTTAGTTTACAACCAGGTTGACCAAAGACTTTCCTTTCCCCCCAAACTTTGAGCATAAACATGTGAATATATATGTAGACAAGTACTTTTGTCATATATATATATATATATATATATATATATATATGATTAATACGAGTAAAAGTTTGTCACTTAGCTGACTGATGTTACCTTTAGTATCCCAACTCCAGAGTTTTGTAGATGAATTTCTCCATCCACTCTTCAGGAGTTATCAGCAATATATATATATATATATATATATATATATATGTACACATACACTGTATAATATAAACTATTTTCTAATAATTTGTGAACTTCAAAAAGAATTTCCATACATCTTCATTAGAATATATCTGTTTAATTTACCACTATATTCTCTGTCTTTAGAAACTCAGCAAATGAGTCATTTTCTGATATGACAACAGAGAAAAAAATAACTACATTATTTACATTTTGCTTAAAAATATTGAGGATTATAATGCCAGAGTTTGATTATGCTAAAGGTTTGGCTGTCTGTATGAGTCAGCTTCCTGAGGGAGCCCTCCAAAATTTGGTATTAAAAAAGAAACAAAAAATCTGTAAATACATTGTGATTTAAATTCTTAAGTTTGCAAATATATTAAACCTTGTGTGCATTTTATGCGTGAGTCAGTTTTCTGATATAGCGAAAAGCAGCCTGATAGATTTCCTCATAAGTGAGAAAGTAGGGAGGGAAATATTTTTATTTGTACAACTGTTCTTTTCTACTTGGTATTATTAATATTACTTCAAAGTTAAACAGCTAATGCATACCACTTATTAAAATATTTCTGAATGTTTACCTCAATAAGAATATAACTTTATATCAAATAAGTTTGACAAATTTTAGTAGTTATGTTTCATTATTTCAGAAACAATTTTATAAACATTTTATAACTCATAAATTCATTTGAGCTTTAGTTAGTTCAATTAAATGGAATAAGTGATTATTATAATAAATTTTAATAGTGAATAATTTAAACATTTTGATGGTTGTACTGCATTAGTAAAATATATAAAATTTAACTGAATGATACTGTAAATAATTGAAATTTTGATCACCTCTAATAGATTACATGAATGAAGAAACATAAGACAGAAAAGAGAATCAATTATATAATATTGTAAATTGAAAAAAAGGATCAGTATAAAAATATATACAAAACCAGTGGTCAATTAAACAAGTGACACATTAAAAATGTTAATTGAATGAAAATGATACCTTTTTAGGATCCATAGAAACTTTTCATTCTCATACTTGTTGATAGTAAATAGAATATTTTTAAATGAATTTGGAAATAAGACGAATATGTATAAATTTAAAAAAAAAGATAGCACAGAAATGTTTTTACCAACTTCAAAAAATAACCCCTTTAAATTGGGGTACATTAACCAAACAATGCTAACAGTAATATGATTTCATACTGTATTATCAAAAAATTATAATCATGAAACTTTGGGTATGTCTAATACTATTGCCTTTTTTTAGCATTGTTTAAAAGAAACTTATTTTAATGACAAGGTAATCGCAAACACACACATATATTAGTTTGGTGCAAAAATAATGACGTAATAATGTCATTTTTTGACATAAAAAAATACGTCAAAAAACGACATTATTACGTCATTATTTTTACACCAACCTAATACTATGGCTAATCAATAAAACAACCACTTATTTCTACTATTGTTCATCAAACCTGGCTGACCAAAACATGAGATGTATTTTGCAATAAACAATTTATCATTGCTACAAATTCCATTTTTCATTTCTTAAGATTTTATAATAAGGTTGATTAGTTGAATATAATAATCTTGTCAGTACCAACTTCCTTTGGAAATGGTTTGAATAATAATCTTACAACATTTCTTTATTAATACAGTTGGCAAGTAAAAGATATGTAGGGAGAAATGAATCCTAATAAATAAAGTTAATTTTCTTCTATTATTGATAGAATCAACAATATTTCTTTTTCTTTCTTTGAATGCAATTATTAGATAAAATATTTTTTATCTATTTTTATTTATTTTGATTTACTAATAGAATGAGAGACAATATGTTTAATGATTTCTGCATTATCTTCCTTATTACCAATTTGTTTTATGTACTGAACATGATTACTAGTGAGTGAAAGTATTAAAAAATATTAACCTATTATTATAGTAGTAGGCAAAGTTTAACAAATAAAATAAAAATATGTCTTAAATCTCTTGAACAGTATCACCTAATTATCATCTGCTTAACCTCATTAATATTCACATTAGCATTCTTAAGGAAAGTTCAATCAGCTAACTTTGTTTCTGAAACTTGGATAAACAAAAGATCAAAGACTCTGAACCAAAGCAAAGAACAATCCTACTTGCACTCACTGCATTCTTCTACCACTTACCAACCTCAGTATAAATCCAGGAAAAGAGTGCTTTGAAATCAGTTCTCTCTACCCTTTTGCCAGAAAGTGGGGCAGAAAGCTGGTGCACTACTCAAACCATCAAAAAAAAAACAATAAGGACAAATACCTGATACAAAAGGGGGTCACACTCTTTCTTTTTCAACATACCACAGGTTACAAACTCTGTCACACAAGAAGGATACAATTTGCATTTATAAAAAAAGAAAATAACCTTCAAAAACATTTGCTCAGTGTTCATTCATTTTGAATGTAAAAACCTATATTCTGCACCAACCTCCACCAGTAATTTCTGTGGGTGAAGGCTGGTGGATATGTTGGTATTTAACGAGTTGTATTAGTTAATGAACAAAATGAGGTAAACGTGTGTATCTCTTGAGAAAAACCTCTATTCTCTGAATGCATTGGTGTGTATCTGGGGATGCTGTAACAACATAGAAAGTGGTGTGATATAGGGTGATGTGTACGTGTGTGTGTGTGGTGATATGTAACAGACGAGGGTTATTCTTCTCTAAAGCTCTGAAATATTTATTTATTAAAATTAAGTTCAGTATCTTAAATTTATTTTTCTAATTAATATTAAAATGTTCACATTTTTAGTATTCATTACTTACATTTTTTTGAAATTTATTATCAGCATATACAAAACATGTATTTGTTGTATTATTTACTTGACACAGAACTATATCTATAGTGTCTCAGTTAAAATTGGTCTCAACTTCAAAGTCCTTTTAACCAATGTATTGCCAGATTATTTAATGTCCCTATCAGTATTACACAATGTTAAAAACTGACAAACTTTTGGTTAACGTTTGCATTCATATGACCATTTTGTTGTCCTTTTGCTCCTAATATAAACATTTTTAAGGCAAAGGAAACAACTATAATTACAGTATATTTTTTCAGCACAATTGATTAGCAGGCAATTATATTACTAATGCAAATCCAAATGTTTAAATCCAGAGGAAGCTAGATTTCAAATTTTGTGGTTCTCATTCTATACCAAATTATAAAAAATGAAACATTTCATCTTCTCTTGCGATCAGTAAATTTGTATGCATATAAAATCTATATAACTTCAGTGGCATTAATGTAAGCTAGATTTTCTTCATTTTCTATGTGCTGTGTCCCTCCAGGATATGGGCGATCATGGCTCTCCAAAACTTCTGACCCCTTGTGACCTTTAGTAGTCTTTCTACTTTTGCTGAGGCTAATGTTTCCATTCCCCATCCATTCACAATTCACACAAGCTCATCAGATAAATGGCTTCCTGCCTTTTGCTATCTCTCTTGTCCTCAATATGCCCTCTGAGGGTTACGTTTTCCAATCTCTCCTTCTTCCTTATATATCAAAGGGATTTCAGCTGTCTCTTCCTGATTTTGAGCATAAGTGTTCTTCTTGTTGCCATTTTCTTAAAGATTTCTTTGTCCATGGAATTCTAAGTATCCTTCTATAGAACCACATTTCTGTTGCCTCCACGTTACCCCTCATCCATAGGAAGATTGTCCAGCATTTACTGCCATATAAGTGGATGGATATCATATAGCTATTCAGTCACTCTTTTCTTTGTTTCTACTGATGTTTTTTAGCACATTACTTAGTTTTGGAATGCCACTTTCACTAAACCAATATATGTTTGGATTTCAGTATCACATTTTCCATTCTCTTTTAAAACATTTCCCAGATTTTTTAACTTCTGAACTTGTTTGATTTTTAAATCTCCAATTTGTAAATTGCATACTGGGTTTTTCCTCTTGCTGATGACCATACATTCTGTCTAGCAGTTGATGGTGTAGCACCCTGGATGGGGTGCAATATAAAATGGCCTGTGTACCCAAATAAAGATAATCACAGGAGGCCCACTAACATTTATAAATTAAAAAGGGACTACAGAATGAGGATATTAAAAATTAGTACACAATTTATTTAGATTAGAGTCCTTGTATGTTAAATTAGCATGTAAGTCTACATTTAGAAGGGTAAGTTCACATGTCTGGTGAAAGTGTTGAAAGGTTACTGGTTAAGTTCAATGATGAACTTTCCATAGTATTTAACTGAAGTGTACAGAATAGGTTATTTGAGGTTTGGATGATATAGCCAAGAAGAAAGTTCAGTTTAAACGTTCAGTACTGGCATTGCATAGCTGCTGGTCAAATCTAATCATGAACCTTCTGTACTATTTTAACCAAAGTGTACGGAGTAGGTTGTTTGAGTCTGGATGATATGCACGCAGTGATTTCCTAAACCAGGTGAGTTAGGTTGCTGGAAAGCCGGAACCAGGGACCTAGTGTAGCTGGAAGTTCGGGCCTGTTGTAAGTAGGTTCATTAACACTGATCAACCAAGTGGGTTAGGTTGAGATAGAGATGCTGGAAGTAGAGACCATGGTGTAGCCAGAAGTAGTAAAGGCAAGGAATGCTGGAAGCACCAAAGGTTAGTAATGCCAGAAGTAAGGGTCCAAGGTAGTCTGAAGTAGCAATACCAAGACTGCTGGAAGTAAACATAGATAGGAACACCCAGCTAGCACCCAGTTGGCAAAAAAAAAAAAAAGAGGACTGTAACATAATACAGAGCCTGTGTTGACAACAGTGCAGACTGTCGTCATTTCCTCCTCTGTCTCTCCTGGGTGAGAAATCACCAGGTTATATGGAAAGGGAGTTTAAACATTAACTGGTCCTGCAAAGTACTAAAAATCTCAAGAAAAATAAACCAGAGATGCTATGAAATATAAAAGATATAAAAATGTTCCCAAAGTGTATTCCAACTAGGTTTATAACACTGAAAGAACTAAATAGTTGTTAGGCTTATTATAAATCTAGATGAACTTAAATTGAAGGGTGTGTATGACAACAGAATGAAGAAAAAGCCAATGTCATGAAAACATAATGTCTGCCCTAGGTCACAGGGACAGAGTACTGAAGGGCTATGATAATGGTTAGTCCTTTTTTTCTGCTTTCCTCTACTGTCTTGTCCTATTTTCTGTCCCAGCTATCAACACAGTGTCATATGTGTATCTTATGTTGGTTAAGATTATGCTCACCAATAATAAATTCAGATAGTTATCTAAAAGATTATTTCCCTTTCTTTTTATAGAAAGTCTTTTACAGAATCCTTGCTAATATTCAAACAGTCATAGGGTTATTACTAATAAATGTTTAGCATTTACTAATTGAACATATGTTTGTCCATGAGAGTTTGAGAATTAATTACAACACCACCGGTGAGGATGAGTTGATGCTTCTGATGCATTTATACATACACAGTAAATGAAAAGAAAAAAAATTAGACCTAGAATATTGCTATAGTAAAAGTGTTTCCAACTACTATCTATCTATCTATCTCTCTCTCTCTCTCTATATATATATATATATATATATATATATATATATATATATATATATATACAGAAGTAGAGCTTAAATTATAATTATTTTAAAAAAAAATAGGATTCCTTCACTACATAAGAGTTCTCGTGTTTCAAAAACGAGAGCTGAAAACCTCAATATAATTATTAAAATTAAATTGAGTTAAAGTATCAAGCCCTGTTTCATCCTCAAGCAAAAATTTAGGAATAACCACTCTTGAAATTTACGCATCTTTATAAGCATGTTCATTTGCAAAATTAATTACTATGGAAATGGCTGGGGTGACCATTTTGGTAAGGTGTTTAAGAGATAATTTTTATCCACATATCAGTCACCTTTGGAAAGAGGTCAAGCTGGGGTAGGGTGGGGGCATCCATTCCAAAGCAAATGATGGCATTCATGTGCGCACATTGTCTGGTCAGTCACAGCGAAAGATTACTTTTGGCACCACAGTATGTCATTAAGTGTCTAGAGAATTTTGTTTTATTTTATTTATTTATTTATTTATCCTTATATTTATTTATTTATTTATTTTTTCCTAAAAGGCTGTTTTGTACTTAAACGTGTCGCACTGAACTACAATTTGTTTTTTTGACGACTTCATAAAGGGTTTTTCTATCTTGTGATTGGGTTAAGCTTTTAAACCTTTTATTAGACTATGAAATTCAATTTTGTTTTATTCTAATTATTTAATGCAAAAATTTGTTGATGTCGGCAGAAAACCGTTATGGTTTAATAAATTTTCATTATTTAGAAACTTAATAATGTAATTTTTCATGTAGGCATAAAGGGCATGGGTCATCCCAGGTTTTACAAATTCTTGTTCTATTTATTATTTTCCATTTTACTTTTGGTGTTTTATTCATTTCTTTTAAATGCCAAAAATATTTGGATAGAGATGTCTGATTTCTATTTCTAATATTATTGAAGGAGCTTTTGTGTTGTCTCCATCTAATTTTGAAATTCATTCTTCATTGAACTAATGTATGTCCTATCAGTGTTAGGACTCTCAATGGATGAGATAGTGCATTGGTATACCACAGATTTTGTGCAGCATTTATTTTCCAACGGGCAGTCTTTAGGGTTTCTACAATCACATAATTTTTCATTATTTTTGTCTAATTTTAGTTTAGGATTTTTATGAATACTGTTTTGGCATGCATGTTTTTCCAGGATTTTATTATTATATTTTTTTATGATTCTTTCTAGATTTTCAGTGCAACTGTAACTTAATTTTAAGGTGTTTTTATTAAAGATCTTGCTTCATTTTTTATTAAAGATCTTCTTTCGTTTTTGAAACATGAGAACTCTTATGTAGAGAAAGAATCATATTTTAAAAAAAATAATTATATATATAATTACTGCTATGGCCTTGGTTTATATCTCAAACATAGATAAATGTATGTATTATTTTGAAATAAGCATTGGTTAGATAAATATTTTTGCTATCATTGCAACAACTATTATATGTATTAATATTATCATATGTACAAGCAAAACTAATTTCCTATATATAACATCTGCTTATTTACTTTGTTGTTTCTTGTGAAATGTTTTTGGTTTTAAAAGACAAAAACAGATAAAATCAACTTTAGAATTCCATCTGAAAAATTTTGAAATTAATTTTATCATATATTCTAATTCTGTAAGAAAATTTTTCAACTAAAAATTGTTCCTCCTCAAAAATTATGAAATATAGGACTGTTTTTTATTTGAGACAATTTTCTATGTGGATAAGGTACACACCTTAGGCTAAAAGGAAGTGCATTAGAAGGTCATTGAGAAGCTTCATGTTGTGAAGTAGAGATAGATAGTGGGATTGTAGGTGAGGCTGAGTGATGGGAGAAAGATAGCTAAAGCAAGAGAAATATAGATTTTGAAATTCTTGCTGGCTGACCAATGGGAAGACCTCATCTGTTAATCTGTCATGAGGGAAGATGTCCCAAGTGTCACCTACTTAGCCCCAGATCCATGAATACATAATCTCCAAGAATATTGAAAGACTGATTCATGTTTCCATTTCTCACTATGGTGTTATTTCACCTTTCATTCTCTTGTGAACTTACACCAGGCCTTTCTCAGTTTTTGTTCATGCAACAAGAATAAAAACAAAAGGTGATATGATGATTTGTCCAGTTTGTGAAAGACCAAGGGAAGGCATTGGAGTATGTTTAGAACTCATTATAATCCTTTAGCATTATAATTTATATACAGCTAAATTTTTATATAAAATCTCTTGCCAACCATTTGTATTTATTTCAGGATCAGAAATAATAATAATATTGTTAAAGAAACCAACTGGGCATAAATAAATTTGTTTTGAAATTTTATAATGCATCATTAATATAACTTCAGTTATATGATTACAACTTAGAAAATTAATTGTTATGATTTCAAACATCTAAGATTTTCTTTCCTTAAATATATCAAGTTCTCTCATCATTGTAGTTTTTAGTTGTTTATTCTTTCTATCATCTTGTTAGCTGCATCAGCATCAGCACATTTTAACTTTGACCTTGAAAATATCTGCACATTTTAGTGTTAGCAAGAACTGCAGATGGCATATAATAATATTGATCTGTTTGGGTTGTCTGTCCAGATGCATAATATCATCTGTTGCAGACATGTTTTCACATCGTTTTGTTTTTTACTGTCTTTTTAACTTGTTTTTTATATACCAATGTCTGAATTTTTGTTATAATTTGTAGCTATTTGATCAGACATAGTTCAAGTTATTTGTTTTATTTTACTAGAAACATGGTTTATACTGAAATGTACAAATCATTGAGAAAAATATCTTGGTCTCTTAAAGATAATTAGTTGTTTATATATACATGTGATAACATGAAATATATTTTATGTTATCACATACTAGAGGAGTATAATGAATATATCAGAATGGTATAAATTATTAATAAGTCAATTGTAGTACATCTTTATTGTAATTCATTTTTAATGTGTTTTGTTCATAAACAAAAATATGAATCAATAAACTCATTATATTCACACAATGCTAATTTCTGAAGCAGGGCATTTTAGGGAATCATTTAAGATGAACTTCTACTTCTTCTAAATACAACAAAACATTACAATTCTCTTTTAAGATATCTAAGTTATCTAAGTGTATAATCTAAATGTACTTAAATTAAAAATAGAATTAAGTGATTTACATATTTTAACTAAATATAGAAATCACCATATGCAGCTTTTAAAAGTGGCTTATCTATTATATACTGTAAGTATCAAGAGTAAGTTTAAAGAATGTATCTTGATTTCAAATGTCTTCTTTTTCTAAATATGGATTAACCATCTTCACTGATATCAGGAACTGTCCTAAGTAATATTTTTCATGCACAAAGATAGCAAATAAATAAAGGGAAATGTTGCTATAATTAAAATAATGTTTATACTTTTTTTATCATGAAGTTATTTTTATTCAAACTAAGGAAAATTCCATTTTTCTGTGATATAATTGCTGCAGCAATCATCATCATCATCATCATTTTGTGGTTTTAAACATAATTCAGTTCTCTTATATGGCAGTGAGACTTGAAGTAACAGAAATGTGGTTTTACAGAAAGATACTGAGAATACTCTGGATCAAATGTGTCAGGAACAATAAAGTTTTAAAGAAGATGGAAATGAAAAGGACACTTATACTTAACATCAAAAAGTGATAGTTGACATTTTCGAAAGCACATAATGAGGAAAGAGGGTTTGAAAAATTTGATACTCACAGGACAGATTGAAGGCAAGAGGGACAGAGAAAAACAACTCATATCTGACAAGCTTGTGTAAATTTGATGGTGAGACAAGGCTTAGGAGAGATAACAAAAAACAAAATGAAGAGTCACAAAGGACAGGAAATTATGAAGAGCCATGATCATCAATGTCCTGAAGGGATACGGCACATAGAAAATATGATTTCTGACTCTTATGAATATATTTAAACTAAATTGAAAGATTTAAATCACATGAAAATTACAAATTCTAACCAATGTAGCAGTAGATTTTCACCAGATAATTACTTCTACTGCAGCTTTTCTGAAAGGAACAGCAGTTGTAGTTATCTATTAAGAGAAAGAAGTAAAGCTAGTAGTAATATGTATCAGCACAATGTTTACATATTTGGACCAAAAGCTTTCTGTATTTTATTTTTACTGTTAAAAAAAACAAACTAGAATATTCTGTTGAAGTTATCTTGTGAGCTGAATTTATTGAATTTTAATTTTTGTCTTTTATCCCACTAGTTGATTTGAAGAAATATAAAACATTTACTTTACAAGGGAAATATTTTCTATCATTTATATGTCCTTTCATATTCATTTTTCTTTTTAAACATTTTTCTATTTCACTTTCTATCTTTGTTTTTGTATCTTTCTTTTTTTCACAATTCTTTGTTTACTCCTTCATTCTTTTATGAACCTCTTGACCTCATGATTAGTCATTTTTTCACTTATATCTCCACTGTATATATTTCATACCCTCTTTTTTTTATTTATATTTTCTTTAGTTCATCTTTTATTTATCATATATTCATATTTTATTTCTTTATAAATCAATTTATTCCTCATTTATTATTTCTCTTCTTTCAGTTATCTTTATTCTTTTTCTATCTTTCCAGAATTTCTGCTAATACATTCCTCTTTTGTCCCTTTTCTTACAGCCCTTCTATGTTTCATGTTCAGTTATCTTTTTTTTTTTGTTGTTTTTAACAAAAGGAAACCAGACATATCTGCACAATCCTTTACCTTTATTGTTCTCCTGGTAGTGTTATTGACTATTGCTTCTATACCAATGCTGCTATTGCTTTGCTACTGCTGCCTAGATGTGGTTTCACATGAATATTGATAGTAGTATTCTACTACCCTTTGCTTTTCTGCCTGCCATCACCTGTACATCTGTAGCTGCAAGTGGATGCTAAAGATCCATGTTGGAATAAAATGCTGGTAGTAATTATCAATGTAGACAAGCAATGGTGGACAATGAGGAAATGAAAGAGTACAGGGAACAAGTAGGATAGTGAGAAAGGAGTAAAGAATAAGGTGAAGAGAAACAAAAAAAGAGACAAAAAAAATAGTAAAAAGTGAAACAAAATGAAAGAATAAATTAAATCCTATGCATAAATAAGACTGTTTTTACTTGCACTTAATGTACATATACAGTAAGTATGTGCTTTATATATAAGGGGTGCTGAAAAAATTTGTGCTATAACTAAGAAAGGATTAAAAAAATGTAATGTTTGATCATTTTGTCAGATTTTAGGAAGTGGGTGAGGAGAGGAATATTCTCTTGTATACACACAATAAAATGATCTTGATCTCTAAAATCCCTACAAGAAACAATGAGGCAGCTATCATGGTAAAATGCATACATATGTAAATAAAAATTTAGCCTTTAAAACTGAAAATTACATCTAATATATCTTATATTATGGTCTTGAATTGATTTATGGTTATAGCAATAAATCCACAATAGCATTTATAGCTAGTAAATAGTTAAATGTTTTATAAAATTGGTCATAAATTCTAGTGCTGATGAATATATCTGAGTAATTATTATTGTTGACACAATATATAAAAACTATTTCCTTTTGGTATTAGATTTTAACCTTGCAGGTCATAAAAAAAGAGAAAACCCAAAAGAATTTGCTAAATAGTTATGTATTTAGTATAGATTCTAAAACAATTAGCTAAAATTGTTTGTTTGACAGAAAACATTTCAAGACAAAATCAGTAAAATTACCAAATTAGTGAAATAAGGTAAACTTGATCAATTATATTATATAAATTTAAATAATTGAAGAAATTAGGCAATAGCTTAGAGAACATATTGTTTTGCATTAATCATCTTATTCAGCATTTGAAATTTTGGTCATTATTTGGGCTTGAAGCTAGCCTACACCAGTACCAGAGTTGAATTGAAAACTATCTGAGGCATATGGTTTACCCAAGAAATATATATATATATATATATATATATATATATAATCTTGATAGGTAAGGTAGTGGAAAAGATAGAATAGAAGATTGATTGGAGAGAAGAATGACAGAAGATAAAGATAGACAAAGGAAAAGGTAAGAGGATAAAGAAAAAAGAAAAGGATACATACATTAGAGAATAAATAAAGTTTAATCAAGAAAGAAATGTTAATAATCAATATAAAAGGCAAAACAGATTAGACAGTATTTCCTTGTATTTGGCAACCATTGTTTTGTTTAATCTACAGTTGCTTATATTTTGTTTCATCTGGACAATAAATTAACACAATTTACTCTTCCAGAATTAGATAGTATGATTAGAATCAAGAATTTATAATCTATTTTCTTTCACTCTAATTACTTATCCTAACTAATTGAATTTTCTCTACTGTGACTGATTTTCCATAGATAATTTAATTGTATAGGTTACAAAATGCTATTTTGCAGTCTGTGACTGCTTTGCATATAAATCTGTAATCTGATATCTCTAGAGTTTGCAACTGTGGGAGGCTATTTTCCTCCAAAATAATTCTTGAAAACTTACTCTGTATCCTACAAGCTGAAGGATGATTTTTAAAAAAAATTATTCCATGCATTTTTGAAGTTGGGCAATACTTGATATATAGGAAAACACTAATATGAGATACAAATTTAAGTATAAGGTTTTAAAATTTGAAATTCTAATCATAAAAGTAAAATTTGGAAACTTGAATGTGTTATTTTTAATTCATTTTCTTTAATCATTATTTTTGATGGATACTCATATTTGAGTAGAAGCTCTGTTTTTTTAATTAAACAGTATTTTTTATCCAACTACATTCACTGGCCTGAATATTCGAGAAATCTTGTTAGCAAAATATGCATCCTCCAGCAGGATTTGAAAAACAGAGCTTCTACTTGAATATGAGTATCCATAAAAAATAATGTTTAAACAAAATAAATTAAAAAACAATATGTTGGATTTAATCCATTTCCTAAAAATAAATTGCCTTTTTTTGCATTAGGATATGATACAGACCAGATATGGATGTTTTTGAGAATTGGCAAAGATTGTATGTTCAATAGGCACTATTCAGGCTTTGTTTGACAATAATTCCTATGTGACCAAGCGGTTAGGCATGTCAGATCCAATGATGGTTCCTCATAGATGTAGATTTGAATTCTGCTGGACAATGCATATTTTTCTGACAAGATTTCTTGAATGTTCAGTAGAATATTTGGTAGATGTAGTTGGATAAAAAATACTGTTTAATTAAAAGTACATAGCTTCTATTTGAATAAGAGTATCCATCAAAAATAATGTTTAAATAAAATAAAAATAATGATATGTTGGATTTAATCCATTTCCTAAAAATAAACTTAGATGTATATTGTGAAAAACCTGTTAGATAATATTTCAATTTATCTGTTTTGCTTTTATTACTTCTAAGCTGATATATTCTTTAGCTTTCTCAGGTAATTATATGAATATTAAAGATTCTTAGAAATAAGTTACAAGTAACTGTAAAAAAACAGCTACCTCTATGCTATAAGCTTTCACTTTCAGATGAATATACTTGTCTTTGATGTTATACTAACAACATTTTAGCTGTTGTACCTGTCTGTGTTTTAACCAATGCTATAATTCACACATATAGTGGAGCAATACAACAATCTTGAATAGAGTTGTGGAGCCAGATAAATGTTGTTTTTTAATCAGAGGCTGCTAGATAGTATTCATCACTATGCTTGGTTTACCAAGGAAGTTTTCAGTATCTAACATAAGCACTGATTCTTTCAGTCATCTTATCCTCCCGTGTTGTTCTGTCTATTATTTTGACTTCATGCCACAGAGGTTAATGATCAGTCTTTCCTTCTCTCTATATGATCAACCATGTGTGATTTCAGTGTCTCTCCCTTTCAATGTTCCTCCACCTTTACTTTTAGTAGGTGGTTACACTCAACTTTCTATTTCTTGTGATAACTAAATAGGATAGAATATACACAGTTCTTGATTATGTTTTCTTCAGTAGGTGTGTGGGAGGTCTTCATTCAGAGTCATATCTGAATGGTGGAACTACTTTTAAATACTGTTATGATGTGGAATGGATTGCAGACCTCCCTAAATATTTAAGATTTATCCTTAATATATGATAGTAGAAGATTTTTTTGTTGTTAGCACTGAGTTTTCTGTCTCTTTTGTGAAAAATTTATATAATATATATATATATATATGTGTATGTGTTTATATGTGAGTGTATATATATGTGTGTATGTGTTTATATGTGAGTGTATATATATATATGTGTATGTGTTTATATGTGAGTGTATATATATATATGTGTATGTGTTTATATGTGAGTGTATATATATATGTGTATGTGTTTATATGTGAGTGTATATATATATATGTGTATGTGTTTATATGTGAGTGTATATATATATGTGTATGTGTTTATATGTGAGTGTATATATATATGTGTATGTGTTTATACACGTGAGTGTATATATATGTGTATGTGTTTATACACGTGAGTGTATATATATGCGTATGTGTTTATATGTGAGTGTATATATGTGTATGTGTTTATATGTGAGTGTATATATATGTGTATGTGTTTATACGTGAGTGTATATATGTGTATGTGTTTATGTGTGTGTATATACACGCGAGTGTATATATATGTGTGTATATATACACGTGTATATATGTATATATATGTATGTGTTTATGTGTGTGTATATATATATGTGTGTATGTGTTTATGTGTGTGTGTGTGTATATATATGTGTGTGTGTATGTGTTTATATGTGTGTGTATATATATATATATATGTGTGTGTGTATGTGTTTATATGTGTGTGTATATATATATATATGTGTGTGTGTGTATGTGTTTGTGTGTGTGTATATATATATATATATATATATGTGTGTTTATGTGTATATATATATATATATGTGTGTGTATGTGTTTATGTGTGTGTATATATATATATGTGTGTGTGTATGTGTTTATGTGTGTGTATATATATATGTGTGTGTGTATGTGTTTGTGTGTGTATATACATGTGTGTGTGTATATATATATATATTTGTGTTTGTGTGTGTATATACACGTGTGTGTTTCGATTCCAGAGTGCACCACTTTTTAAAGGTTGACTCAAGCCTTGTGAGTGAAATTGGGTAGATGGAACCGTTGGAGGCAGTTGATAGCTGTGCTAGCATGAAGTCACAAGTCATCATGGCTGAAGTCTTGAGTGTGCAGGCCTTGTTCAAATTGTTGATCATGCTAGATAACTCTCTCTTTCCCAAAAACTGTAACTAAGGTCTGCTCAGCATAGTTGCAGTATAAACCACAGGTGGCCACTGTCATTGTTGAATAAGCACAAATGCGCTGAGCAAGCATCTACAATACGAATTGCTAGTTGCCCTAGTAGATTGGTATCCTCAAATATGAGTGACCAACTATACATATATATATATATATATATATGTATGTATGTATGTATGTATGTATGTATGTATATATGTGTGTGTATATATACATATATGCATGTATATATATATATATATATATATCTGTGTATATATAAGTGTATATCTGTGTATATATAAGTGTATATCTGTGTATAGATAAGTGTATATTTGTGTGTATATATATGTGTATATCTGTGTATGTGTGTGTATATATATGTGTGTATATGTGTGCGTGTATATATACATATATGTGTATATGAGTGTGTGTATATATACATATATGCATATATGTTTTGTAAATATACACATATGCGTATATATGTGTGTATATATATATATATATATATATATATATACATATATATATATATATATGTATGTATATATGTGTGTGTGTATATATATATATTCGTGTATGTAAGCAAATATGTGGATATAGATCCGACAGTATAAAGAAAATGTGGAAAAACAAAAATCTGAATATGCAAGTATGCTGTTTTAATGTTGTTTCAATGTCTATGCCAGACGTTTCGGTCTAGTAGACCTTCTTCAGGACATAGTTATTAAAACATAATTAAAATTAGATGATATTCAAGTCAACATGAAAAGATGATAGACATAAGACTAATGAAAACAGAATAACTGAAATATATATATATATATATATATAAAAATCTGTACATTTGTTTGTGTAGATATACATATCCGTATATATGAATGTATATACATACATCTGTGTATATATCTGTGTATATGTATATACATCTGTGTATATATCTGTGTATATGTATATACATATGTGCATATATCCGTGTATATGTATATACATATGTGCATATATCCGTGTATATGTATATACATATGTGCATATATCCGTGTATATGTATATACATATGTGTATATATCCGTGTATATGTATATACATATGTGTATATATGCATGTACATATATATATATATATATATATATATGCATTTATCTATACATATGTGTGTATATATATATATATACATGTGTATATATGTGCATATATGTATATATGCGAATATATATTGTATTTGTATATATGTGTGTGTATATATGTGCATATATGTATATATGCGAATATATATTGTATTTGTATATATGTGTGTGTATATATGTGTATATATATGTATGTAAGTTTATATATATTTATATATGTGACTTTATACATATATGTGTGTATTTGTATATATATGTGTGTGTGTGTATATTTGTATATATATATGTGTGTGTGTATATTTGTATATATATATGTGTGTGTGTATATTTGTATATATATATATATGTGTATATATATGTGTGTGTCTATATATATATATGTGTTTATATATACAAATGTATATATATGTGTGTATACATAAGTTTGTATATATTTATTTATATATATATATATATATATATATATATATACACATACACATATATACATATGTGTATTTATATATGTATATATATATATATACATATATGCAAATATGTGTATATATACTTATATATATGTGCATAAATTTACATATATATTTATGTATGTATGTGTATATACCTACATATCTTTATATATATATTTTGACTTTACATTTAGCTATTTTCATGGATTAAATATTTTAACAGTTAAATAAGAAATACTTTGTTGTATGTATGTTATATAAAATTTTTTCATTTTTCAAAACATGTTCAAGATATTGTGTCCATGTTCAAAGTTAATATTATCAAGTTTTTGTTGTTTTTTGTTTTTATTCATAAGGCTTCCACTACTTTAAGTCTTTTTTTCCTGTAGATGAATCTGTTATATTAGTGTTGTCAACATGTATGTTACAAATAGTGTCCGGTAGGTCTCCATGAGTATTTAAATGAGATCTAATTGTGCTATGGTCAGAAAGGTTTAGAGTGAGTCTGCATGTCTAACATGTTGTTTGGCTGATATAATTATTTATGAATTTTGAGTGATCAGCAATACAATTCCTTAATGGGCATTTAAATTTGTAAATAATATTTGTGAATGAAAATATGTGTATACATGCATTTACAAAGAAAGAGGATAATTTTGAGAAAATATACATCGAACCTCATCGTCTCTCAAATTTAACAAAATCTTTTTCTTTTAAAATCTACTGCCTTATTGTTTTTGACAAATCTTTTTTGTAACAATTCAGTATAGAAGCATTAATCATTATACTGTCATTAAATCTGACAATGAATTGAATAGTACACTGGCAGAGTACCTGGAGCAGAAAGTGCTCTAACCAACTGAACATGAAATTAATATGAAAAGGCTAGATTCTTAGAATTTTTTCTACTTAGACTCACAATTATAGTTAAACTGAAGATACTATGTTGCTGTTGATATCTTCATATCATATAACCACATATACATATATATGTTGTGTATGTACATTTTTTTACAGGGTACGCAGAACTATCACATTGGTATAACTGAAAAAAAAATGATTCCTTTGGTCTATAGCAGCTAAAAATGCAGGTAATTTGGCACACTCAAATTAAATTAAATCAAATTAAATCCAAGGAGATAATTTGGCACACTCAAATCACCGTTCTGATAACAAATATGGTGCCAGTTTGTTTACATTGCACAGATCAGTAAGAAAATTTCAGTGATTGCGCAGGTCAGTGTTGCCAACATTGTGTGAAAATTTTGTGTGAATTGATTGGACGGTTTTTGAAATATTAGAAAAAAAGTTCTCGATAATAATTTGGCACGCAGTGTATAATCACTAATTTTCCACATCTTTTGATAAATTGATGAGAATAACATACATAGAAAATGTTTTAGATTTTTAGATAAAATCAGAATCTAAACTATTTTTATTATGCTATTGTTGATATATCTCTTATAGATAATGAAAATATTTCAGGCAAACACTTTCATTATGTTTACTATTGACATTTACTAAAATTGTTTTGAATATTTGTTTTCATTAACATAATGCAGAATATTTTTCCTAAATTTTTATAAAAATATAAAGCCCGTTAATACCATAGAAAGTAAAATAATGAATAGGGATTATTATTTATAATAGGACTAATGTCCTTATCTTTGTTGTTGTTATCACATTTTATCCATTGTGCCTTCTGGCATTCTTCTTTATGAATGTAGAATTAATTAATCAGTTTTTTAAGTTGGAGTTGTAAAGCATAAACCTCTAAGCTGTCACTTAACAAATACCTTGATAGAAATAAATAAGAGTCTCTTTAAAAATAGTTTGCTTTTTAAAAGTATTCATCTTTTTAATATTCAAATAAAATAATTGGAACAGCTTATAATATCTATTAAAAAATGATCACTTTTCCCATGTCTATAGTAGTTTTCAGTATAACATTTTGAATATGATTATATCTTGGACATTAATCATTTATCAAATGCATGTACACATTGGGATCATTTGAAACCATAGTTATCAATCAAAGGAAAATTGACGAAAATGTTTTTTCTTTCAATCATAAATAGGAGCATCATTTCTGATCAACAGAAAAGAACAAAAGAATAACAGAATTATGTAAACTTTAACATCTTACATTATCTTTTTAAAGATCAGTTTCTATTGTTCATAAATTTATTTGCTTTTTTAATGTTTGTTTTTCATTTATGATATTAATATTTTATAACTATATTCTTGTTGATCATATCAATAACTAGATAATTTTCTTTTTTTATGAACATTAAATATATTTTTTATTTCCTTCACTTTTACAAAGGAATTCTGTGATGTTTCATACCAACAGCAATAATTGTAGAAACATACATCTGAAGGATGACCACATTAGATATTTTGAAGGCCTATGACAAAGTGTGAAATAGAGGATTGCTGCATAAACTCTTCAGCTATTGAATCACTGGAAGAGTAGGTCCCTGAAAGTAGTTGTTAATGGCTGGTCCGGCAAAGCCCAAGTGATCAATTCAGGCATCCCGCAAGACTTGCTTCTTAGCCCAACTCTCTTTCTACATTACATTAATGACCTGCTTAAAAATATCATTCTTTTGTGGATGCTGATGATACAATGGTATATTAGTGCACTTCCAACATAGCAGTTGATCTCTCCTCTAACATAGCTCTAACAGCTTCTGAAATGGGGGGGGAACTGGCTGGTTACATTCAGAGTTACATCATAATCATTGGATAAATCCTGAATTTTTATCTATTGTGATGAATGGGTGTTCTTTCAATGAGGCCCTGGGCACCTATTGGGACAATCCAGACCTCACGTGAAACTTCTACATACAATCCATTGTTAAAGATACTGGAAAAAAATGGCCATTTCCCTGTACTACTCCAATGTTTCTGGCTCCTCTTACTATTTCCAACCTTTATAAGAGCTAGATCAGGCAATAATATATATATATATATATATATATATATATATATATATATATATATATATGTATGTGTGTGTGTATCATGTGACCTTTGAAGACCTAATTTTGAAGTTAATTTGACTACAGTGAATGGATATATAGTTTGGTCAATGGCATAGCCAGGGCTAGCAATACATCCACTAATTTTATATCTTGTGTATGATGCAACCCCCTCAAAATTAGGTCTTCAAAAGTCACATGATACGTGAATATATATGGTATATGGGCAGGAACTGTCCAGTCTTCACTTTCTAGTCTTGATAGTGTAAAACTGTTTACATGGCCTTGTGGGTGATGAATTATTTTCTACCTTACAGACAAAATGTTGCAAGCCTCTTGCTTCTCTCTCACTATTTCCATGGAAAATGTTCAGAAAAACTACATTCCTTAGTTACACCACTTCTAACTATCATGTCTAAGACACACCATGCCACACATTGTAGCAAATCATTCTCCCTTTGTATTCCATTGGTGAGATGTAAGTTACACTTGAACAGCTTCTTCCCATGAACTGCTACTTTGTGGAACCAACTACCAAGAGGATGCTTCCCTGATCATTACAATCTTAACCTGTTCAAGTCTAGGATTAACCATTGCCTTCCTCATATATCTTTATAACCTGTGTCCCTTAACTCTTACTCTGTAACCCTCTACCTGGTACTTTTTATTATAAAAAACAAACGTACATAGCACAAATGTTTTGAACAGCTTTGTGAACTTGGTTAAAAGCAAAGAGATGATGTTGAACATGTTCATTCTTGTCAACTTGGCATTTCATCTCAAAGGGGTGTCTAATTTGAAATAAAATTTCAATAACACTAGCAACAGGTTCACTGGATGACCAGAGTTATTAAGAAGCAAAAAAAGCTATGAAAGATTAGTCTTTGCGATCAATCACAGAACAAATAAAACCCCCAAAAAATGAATGAATATATGTAACAAACTAATATTTTCAAGTAAGTATGAATTTTGTTATTAATTTTCATTAGGTGGGAATTAAGTTTTTGGAATTAGTGAAAATATTTGATTTAGTGGAATGCTGGGATTGGCTTTCGTCAAACACAAAAATATTTTTCTATCAATGTTTTCACAACAAAGATTCTCATTTTATTGTAATCAAGTTTCTCTGTCAATATTTTTGAGCCATTTTTATAGTCATTTTTTCTCTACTTTTAATGTATTTATGATTATGAGTATGATTAACTAAGTGTATAAAACCGCCATCCTAAAACCATTTTACTGTTCTTATGAGAAAAACTAATATTGTCTCTAAAAGATATTTATTTCTGTATCTAAGAAGTGTACAGCACTTTCAGTTGTGTATGGATATTTCTGCTATAACTAAAAGTTGTCTAGATGTTTTTCTGCTCACAAGATTTGTATTATTGAGTGCATTGTTATTGTATAACATTTTTTATTTACTTGTGTATATTACTCTCAGGTTTTGATTCTTATTCATAACAAGTATTTATTAATTAAAATTAAAAACTACTTATATTTATAAATGAAAGAGTACTTATAAATTTGTATGTGTTTCACAGGTCTTTGTGTTCTATTTCATATCTTTGTGGAAATTTCTTACATTTAAAGTTAACCTCAATGTATTTGAAGTGTTTAAACTTTTTTTTATTAACTAACCATTTTAGAATGACAAGTACTGCAATTAAATTATCATTTTCTTAGATTTCTTAAGATATTCAAATTTAAAGATATAAAATAAAATATTTCCCAGTACTTTCTACATCAATAAATTATCAGAAAGAAAATGCATTTCATTACATTATTGCTAATGAATACATTAATTTGTCCTTATCTTTTTTGCATACTTTATCATCTCACAGAACACAAAGACCTAGGTACTTTATATTTTTCCCCCAAATATTAAGTGACATTCATGGACAGAACCCTGATTAGAGAAGTTTTCTTACCTCAGATATCCACCCATGTTTACTAATTTTTGTTTTAAATTTTGAAAATTACATATCTGTAATGAAGAAGTCAGGAGAAAGGTGTTCTTAACAGTATTTCTAAGGACAGCCAGGGGCAGCAAGAAACTGAGACGAGTGACTGTGTTTCTTTCCTTTTGTCTTTTACTTCACTTTATTTTTATTTCAATATCATTATTAGGTGATTTTTTTTGTATTTGTTTTTCATTATAAATTTTTGACTGGAGAACTTTCCAAAAATTGACTTAAAATTGATCTTTTCAACCTTTTGTCACATGATCATTTTTATATGCTTATATTGTTGTGGTTCATTATCTCATTGGCTCTAGGATTCATATACCAGTGAGCTACCCAACCTGAGTATTCTGAGATGTGTTGATCTTTCTTTATTTTCCACCATATATTTTTTAATTTTTAAAGTAACAAAATGAATTTTTAACTATTGTAAAACTGGTTTTCCTTTCCTCTTGTCTTTTTTTGTGTATGTAGTTAGTTTTCTTGCGTTGACTGTTATCTGGCACACTCATATATATAAATAATAACTGGTTGGACAATGTCAAACAATGGACAAGTATGACTAGACCAGAATTGCTGATGGATGCTGTTGATAGACTGTTGTGGAGGAGATTCAGTGTGGTTTCTGCATTTGGATCTACCCTTTGATTACGAAAGTCAAAAGGATGATGATGATATTATTAGAGGGTATATTCATGAATATATAATATTTATACTTTTACTTAAATATCAATTTTAATTAGTTTAATGTCCTCATTGAAAATTTATATCAAAGGAAAAAAAGGTTAAACCAGATCACAAAAATATTTTTAATGTAATTTGTCTTATATTACTTTCCCTTTATTGCCAATTATACACTCAATGCAAAAATCTTATAATAGTGTAAAACTATTTAATGGACAAGGATTTAATTTATTCCACTTTTTATATTTTTCTAAATTTTTTCTTATATGAAAAATTTTTTTTTTACAAATTCAATTAATGTACATTATTTCAATTTATTTCATTTATTTTTTTCTAGGTAAGTAACCTGGTCTTCCGGGAATGATTGGTAAGAAATCTTTTAATTTCTTTGAAAATAACTTGATCATTTAACATATTGTTAATGGATGAAACCATAATATTATAATTTTTTCTTTTTTAATATATCTTGAATTTTTTTCTTTTTTAATGAAATAAATTCCAACAGGTATGGAAATAAGTATTAAAAAGGCAAATTTTCCCATTAATATGAAAGAATCTGTTATTAGCAATTCCATTTAAAGTATATGTACTATCCTTAGTAAAAGTATAAACCATTGACAATTAGAATAAATGTTTTTACTCTGTTCTGAAGATCAGCAAATGTTAACATGTTTATGAATAGAAGACAAAAAGTATTACTACAACTACATAAGCTGCTGGATTCAGGTGCATATGTTATATTAGAAAAGTATCTTTTGTTAATTTGTCTCTTAGTATTGTAGGGTCAGTGTACATGGATTAAAAGTAAAAAATTAAAATCCGAGTGTTGTGCCCACAAATACAACATAACAGGAAGAAATGATTTTTTTTACATAGGCACAGGGAAATCCTGATTGAAATAATCATATGTTTATGTACACATTAACATTTGTTTTTACATGGCAAACATTGTGTTTATTCTGATTGTAAAAAAACAAAGTTCAAATGTTTGACAAAATTTTCCATTTGTTAAAGGGTAGTTCATAAAGCCATATGTCTTGGTTGATATAAAGTGTGTATATATGTATGTTTGTATGTATGTATGTATGTCTGAAGCACATTTTAATGGAGTATATGTGTAGCTGCTGACTGAATGTGTGTGGATGAAGCACATTAGTAGAAACGTTATGATGTGAGTGCTAATACATGAAATCTGATTATAGTGGTTCCAAAAGTAAATGGACATACAGAAAGATAATCAGACTTACTTTTTTCCACAGCCATCAATATTTCTTTGAGTTGTGTGAATATTGCTTGGAATGGTGACTTGCTGACTTGATGATAACAAGAGAATTTTGTTTGGGTGTTTACAGATTCAACCACCTGTCATTGATGGGTAATCCATGTCCAGCTGCTGACTGGGTCTTTACTCTGTGTGTTTTTATTGGTCCAAAATTGATGTATATATAGTTATCCTGATCATGTGATCTGTTCCAATCGAAAGATTTTCAGGTTTACTCAGGATATCACCCAGTTACCAGTTCATTTGGAGTTTAAATGTATGGACATAATCAGAAGCATAGCAAATTCCAGAAACCACTTATTTAATTTTGGATCCTATTTTTTTACTGACTTGTACAAAAGCTTTATTGATTCTGATCCTATTCATGTGTAGGCATTTCTTACTTATTTGTGCTTAGTGGTTGTAAAATATAGGATTTTATATCTTATAGTACAGACAATGTCATGAAATTTTTTTCTTGTAATATATTGGAAATGACTAAAGAAAAAAAAAGAGGGAAGTATAAGTTAATGGTTGTTACCAGAGTGGTTATGACTAATGAAGTCCTGAATTAATGAGGGATTTATTCATTTTTAATTCTGAAAAATTATTAATTTTTGAAGATGGAAGTTGCTTATATTTTAAGTCCAAAATTTTACATTCATCATAAATAAGAATGAAGTCATTTAAACAACCTGAGTGATGCAATAAAACCCAACTAAACTAAGATGAAAGAAAAAAAAAAAATAATAATAATAATGACAATATGAAATCTAGGAAAATAGAACAACTTAAAAAAAAATCAGTTTATGAACTATAACATCTGAACCATTTCTTTAATAATAATAATAATTTATAAATTCAAAATATTTAAACATTGTTGAGAATTGATCTTTACACTCATTCATCTTTTGATAGATATACAAATTAAGCTTTACTTTGTTTGGTAAAGTTATTAGTTACTAAAGTATTCCTGTCCCACTAAATGACTTCTATTAATACAGTAAACCTAGTTTATGACCATAATACTTTTTGAACTCCATTTGTTATTAATTAAAATTTCTTTTCAAAATATTAGAAAAAGTAGATATGTGTATTTTATTAAATATTGATCAGTTATTTTTTATGGTATTTTATTGAATGTTTTGCAAATTGTTTAATGAGTAAGAGTTACTGTTTATCCTTTTATCTTCAAATTAGAAATCTGCCAATCTGACTAATGATATATTTGAATTAATAGCCATAGCGAGAAGAGACAAAATAGAGAACACAGTGGAAGATATTTTTTCTTGATCCTGATATTGTTAACTACTGACTTTTTAATAACAGTAAACAATTATTTAGAATTGTCTTCATGCTTATGAGTAAATATCAACTGTAGAAATTTAAAAAAAATTTGTAGAGATTTTATACAGTAAAGTTCTTGAATATATAGATAAGTATTCTCATATAATGCAGAAAACTAAAATTTGAATATTTACTAAGTTGTGACCTTTTCTTTCCATACATTTATATAATATAAAAGATATAATCTTGGATGTTGAAAATTGTCATTGGCTTAAACTAAACTCAAAGTTGATTGCTGATTAAATTAGACAAAGAAATGGGTTTTATAATGAATTTCACTACTGGACCAAGACCAAAGAGAATGTATATATGGTTGATAGAAATAAATTCTCTAATTCAGACTTGAAGGGCAAATCAGTTGGAAAGAAGAGAAAAATTACAGTAAATTGTGATAATTTCCCCAATTAACAATGATCATATCTACTAATGTCATCATTAACAATGATTATATCTACTATAACCACCCCTACACAAAAATATGTGCTGAAAAATTCTTAGCCCAACACACTTCCCAAGATCTGATAAAAAATATTTTTGTGGGGAGGGTGCCTCTTGGTTGGATCAATAACTTTTCAGAACTCCTAAAATATATATAGGATGTAAATTACCAGTTTTAATGCTAGAAGAGTGAGCTCAAAACCCTGAAACTCTCAGAATGGCATTTCAAGAGAATTTTAATGTGATGAAATCTTTTCATTCTTAGAAAATCTTAATCATGCATTTTCATTTCAGAGTAATGTGATTTTTGTTGAATAAATTTCTTCCTTTTATCTGCTTGCATTTACTTTGTCTTATTTCATTTTTTTGTCTCACTGCATTTATTTCTATTGATAAAAAGATTGTATTTCTTTAGCAGAATCATTTTTTGCAGACTTGTTATAGTTTAATCCTTTATTGATCCAAGAAAATAACAAACAATACTGTTTTTGCGACTGACATTTTAAAAGTAGTAAGACTTTGATGAAAAGGAAACAAAAAACAATGCCCAGGTATGGCACAGAATGTTATAAAGAAAAAAGGAACATTAGTGCAGACTAAAGAAAATTAGTTCAATGATAAATGTGCAGGGATAGAATGAATGAGTGTCACAGATAACGAATAAAAAAAATAAATTAATAAATAGGATAAAAAATATGTTCATTAACAGGATGCATAAAATCCAAGGATGGGAAACTGATATTAGTGAAAGAAAAATTCTTCAGATAGAACGAATATATCAGAGAACTCTTCCACAATGAAAGAGGACAACTGGCAATATACATAATCAGAAATATTAGAATCTGAAGTGGAATCAGCCCTGGCCAAATTGAATAGAAACAAAGCAGCAGGATCAGATGGAATTGTAATAGAGATGCTGGCAGCCTTAGAGGATTCGGGCATTGACAAGATTACAGACATAATAAATGAAATGTACAGCACTGATGATATAATGGAAGACCAAGGTAGGTCCATTTTCATAGCACTGTCAAAGAAGCCAGATGCAAATGAATGTGAACTCCATCAGACAATCAGCTTAATGATCCATGTAACAAAACTTCTGAAGAATAGTGTACAGCAGAATTAGAATGGAAATAGGACAATAACAGTGTATTTTTTATTAAAGACACTGGAATAAGTAATGCAATATTTATGATCAGCATGATATCAGAATGATCAATACAAATACAGATGGATGTATATCTATGTTTTATAGGTATATATGTTTTTATGTTTTATGCAAAAGTGTTCTAATAAAATACATCACAAAGAACTGTCGGACATGCTAGGTAATTTTGACATATTTAGAATAATCCAGAACCAATATTAGGAGCAAACTGCATATGGATAGAAAAAGAATTTAGTAAATAGACAATGCATCCACATATACACAAATATAGCATGCACACATCCAAGCATACACACACACACATATAGCATGCACACATCCAAGCATACACACACACACACACATCCAAGCATACACACACACACACACACACACACACACACATATATATATATATATATATATATATATATATATATATATATATACACACACACACACATACAAATACAACAATATATGCATATACATGAATACACACATACACACGCACCTGTAGATACAAACCAAAGTTTACATATCTACACCTACACACAAACAAACTCACATATGATAGGTGTCCACAAACACATACACACACACACACACACACATATATATATATATATATATATATATATACACATACATATACGTACCTATAATTACAAGTATATATACGCCCATACACATAAACACATACATACTCAACTATATCCATACATATACATACATACATATAGATACATAAACATATATACACATGTATCCTTACATACATACATACATACATACAGAAGTAAACATAAATAGAAATATATACGTAAATAGAAATATATATACACATTACATTTGGACATATATACATATATTTTATCCTCCTCTTTTTTACCTACTTACTTTTAATATATATATTAAAAAAACCCTACTTACATATATATACATATTTACACATCCAGCAGTACAAAAACACACACACACACACATACATACATACAGACATGAATAACACAGTATACATATACCAACACACATGCATATCAACAGGAGGACCATCAGGTAATAAAAATAATAACCTATTAAATTTACAATGACATATCATTATCATTGAAAGTATTACAACCCCTATAATGAGTTAAATTTATAACGGTGTTTACAGTTAACTGTTAGTTCATATCTTTGATTTAAGAGATGGGGCTTATTTTTAAATCTAATTATTTCAAATTTTTCGACAAAGATAACATGGGGCATATAGGGAGTTACATGTCCGGGCTTTCCTGATTAATTTCCATTTAACAGTAGGTATTTTATTCTTTTCTTGTAGACTCCAAAAATACTTGGATAATGAAGTCATGTATTTATAATTAGTTATTAAAAGATTGCCAACATTCCTTGAATGGATTCATGGTACTACCAATGTAGATTTTTTTTATATTTGGGTTTTCTAGTGTAGAGATTGTACTAAGATAAACTACAGAACTAGTCAAACAATTATTTTGTAGTGGACAATTATTTGGATTCCTACAATTGCACAAGTTGTTATTCGTGTCATTATACTTAGTAGTGCTGCTTGCAACCTGGTGAGTAATCAAGTTTTTTGAGTCCCTATACTTGTTAAAGACTCTGTTGTTATGTTTCTTAATTATTTTCTCTAGGTTATTCGCACAACTATAGCTTAATTTCAGGGTATTAGGATTAAATATTTTACTAAGTGGGTTAGTTTCTGGGTTGGGGAAATGTTTCTTGATGAGGTTTAGAAATATATGTCCTAATTGAGTTTTAACCATTATATTGAAAGGGGGAGTAAACCAAATGATCTTTATAGATCTTTTTTTCTTATTATGGTTGTAATTCACTGGGTTTCTATATTGAATAGTGGTATCTTTATATTCACTATGTTTAAGGGCAGAATTGTAAAAATCATGATGTTTATTAAAAACATCTTTGTTAGAAGAGTTAGTACTAATCCTAAATCCAATGGAGGAGGGTATGTGTTTGATAACTGAAGGGGGATGGTTGGAATTTGGATGCGCATATACTGGGTTGGAATTAACCTTCACATATGGTTGGAAAGTGTTGCTAGTAAGGTCTAGGGTGACGTTCAGAAAATCTACTTGTTTAATGTTATTTGTAACTATAGTTCTAAAACCTAAATCCTTAAATACCCTATGAATCATTTTCCTAATACACTCAACCTTAATTTTAGTAGAGTTTTTAACAACTAATAAGCCGTCATCTATATATAATCCTACACTATCAGAATCTAAACACTCAAAGGCGCTTAAATTGTATATATATATATATATATATATATATATATATATATATATATATATAGCAGGGTGGTGAGTATAATGGCTCTATAGATGCTGGTGAACTGCTTTCAGCTCAGTCTCACCAATGGTGATATGGGAATGGTGGTACGTTTCTCAGAGTTCAGGCTGGTGGAGGACCTCCGTCTTCAAGTTGACCTTGAGTCTGAAGAGCTGGGAAGCATCCACAAAGCAGGACATTAGGTGCTGCAGGGCTCTTTTGGTGTGGGCGATGACGGCAGTTTCGTTGGTGAAGAGGGGTTCATGAAACAGCTGTTCATATGTTTGTGTGGGCCTGCAGTATCCTGAGGTTAAACAGACTGCCATCAAGGCGGTAACAGATATACACAGCATCATCATAATCGGGGTCTTCTGTGGCCTGTTTAAGCATCATGCTGAAAAAGATGCTAAACAGAGTTGATGCTAGGTCACAACCCTGTTTCATGCCATTGACAATGGGGAAGGGTCTGGATAGGTCACTGTTCAACCTGACTTGGCTTTGCTGGTCTTTGTGCAGTTGGATGACCATGCTGAGGAACTTTGAGGGGCAGCTGAGGCGTTCCATAATCGTTCACTATAGTAATACTATACTCATTACATAAACACGTACAGCCATAAATAACTGAACGAGAAACAGCTAAAGATCTTATAAACGTAAACAATGGAAAAGATGCATATTTGCTATATTTTTATTTTATAATATAGTACTAATTTTTGTGAATATTACATGCATTATTATTGGATACAGTTAAGTAAAACATTAGTTTTATCAAAGTCATGTTTATTATACAGCTGTACATTTTTGACTACAGTAAATGGATATATAGTTTGGTCAATGGCATAGCCAGAACCAGCAGTACATACACTAATTTTACATCTTGTGTATGATGTGACTCCCTTAAAATTAGCTCCAAAATTAGGTCTTCAAAAGTCACATGATACACAAGTATATATAAAAGCAACTTCAGAAAACAACAAAAGAGAAAAAAATAGAACAAAGACTGTACTTACAATGCAAATAATCTTATACTAAAAACAACTGGCAGAGTTTGCCTTTGTTCTGTCATGTGCATAGCATGCTTCAGTAATAGGATTCATCATTTAGCAGAAATATTTAATCACATCATTTTATTTTCTGTAGAAAGTCTAAGTTGTAGGCATAATAGCAATTGTGGTAGCAGCACTAGCAATGGTATAATGAACAAAGAATATTTTATTTATACAGAGATCTGCAATTGTATAAAAAACCTCTGCTTGCTTATACATCAAATACTTTTTATATATAATCAAGTATATAGCTGTTATCTACTCTGATTATATTGACAGGTTTTAATAGCAGAAATCTTAATATAAAAAATACAGAAAAATCTTATTTCATTGTATTTAGTTCAAAGTCAATGATAAAAAATGCAGAATACAAGTAATGTTTCCAAGCTTCTTTAAACTAAACCATTCACAGTAAAATCTTAAAAAGATTAGATTAAAAAGTATTTTGATGGCTTTCATTGTTCTTCTATGATTCATTTAGCCTTTCTAAGAGAATTAATATTTCCTTATTTTCTGTGTATCATCCAATTATCCATTCCTCATCTGAAAAACCAGATGTATTCCAGAAATTATCAGATCTGCTTGTGAAATTTTTGCTTTGGGTGTGCCATTTCTGTTTTTTTGTAAACTCTAGCACATTACATTTCTCTAGAGAGCCTTTATAGCATCCTTTCCAACCCTCACCTCAAAACCAGAATGCATTCCCAAGTGGCACACATTAAATAACTTGCAAATATTTTGCAAGATGATATTCCAGTGATAAACCACTAAGGATCTTAGAGAATTGGAGCTGGCATGAAGTGTTCAGGTTTAATGTTGGAAGGTATCTTGAAATCGAGAAAAAACTGCAATTGCTCAAAATTTTATTTTTGCAGCACATTTTAAATTGGAATTAATTAATGTTGCAGTCGACTAAAACATTTAAAATGTTTTGATAGCATTCTCACGTTTTCTATTTATAATTAAAAATGTGTTACAAAGGATTTACTATTTTCAAGCCATAGCTTTTGATTTATGATAGTAATGCATCTCTTCAGTTATTTTCTGTTCTTTGTACAATAAAGAAAAGGGATTATAACTTTATGAATTTTAACAGCATAGGTATGAATACACTATTTTCCAATATGTTACTTCATGTCCCATGTTACTTAAAGAGATGGGTATTGAAAAATTACCTCCATCACTGTCAAGATGGAACCAACATGATTTATAAAGGCAACATAAATTTTATATTCACTTATTAATATTTTATACTGTTAACCAAGCTGAGGTTTTAATGCATGACTGCATAATGACACCCATACAAAAAATGGAAAATAGTATGGCCCTGTCTATAAATAGTTTAGGAATACTCTAGTTATCTGCCATTTTTTTTTTTTTATTAAACAACAAATATGCGTAATTTTAATCACTGATAGAATGATCAATGTTCTTTTTTTAATATAGCATCATATCTATGAAGTACTGATAAAATAAGATTCCTTATTGCTTCCAATGGGTTTTTACCTCAATATTCTACTATATTATTGTACTAGAGAAAATTCATGTTTGTGAACTTATTGTGTTGGATGTTAATTTCAACTTTATACCATTTCTCAATGAGATTGTAGTCTAGGAGGAAACAATATATTTTAACAAAAGATTGTTTTTGAGATTTGTTTATTATCATCATTAATGCAAAAATAATTGGAAACTGTCATATTTTCTTTAGAAAAGGTTTGTCATTTTGAAAAAGATCAATTCTTAAAATAAGTAAGTAATTTGTTAAGAACTCCTGGTTCAGCAGTTATGAAGATTGTATCCTTAGCACTAGGTTGGATATCCTATTCACTTTTTAGTGATTGCATTTTTCTTTTTTTTCTCTGAAATTAATATACCAATATTAGTGAATAAATAACTATTAGTTCAAAAATAATCAGTCTCTATCGCTGCTTCAGGTTGGAGATAGTTTTTGTTAATATACTTCAGGAAGAAAGAACTATAACAGTGGAGCTGAGAACTCTTTTTCTGAAAACTCTTTTATGAGAAAGATTTTATAAATTTCAAGTGATAGTAATGCTAACTGTATATTCAATGAATGGTGAATATTTCCTGTATGGAAATGGCTAATTATGCTATTACAATTGATTCTTTTTTGATGGCAAAATAATCTATCTCTATCCTTCAATAACAGTAATAACTAAAATAAAACTGTTGAAATAAATTTGTCACCAACAGTATTTAGCAATGAATAATTTTATCTTACATATTCCACTTTCATGGCATATTAGGATGATAGAACTAGGCAGAGAATAATACCAAAAAAATTTTAACATTTTCAAATGTTTTGGAAATCAAGAAACTAACTAGATTTGTTTTTCAGATTTCCCTCTTTTTGCAACCTTTTCTTCTTTTGCTACCTTTTCCCACTCTTGTTCAGCCTTTACTTCTCTTGCTTTTTTTTTTCTCTTGATCAGTTTTTTCTTGTTACCTTTTCTCTCTCTTGTTTAGCTTTTTCTTCTTCTGTTACCCTTTCCCTTTCTTTAATATTTTCATCTGTTATGTTTGGACTCTTCTTCAAGCTTTGTCTCTGTATATGTCATCTTCATCAAGAATAAGGTTTTCACATTAATCTCATATATCAACCACTTTCATCTTATTTTGAGACATTTTTATTTTCTGGAAACTTGTATGTCAAGTCTTGAAACTTGACAAATTTAAATAAGATATCTTTACTATAAAGTATCCCATGATAGTGATAATTATTATGAAAGCAATATTATTAGATGCCTTTTTTCATTCTTCAAGGGAATTGAATTCTTTTCATTAAGATAATTCTATAAAGAACACATTAAATGAAGGTGAAAGGTGAATACAGTGGAAGAGTGAATCTTTTCTTGCTTCATGGTGTTGTAAAGTATCCATTTTTTATTACCAATCATATTTGTTTAAAACATGCACATGGAAATATATTCCAGTCAGGACTAACATAGTCTGGTGCAAAAATAATTTTCAATTCATGATTTTGGTTATTGTGAGTGTTTTGGTCATCTCCCCTATCATATAATGCTGATTATTTTCAAGGGATGCTTTGAATTAATTGCTATAAATTTTTGTATCTGAGAGATGGTGCAGTATGGTTCAATGTAGAGGAAGAATTCAGTGTAGGCAAGTGCCATACCATGGAAATGGATGCATGCTTCTTTTGTCCAATTATAGTTTTTTTTCAGAGTGGTCAGGTTGTTGACCTTTCAAGAGCCTTGATATTTTTTGAGAATTGCTGTACATGATGTTTGTGGCATGTTAGTGGTAATCTGATAATGGCCATGGTAGTCAAATGAACATTCAAACCATGTTCTGGATAGTCATGATCACTTGCTAAGATCAGTGCAAGGTAGCAATGGTAAACTGCACAGATCAGAGCAAATGTGCTTTCAGGAGTATCAACACAAACTGAATGTTCCTCTAGTCATACTTCCAGTTGCACCACAATGTCATTGTACATATTTCATATGGTATTTCAAGGTGTGGGTGATTGAATAGCAGTCTGTTGTGTTTAGTGATGAGTGTTTTACCTTCATGCAAGTCCTGGTTATTTACATGTGCATGTTGATATCTTTTAGAATGTATTTATTTATTTGCCTCAACCCCTGGTATCATCATGTAAAGTGCCATAGGTTACAACTCTTGTTTACCTTTGGTATTTGTGGAGAAAACATTGAACTGTAAATACAGAATCTTGTTCAACGCATTCTGTTGCCATTCCTGCAACAAGAAAGTCATGGACTGTTCTGACAGATTACATGGTTCCATTTTCTGTGCTACTTAACAGCATGATGTCAGCAACCTTTTTGGTTGGCACTATCACCAGACCTGCTTTCCATTGAATATCTATAGTATGATACCTGACTTGTTCAATTACTTCACTTTTTCTATATTGTATGTCTAAGAGGCCTATGATAATGTATCACAGGATGGTATTTGCTATCTGTACAATCATATACACATGAGAGTATAGGCCTGTGTTAATACCCAAGGAAGATATGCAGTGTATTGATATGGAGTCTGAATACTGTTGATACAACATTTATTTTGAAACCTTTGTATATATTGCTCTATCTAATGAAACATTTTCTGTAATAAGTGTTATTATTTATAAAATTAACCTAGAGTAAATTGAAACATATCCTGAGATATATATATATATATATATATATATATACTGGAAGTTTGAAAAAAATCTTATACCTGACCAAGAAGCAATTACAAAGTAAATTCAGATGTTAATTATTTGGATAGATTTTGTGAAGTGGGTCAGGTAAAGAACTTTTCTGCACCCCCTTATATTAAGGGAAGTAACATTCAGTCTATCAGGGTGAATTGTTTTTTGTAGGATGCTGTGGTTGGGGGAATGTCAGGCTACAAACAAACTAATGTACTGGATAATTTTCTTCCTTTACTGATTAGCAGAATTAGCTATTTAACTTGTAAACATATAATTAACAAAAAGAACTATCAAATAAAATATGTTTTTAGAGATGTTGCAAAGTTAAATAAAATACTGTATGCATGTCATTAAGGAAAAGAAGTGAAATTAATGAAATGGAGGCTATATGTAAAAGATAATTTCTGAAACTGATGTTACATTGTTTTTTTTATGAAACTAACATTGATCTCCTTTATTGGTTTAATGCTAAGAATGCAAATAAAAAGAGGAAAATATGTTTATTTATTTTCAGTGAAAAATACAATTGTTTTCTTTTCTCAGCCTTAATACTTAATTTTTACTTGTTATATTTGCTATTACATCTTTAAAAGAAGTTTTCAGAATATTTGTTCTAAAATGCCATAGGTAAATTGTTCTTGCCTATATCTTTTAAGTTTTCTGTACAAAGGTTTTTGAGAGATATTTTCACTTATGCCTTACCTATTTCTGCTATGTCCTCCCTTAGGTTTATAAGTTATAATAAAATTCTTTATCTTTATTAATTGCACTGAAGATTGTCATTTAACCAACAGAAACAGTTAATAGTAAAAAAGGAAAAACTGCAAAGTGTAATGTGCAGACAAGGATATGTAGACGTTGGTTTTAAAAAGCAACTAGGCCACTGGATTTTCAGGTTTACAAAGGTTTGTTGACTGCATATTGTATTTGAAAAAATGTCTTCTGACTCACTTCCAAATGAATGTGAAGTACTTTTTGTACCCTATTTGAAAGTGCTAAAGGAACTGAAACAAGCTGCAGTAGCAGCAACCTGCCAAATATAAGATGTCATGGAAAGGTCAATCGACTCACAACAAGCTGCTACTACTACTATTATATGTGTGGAGAGAAAATTAAAATAATAATATATCCTGTCAGAGGACATAACTGCTTCTAACCAATACATTGTTGGTGATATTCAGATTGTAGTTTATTGATTTAAGAAATAGCTATTGCTTTTTCAGATGACTTTTCTTTTTCATTAAAAAATAAAACTCATTATTTATATTCAGACTATTGTCCTCATTTTTGTTGTTGTTATCACAACTTTTCAGCCGTTGTGCCCTCCGGCCTTCATCAGATGTATATCAATCTGGGTAACCTACAGGGAATTCAGTTCAGAATTGCCTTAGGTTAACCAGATTGATATGAGGAAGACTAGAGGGTACAATGGCCAAAACATTGTGATAAAAACAACAAAGATGAGGATAATAGTCTGAATATAAATAATGTAAATAATGATAACTCCTCATCACAAAAATTCAGGCAAAAATTAAACTAAAACTATTCAAGTTGACATTTTTCTAGTGTCTCATTTAGGATTTCTTTCCTAAAAGTAAACCTGATATAATGTATGTTCTGATCTTTTATGTTGTAATTTTTTAAAATGAGAAATTATTATTATTATAGACCTCTCTATATAGAGCAGCATACTCATCTTGTTATGCTCACAACATTTCAGCCATTGTACTCTCTGGCCTTCTTCATGTATCTCTTGTACTTGGTAGCTGTCTCAGAATTTTGAACTAACTCTTTTTTTCAATCCATAGATGTTGATTGTTCCTATTCTGCTTTCCATGTTTAGATCATATCTTTTATCACACATAAATTAAAACATTGGCTAAAACATATCTTGTTCCCTTGCAGTTGTAAGTTCAATCCCTGTGTTGGTAATGTGGAAAAGTTATAAATTCTAGTTCAGTGGAAGAAATGGAAAAGTGACACGAAAAGCATAGACTGGAATGTATTAACTAATTTTGATTTGAACCAGATTAATGTACAATCTTTTATGCATAGATTACAAATATAAAAGAAACAAGTGAAAAACTATTAATTACAGCATAATTCTTTTTTAAGTGGATTCAAATATTGATATTTCTGAATTAATTTTTGTGATGCACTTGACTTATTATTTGAATCATTGTGAATTTTCTTTAATTTTGTTTCAACAGACATTTTAAACTTTTACTTCATTGTTTTTTATAACCTGTCATTATGTTAAAATCCACTCAATGTTTCTCTATTTAAAAAATTCTTCTGAAGATACTTAAATTAGGTTTAAGAGTTGCAAAATGTTTTATTTATCATAATACTGCATAATTTAAAAAAAAAAAATTTAAATACAAAAAAGTATCAATTAAAAAAAAAACTGCATTTCTAATGCATGTACAAAATTTCATAAAGATATTTTTGCACTAATGTTGCTGAAAGAATCATTTATAAATAGATTTTATTCTTAAATCTAGTGTAATAGTTAATTTTAAAATATAAAACAATGTGTAATGATGATGAAAATCACCTTGCAGATAAGGTATGAGTGTAGTAGTCTGATTCTCTCTTCCTACTGTATTGCTAAATCCCTAAGACTTGGACCCTGCCCAATGTGTAAAATAGAGGGACAGCTATAACTGTGACTGCTTCCACTTAATTTATTATGAATCTTTTATCAAGTGATGTAGGAAATATATAAACAGAGGTGAACATACATTGGGATATTCATTTTAGGGTAAAAACAATTGTAATTTTTTTTATATTTCTTTTTTTTGTTTGTCATTATAGATTCTCTGATTGAATTTTTAATATGCTGAGTTGATTCTCAATTGACTGTGCCTTAAAGTGGCATTCTATTTCATTTTTTTCAGTAAAAACCTAAATAAAGGAGCATCTCATAATTTTGGGATCATTTAGCAATTGTTTATAGTGAGAACTACCCCTGAAAACATCAGATGATAGGCTTTTATGTTCAGAATTTGTGAGTTTGTTAACTGTAGTTTATAATGTAAATGAAACTGAAAATGTTGTTTGCTTAAAAAGAAACTGTTAAAATATATTCTTAGTGAGAAAAATAATTATTGTACATTCCTCTCTCTCTTCACACATACACACGCTGTACTTGTTTTCTTGACTTGTGTTGGAATTCTTACTATCATTCATTACATATAATATAATAATGATATTATTATATATAATAAATATTTCTCATATAACAGAAATAATATAATACATCCTGTGTTCTTTTAAATACTATTTCAAAAAGTCTAAATTGGAAATTCTTATACAAATCCACATTCTCTTAGATAAAATAAGAATTTTGGTAACTTGGTGGTATAAAAATATAGTAATGAAAATTTAGATGTAAAGAGCATGTATTTGTTGGCTGAGGTTGTTTATGAACAACTTGAAGCACAGGGAAATGCCAAGATTTAAAATATTCATTTTCAAGACAGGTGGGTCATCCCTCTTTAGAAGGCACCTGCAGCATCTTCCTCAGTGGATGTATACTTGTAAGATTTCCAAGTCATAAAATGTATAAAAATATGCTTGGTAGCTGAAATAGTATTGAGTTTGTTTCTCATACTAGTAATTAAGATTTTTAAACCAGATTGATGCAAATAAAAAAGCAATAATTACATCCTTGTCAAATGAATATACACGGTGGTCCGAAAGTCGTGTCACTCCTCCCTGTCTTCCAAACTAGGAGCTCGTGTCAGCCATCTGAAATAGGAAATTATATTATGTAGGGGTGATAAGAATTTCAGACCATTTCTAATACATACAAAACAAAGTCTTTGTATGTATTAGAAATGCAAATATGGTTTTGGTTAAAATCAAAATGTATTAAATAAAAACAATGATTAATTTTTCTTTTGGATTTACTTCTTATTTCTGTTTTTGATTTCCTTACAAAAAGTTGAAGATGAAAACTACAATTGAAAATATTAAAAAATACATAAGGTAAAAAGAGTAAATTATCATAAAATTTATACCGACAAACCAGACTATATTTACTTTAACTTTATAATACCATCACCAGTTATTATCTTTGAAATGTTGCATTTGTGTTGAAAATAAAACCAAGACATGTTTTGTTTTACTTTCAAGTAATATGGTAGATATTTGCATGGCTTAGCCTAGTTTGGTACAAGGCCAAACTAGTGGAGCAATTGGTTTGAACTCTTCTTGATAGATCAAATTAATTACCATGTTGCAGTATACATGTTATGTTGTATAAACCAACATAAGGACATATTCATTGTCTTAGTATAAATCAAATTAAGTAAAAAATTGATTTCATTGAACTAGTGTTGTGTAGCCATAGGATTTCGTTTTTAATTTATAATAAATATGTGACAGACAGACAGACACACACACACACTCTTGTAATATTACAAAAATAATTTTATGTTAGAGACTTATTTAATTTTGGACAAGTCAAAAAATGGTTTTTACTTTTTGTATTTTTTAAAATGTAAAACTGGGGAATCCAATGTTTCCAATGAATTATATCTCATGCTTTTTTGACATTTGATGTTCTTGAGAATAATTCACAACTGATGGCCTTTGATTTTTATTTCATATTCTTTACCTCATGTAAAACGGGTCAAACTCTTTCCAGTTTCAAATGAAAACCCAACCAAAGTAGATCATGTTTTTTTAAATACATAACAATTCAAAGACGAAAGGAAAAAAAAACAAAAACAAAATTGATGATGAATCGAAATTTGGAATTTTGTTGAAATAAAATTTTAAATGGGTATTTATTTTCAGTTTTAAAATTTTATATCTATTTGAAGCCAATTTTATTTATTTATTTATTAATTATAATTTTAATTTCAATGATTTTAAAATGAATCAATAACAGACTGTCTTCAAAATATCCCATGTACTTTAAAAAAAGTTATTTTATAAATTAATTTTTACTGTAGTCAGTGTAACTGAAAAATATGCTTTAAATGTTAAAAAAATGCATCGCTGTTTTTAATGTGGGGAAAGTGTTCTTCAAACATTGTACTTCTAAGTAAGATGTGATACAAGGCCATAGGACATTCTTGTACGAGTAATAATGTAAGAGTCATCGTTCGTTTTCAAACAATTGTGATGTATCACAATAAACATTAAAAAATCTAAAATTGTACAACTCTCAGTTGCTTTGCATCAAGTGTTGAATTTGTGAGTGTTTTTCATTGTGGAGAATTCCTGACCTGTCTCTCGATTTTTACGATAAGGATCGTTTTTGGGTGCAACTACCAAAAAGGAAACGTGTCTGTAGTAGCAGTTGTTGCAGTTGTAAGGGCTGTTGATTTAGCCACCAACATATACAAGAAAGTAGGTGTAGGAGAATTCTGTGAGAACAGTCCTCATCATTTCTGCCACGCACATGACTGTACAACAGACAATTGTGTTAAAGGCACTACAGCAGTTTATCATCCTTGCTACGCCAACATTGGTCACGTTCTCTCTCCCCCTCTCTCTTTTCTCTTACCCTGCGTGCTGACTCTACCGCGAGTGTTGCCTAGCACTTCCCATGACCTAATTCGCCAAACCGGCTGTGATACAACACGCAGCACTGTTTTCTCTACCTTTTTCTTTAGTTCTCTCACAAGTGAACGGGATTTATTCAACATGTAGACTTAGTCTGAATGCTTTTTAGCGAAATGGACTATGGATGAAGTTTAAAAATGTGAAATACAATTGATAAAATTTTTACAGATGGGGATCGTTTTTATTACACACGAAGATGTAAAAAGCTTCTCTAGCAGGACACAGCCCAGGTTACTGGTTGGTGATGTAAGTTTCAATTTCTTTCTTCCTTTCTCAGCTTTCTTTTACTATTTCCTATTTTGCTGTTGATGGTTGTTGTAGTGGTGATAATAGTGATGAAAATAGCTTTAAACTACGCAATAAAATGGTTAACCTCAGTATCGTTATGCGAAGTTGATATTTTTTCGATTGTAATTAATTACACTTTTATTATTTTGGTAGCCAGCTTTTCCCTCTCTCTCCTTTGACATTGCTCTTTTTACCAAGCCATTTTAAAGGTCCTTGAGTGCTACTGTTGATTTGGAATTCATTCATCTGAGAATTTGTTTTCGGTGTTCGGGAAATTAATATTGATATTCCATATTTTGGTTCTCATATTTCTAAAACTATTATGGCCTTAAAGATCGATGGAAACCAACAGTTTTCTCTTCTTATTTGGCTGTGAATGTGTAGTAGTAGTGTTGTTCATAGTTCTCTAAGAAGATTCTTAAAAATTCAACTCTAATGGCTCAAAAAAGTAAAAAAAAAAAAAAATACAAAACATTTTCTCACCTTTCAAAGTAAAAGTGCAATTTCTGCAATGTCTTATTTAAAAATTCTTCAGTGAATTCTTAAAATTGAAAAATAGCTAATCACAAATAAATACTAGTTTTTAATTCTGCGTGTGTAGCCATTTATGGAAATGATCGTTCCCGTCTATTTTTGCCGAGTCCCATAAAAATTTATTTACTGAATAAGAAATTGTTAACGAAAAACGTTATTTGGAAATTGTTTTCTTAATATTTCTGTTATGTTACTGTTAATAGATTCATTTCAAAGTTGGGGTTATTTTTTTTTAATTTTAAAAATATTATCTCTTATTGTTCCTAAACATTAAACAATAAAATAATAACACTACTACTACATCAGGCATTTTGGATAAAAAATAAAATTCTTTAACTTCCTATTATTTTGTTTATTATTCACTTGAAAATCGATGTAATAATCTCTCAAGTTTATTATCCCATTTTAGCAGAAGTTTTTCTTTAACATTTTAAAATGTAAAAAAAGTGACGTCTTTCCTCAGTCCATCATTTAAAAATATTTTTACAATAAAAGTACCAATTCCATTCCAGGATAATGTACTTCTCATATTTCATTCACTCATGACTAACTAAAAGTAGCACTCTAAATCGTTGAAAAATGATAATCTAAATTAATAGTTTCAGTAGTAAATTTATTTTTGAATGGATATCTTCTAACTTAAGTCAGTTGGAAAAAAAAAGTCATTAATAAAAAAATAAAAATGAATAGGTGGGCTGTCTGTCACAGAAATGAGATTTTCAATTGATAATTTTTCGATTTATTTTTTTAACACGTTTTTTTTTGTCTGTTCGCAAAAATTATAGTTCAACAAAGTGTTGTTGTAATTAATTTCTGACGTAAGTAAGTAAATAAGTGATCGATTTAAAAAAAATTAATCTTTGTATTTGATCGGTCTCGGTGAGTACTAAATTTTCTGTCTTGACAATCTTCTTTTCTTTTTTGTCTATTTCTGTAATGTGCGTGAGGAAGAAGATTGTTTTTCTTTCAGTTTGCAGAAAATACGATATTCATTCAGTTTTTTAAGACAATCCGTTGAAAGTAACGGACTCAACTGTTGAATTATGACCATCACATCACTAGCCCCGTAAACCCTTTCGTAGGGCACCACATGTACTGCAGCCATAGTGGCAGTGGTGCGTCTAGGGCAAGATAACCTGACGGAGCACATATCGCTTCAGACTGTTTTTGAAATTAGTGTTTTCCTCATACTCTATACTGATTGCCACCTCAAGGCAAGAGAGCCCTTCAGCCCTACTATTTTGAATTAATCCGGAGCTGAGAAGAGATGGCTTGTAACGCTTTTCCCAAGGGCAAAAAAGTGAAACATGAAAAATTAAAAGTAAAACTATTAAACTAATTAATATTTTTTCTTAAGCAATTTAAAAAGATTCACACTTTATAAACATCATTATTATTATTTTTTTTTACTAATCAGTGTTTTACAATTGTGAAAAATTAACTTAATATTCTATAAAGCCAAGTAGTGAAATGTTTCATAGAATTTTATTTTAAAGAGTTTTAGTTTAATTTTATTTTTAATAATCATGCTTCTTGGAATGATGATTGTTATTTGTTAATGTTAAAAAGTCCAATATCGCCCGGCCACGCTCACTACCGTTTATGAATTTATTTTATTATTACTAATTTTTTTAAAAACTAATTCTTTAAACACGTGTTAACGGAAGATCTTAGTTTTTCTAAAAAAAAAAAAATACTACCATATGATCTTTATGGGCACACCTATAATGAAAAAAAGAGGTTCGTTAATAATTCCATATTGCTAAAAAGAAACATTCAAGCAAGGAGACCAATGCAACACAACAGCACTAATATCAGCTGTCAAATTATGGACGTTGTTAATGTTAACGAAAGAAAAAAAAATGACAAAATAAAAAAAAATCACTGAAATTGAGTGTACTGTAGTTAGTTTCGAAAAAAATCTTTAACACAGGGCAGCTTTAGTTTCTTTAGAGATCATCATGTTTGGGTTATAAATTGGTCGACTCATAATTTAATTACAAATAATTTGGTTCTAACTAGAAAAAAACAATTTGTATAAAAATAAATATGCCCAGTTACTTGTGTAATTTAAATTTAACGTTTATTTTACAATTATGATGCTCTTTTCTTTTTTGTCTTCCTTGTGCATTCAGCAGTCCATTTTTGTGTTTATTTTCTTTTGCAATAAGATTTTTAATGCTTGTGTAATCAAGAGATAAAATTTAATATTTTGTTATCATCATAAAATCTATGATGGACTTAAATACACATATTTATTTGTACTACAGAATCATGAATTTAAAACTGTTAATTAAAAATTCATACTGTGATGTGTCAGAAATTCATATTCATTTGAGCCATATGGTATTTCAGAAAATGATATTAGGTAGCAATGAGCTTAAGACTTATCATTACCCAATAAGGTTATTCTTGCTTTGAAATTCGAGTTTATTGATAAATCAGTCTCTTTAAGTTTATCTCTTCTCTTAAATAGTGATTGACTTTTTCAGAATTGGTATCCAGACGTTTTTTAACAGAGCAAAACTCCATCCTTGAGTGAAAGGTTTAAAAAGCTAAATTATTTATTTTAGAACCGTCATTGCCCGTTGAGAAATCTTTTATTGATTTATTTAATTTTTATGTCTGATTTTTATGACAGTGGTAGTTTTGAGTTTTCAATAATTATTTTTGTATTGATTCAATATGTGATTTTTAACATTGGTCGTTTTCTTTTTTACTATATAGTTTGATAGAATTCAAAAAAGTGTTGGTTTGAGTAACGTAACGATCTGAAACCATTTGGCTGGTTCACTTCTCCAATACCAATATCCTATCTATTAAGATTTCTCTTACACAAACATTATTTTAAGAATTTGGTGAGAAATATACAGTGACTAGAATATAACACATAAACAAATTAAAAACAAATCCTTTACATTCTCTTCTCATCAATTAAGATTCTGATTACTCTCTGCCACATAATTTATTTATGATTTTCAAAATGTTAATTAGTTCATGTCACTATTTTTCTGGGACTTTTCTTATGTTTCTAGGAAGAGGTCTCATGATAATGAAATACTAGCATTCATTGGAAAAAAAAATGAAATTTTGTTTGTTTCAAATTTGTAATGCTGGAAACATCAAGCTGAAATTGTAAAAATAAAATGCCACTTTTATTATTGAATTCTCTAATGTAAAAAGATATTGTTTATTCTTGTTATAATTAATTTCCATGCCTTGATTTTCTTAACTTTCGTGATTTTCACAGTTTTTTTTTATTCATTAACAATAACATTCAACTCGCACTCTCTCTCTCTATGATACAACACAGCAAATAGAAATATTCACGCATGCTTGTATTGTCATGAGTTAAAACTGAAGTTATTTCAGTGAATTTTTCCATGATTTCTCATACATTATGATTCAAAGAGACTTTCCAATGTAGAAAAGAACTAAGTTCATAAATATATATTTTCAATATTTTGTGTGTATCAGCAGTATCTTTGTCAAACAAGTAAATCATAAATGATATAACAATGTGTCAAAATGAAAAGCCAGATGCACAAGAAATGAAAATTGATTCTATATTTTAGGATTTTTGTGCAAAAGTTTATTTTCAAGTTAATCTTTTATTCCGAAAATTGGAGAAGAAAAATACAATGTTTATAATTTATCTAGTTTTAGTTTATTTATAAACTTTTATTATTATTATGAGTTTAAAAATATATTTTTATTATTTGTTCCTCACCATTGGATACAATTCTGCTGAGTTTCATGCATGTATTGTAGTGTAGTAATTGCCAGGTACAAAAATTATTAAAATATATAGCTATATTATTAAAATTAACTCACTAAAATTGAATATTGATCTGTATCATCTTTAAATTATTTTTTGAAATGTTTGGTATTGTGTTGCTATAGTATAGTATCATAGTATCATATATTTCAATAAGATTTTTTAAAATTCCTTTTAATTCTCATTTGATTTTTAATAGAACAATATTTTTTTTAATAATAAACAATACTAAAAATAATAAAATCTTTTATTTGCTCATCATACATGTGTATCATTCTAGTTTTAATAATTTGTTTCTCCTTATTGAATAAGAAGAATCAGAGGATTTTGATAGCATCATTGTCATTGTTTCTATGGAGAGTTGAGAGTTCTCGCGGTCTCCTAAAGGCTTGTAATCCTCGCTGCTTTTCTGACGGCTTTTCTGTTTTTCTTTTGCAGAAAAATTCTTTTCTGAAGACTAGCACATTGTCCAGGAATTTTCTTTTGGCAAAATCCTGTTTTTTATTGATATTTTAATTCTATTTTAGTTTCTCTCTCTCTCTCTCTCTCACGCACACACATTCACTCTTCTTCTCTTTTGCATTGTTTTAGAATTATTTCACTGAGACTTTATTTTGTTATATGTCCTTAAAGTGCTATATTTTTTCTTAAATTGTTAATGTTATTTTAATTTTAGTTATCAGGAATTTGTTGTGAAATAAAATAGTTCAACTGCAAGAATAAAAATAATACTTGTTAAATGTTAACGTGTTTCTCTGTGAGGAAAATGTCTGCGTAACATTGGTTAACCTTCTGAATCTTCAGCTGAAATCTTGGTTTTCATTGAGTTAAATTAAAATAATAAGCAAACAACTTGATAACAGGTTCAGTAATGCAATGACTGTGGAGGTGTAGATAATTTGATTTTTACACCTTTTTTTTTTTTATTATAGAGCTTTTCCTTTTATTATTATTTTTCTTATAAAAGTTCATTGGGATTACATTTGTTAAATCAATTTTCTTCAGCAGTTTGTTTTTAATTCTTTTGGTAAATATAATGCTTCAGCTTACTGAATTAAATATTTCTTAAACCTTTCTCTGTATCACGCTTTTTATTTTTTTTAGTATTGTTCTCCTTGTCTTTCATTCCTGTCCAATATAATACCATGTACAAAAAAATTAATTCTTTGTCATGATATTTCACTTTTTCTTTTAAAGTTTGTAGAAAATATTAAGTAACTACTCACAGTTGAGTATTATCTTGATTTTTTTTTATTATACAAAGCATTATGAATCATTATAAATTTTGAACTCGTGTTTCTTTTGACTTAATTTCAGTTGTCTAAAGTCATTAGTGTGGTTCAGAAATAAATATCTAAATAGGTTTCTGATAAAAATGTGATATGAATTTGAGTCTCACCAAGAGTTTAGTCTTTATTTCTGATCTACATTATTTACTGATAGAATAACAACAGTCTAATTGATGCAACGATAAACAAGTAAAATTAACATGAAGGAAATACTAGACAAAAATAATACTTAACTCACTAGTCACATTTTGAATGCCACATAGGCTCTTTTTAGAAATAAGTTTTCAGATAATATTACAAAAAAGTTTCTTTGAAATCATTTTTGACATCTTTTGAAATATTAATTTCTAACAACCTGTCTTGGATACTCTGTATTGCAATAGTTATTTAATGTTTTACTTGAGTGAAATCTTCCTTATGTATTTGCTATTAATTTTTTCTTATTAAATGTTTCTTGTAGCATCTGAAAATATGGGATTCAAATATATTGTGTATATCAATAAAAGCCCAAACTAGAAGAAAAGAAAATAAGTTTAAAATTTTATATAACATTACAAGTCCTGTCAAAATTGAGTGACTGTCCTAAAAATCAACCAAAGTTACCATTTATGTGTTGAGAAGGGTTTGCAGTGTTTCTGTTATTCAGACTTATTAAGTGTAGCTCAGATGTGATACAAGACAAAATTGAGCATACAGTGAGGACTAAACTCACTACCAAGTCATAACTGATCAAGTGATACAAGCTTGATAATCATTACACTATGTTGATGTACACAAGTGTTTCAATTATTAGTCTGGGTACTTTCAAAGTGTTCATTTTTTATATTTATATATTAAAAAGGGTTCTACAAATATTGCAAAATAAAGAATAAGCAATTAATAAATTAATTGCCCCCTAATATTGTACAAGATAAATGCTGATGTAATCTTTAAAGAACACCAGGTTTTGAAGAAACAACCTTTTTTATAGATGTCAGCTATAAATAATTAGATATGAGTATGAATCTGTCAGTTCAGTGGTCAGAAAAATCTCTTTACCTTTTGTAAAAGTGATTGTGTTGAAAGTTTCACAAGATAACTTTATATTTCAGACTCATAGGCACTTTAATTTTAAGGGTAGTTATTGAAGCAGTACATAAGATGCTGAAACTCATATAGTTTTTGTTTATTTTGGCTTGTCATCTGTTTTGAATTGTTTACATTTTCATTTCTCTTTTAATTTCATATTAATTGAAAATTCTGGAATAATACAAAAATATTTCCCTTTGTTAATAAAAATGAATTATTTTAGTTCACTAAAATAATTGTGTTGTGCCAATCTTCCAAGTTCGAAGGGCTTGACTGCTTTGAAAATTAGAATTTAGAATTATGCTTAAAACACTGATCACTGGTAAGGATAAGAATGCATAACTTCCCAAGAATATTTTTATATAATTGACTCCCACTCTTGAAGGTTTGAATATCTAGTGCTCTAAATTGAAAATAACTGCCATAACTGAAAATATACTGTTTGATAATAGACTGCAGGAGGTTCAAGGAAAATTCTTGGCAAAACATACCCATCTGCTATTTGAAAATTGGACAAATGAAGATATTTGAAAAATCTATTCCCAAATTCCAAGAGACTTTCTACCAGTTACCTACTTATTTTTCTGGTTAATGTTGACAGGATTAACCTGTTCCTTGCCATAGACATTTTGTCTTATCAAGTTGTCAGTTTAATGTCATGGACAAGGTAAGTTATGATAGTTATTCTTTCAGCATTTCCTTGTGCAAAGGAAATAAGCCTATTACTTGGATAATATAACAACTGTCCTTTGTCTAAATCTATATTTTTACACATTACTGTGTATATTACATATATTAGATATTCTGTTGTACATATTCAGTTGAATGAAAATACCTGTTTTATACATAAAATGAAGATTTTCTATTTTCCTCAATTTTTAAGGGAAGTCCCAACACAGGAATTATAATAAAAAATACTTGGCTGCAAATAAATTAAGGAAAGGGTTTGTTTTGATTGTTTTACTTCAACCCATGAAATTGAACTGTTGTTCTTGGACTGATTTGAACATAATGTTGGTGGAGTTAAAAAAATAAATATTTGTGTTTACTCATTTGAAGACTCATTTCTAATGGCTCTGGTTGAACCAAGCCAAATGCAGTATTTCTTTAATGAATTTTACAATCACACATTTCACAAGTGGAATTTCTAATTTTGATGCTTTTTAAAGATGGATCATTCCATGTTAGGAATTGCCATTTGATCAATTCTATCATGCTAAAGTACAAGTGCAGTGATTGTGATTTGTCTTGCATTTTTATAAGAAACTGAATAATTGTTGGTAATTATAGTTTTAAGTGTCATATCTGATGGTGCCTATTTATATTGTGTGTACACTAAAGGTTTGAGTGAAGAATAAATGACTTAAATTACTCATATTATAATTTTTCTCTTAATTTATTCATTTTGTTCATGATACAAAATAAATTCTATATAAAATTATAAACAAGAGAAAAACAAGGGGGAAATCTTTCTGATTTTGATAATTTTTGGTTTTTTTTTTTTAATAAAAATCAGAAGGAAATTAAATTGTGCAAAAATGAAATCTTGAAATTTAATGACAATAAAATTACTGTATTTTGTGTGAGAACAATAAAATTCACACAGCTGCAATATCTGTTGATCTTGAAGCTTCAATAGATTACCCTATTTTTGATATTGCCATACCAGGTTAGATTTGCCAAAGCAATGTTAGTCATAAATCATTGATATTGAATTTTATAAGAAATAATTTCTGCTGTCAGATCTTCATAATTCTTCACTTGATATTTTCTTCAAAAGAAAGTGTTAAAGCAATGATGTGAATCTTGTTTTTGAATTAACACACCAAATTACATTGAGTTGCTGATCATTTGATATGATCTCAGCTGGAAAGGCAAGATGACATAAAGGTTTACTGCTTACTCCTAATCTAAATTATCTACAAACAGTAACAAATTTATTACAGAAAGTTTCCTTCCTTCACCATATCTATTTTTTGCTAGTGTTGTAGTCAGATTATTTTTATTAGTAGTCTTTGGGTTAACTTGCCAAGGACTGAGATCAGCTACATATAATCTTTGATGTTGTAATTTTGTCTTTATTAAAAATTGATATTTTTACCATGAAGATATTGTAATAAAAATAAGCATTGTTTACTTTTTAAACCCTTGTTTAAATTGAAAATTTTGGATTTTTGATATCTCTTTATTTCTTATTATTTTGTTCTTAATTAAAAACTTTACATTCACCTATCTAAAGATATGCCAATCAGCAATGTTTTGTTAATGTTTTTTCACTGGACTTCATGTTTTGATTGACTAATAGTTCCAGTGAAATCCTTTCACTTCTCAAGGTGAATGTCATCTCTTCTGTAATCATGTCTTCTGTTCTTTGTATTTGTATTATCAACCTCAAATCTCAAATAGCAACCACTTATGTTACCTTAAGAAGAGAGGATTCTGCATTTTCTGTAGTGTCTGAATTTTTTTTTATAGTTTTAAGGATAAAGATTTTAACAATGGGAGTCATAAAGCATTGGTCATGTATTATTCTTAAGTGCTGTTAGTGAAACTTTTAGCTTTGATGTTGAACTTTATGAAGCTGAATTCATTAAAAGGGTTGATAATTCCACTCATTGATTTCCATTGAAATTGCCCTGTTGTGCTGTTTTTTTTTTGTTTTTTGAGAGATTTTTATATATAGTACATGGTATTGATAAAATTATCATAAGTAAAACATTTTGGTATATAATATCTATTAAAAAGTCAACATTTTGTTCCATTTACTCTCAAATGCTTATGTGGTTACCACTTTCAGAGCAGAAAATAGCTTTAATTGAATAACTTAGCAGTATAAAAGCCATCAACGAAATAATCACTTATGGAGATTTCAAATGGTCAGATTAGGAATTTATAACAAAATATAGCTATATCTTTATTCATTTTTAGCTGAATATGCAAATTAGTTACTGCCATTAAGCAAGAAGTGCTAAGTTGAACAAGTTATGGCATATACATATATGCTGGTGAATATAAATGAGAAAAATGTATTTATTTTAAGTTCTACATAATATTTGTGTGTGCAGGCACATACATAGACAACCAACTTTATATTTAAATTGATTTTTAGGGTTTTGAACAAATACACAAACTTTGAGCTTTATATATTAGGTACTGGGTTCATTATAATCCTTATTAAACTAAAGACTTATCAGTATTCAAGAAGTGCTTAGTGTAAATGAAATTTAAAAAAATCTTCATTGGATACAATTATCTCCTCTTTCTCAATGGTGTTTTATAGTGTTTTTTTCTTACTGTTAATCTTATTAGCCCTTAAGAGATTTCAATTGTTAAATCCCTTGAGTCCTGACAGAATTGTTGAAAAATCTGAATATTGTCAATGCTATTAAATTGATATATCTCAAAAATGTTAAATCAAGCATTATAAGTTGATTTTATATGAAATTAAATTGACTTCTCTTTCAAATGATACCAAATTTAGCCTCCTTGGTATTATTAGTTATGAGATATGGTTTTGGAAATCCACATCATTTACAAAGTTGTAGATTTCTGGCACCTCTAGTTAATGTGGTGTATTGAAATACAGTATTACCTGATAGCAGGCACTCCCAGACTGTAAGTGAGTGAAACTTGGCTGCTTTCAGTCTTAGTGTTATTAGTATATAATACATATTTTTGTTTTTACCTTTTTTTTTTTTTTTTTTTTTTTTTTTTAAAAGATCTCTTATGTGTGTATGCTTGAATTTTAAATGTTAAAAGAGAATAGTCATCAATTAACTCTTACCTACTGCTTTGGATTGGACCTGTAGTATGAAATACTTATCTAGGTAACTCCAAATATTTACTAAAAATAAACATGCATTATGAAAAAATGTTCAAAACTTAATAAAAAATAAAGTTTTATTGTCAAAATCTTTGTTATTATTAAAAGGAAATACTAAATGATTTTTTTTAATTAAATTATATTTTTTAATCCTTTTTCAGAACCTTTAAAATTTTGGTTAAAAATTTTGTTTTTCTTGCATCAACGGATGACCATAAGTTAGTATGTGAAATTTTAGCATCTGTTTGTGTTGCAAAACATTGATTTGGAAATTCTTGCAAAAATCAGATAATAGTTGGATTTTAATGAAATTTACAGGATTTATTCACAAATGAATAAAATTATTTGAGGAAAATCTTTGTAAAAATATATATAATTTTTTTTGCATCTGTTACTTAATTTTCTGAGATTTCTAGAAATTCATTTTTGTAGAGCTTAATGTATTAGTTATAAGCACAAGACCTTGGAGAAATGAAAACAAGACCACTAGTTACAGGAAATTTGCTCTGAATCATAGCATAAAAAAATGCAATAACACTAATTTATTTTATTAGAAAAGTTTTTAATTGCTTTTATGATTAATGTATATTATAGACACTTGTCTTAAGAAAAAAAAAATTGATGAATAATGAATTTTTACAAAGTCTTTTCAATTTTAAAGAATTTTAATGATAATAATTTATAAAATTTAAAGTTTTGTAATGATAATAATTTATAAAATTTAAATGTTTTTAAAAATACTGTATTAATTTTAGTGGTTAGCTCATATTGTTATAAAGTAAGAAAACTATATTTACTAATCATAAATAGGAAACAATTCAGGAACCCCCAGTATTTTAAAAAGAGTCTTGATTTCTTTTTGTGTGTATAAATGTGCCGGATTTCCTAAATACAGACATACATA
>OZ010609.1:39944688-40086830 GCA_963932145.1 Acanthosepion lycidas | reverse complement strand
ATATATTTTATTCCAAAAAGATACAAAATGTACAAAATTAGTAAAATGTGTAATGAGAAATGCAAAAAGGGGTATATTTTATTACAAAAAGATACAAAATTTACAAAATTAGTAAAATGTGTAATGAAAATGCGAAAAGCGTTATATTTTAGTACAAAAAGATACAAAAGGTACGAAATTAGTAAAATGTTTAATGAAAAATCCAAAAAAGGTTATATTTTAGTACAAAAAGATACAAAACGTACAAAATTGGTAGAATGTGTAATGAAAATGTAAAAAGTGATATATTTTATTACAAAAAGATACAAAATGTTCAAAATTAGTAAAATGTTTAATAAAAAGGCAAAAAGTGATATATTTTATGCCAAAAAGATACAAAACGTACAAAATTAGTAGAATGTGTGATGAAAATGCAAAAAGGGATATATTTTAATACAAAAAGATACAAAATTTACAAAATTAATAAAATATATAATGAATATGCAAAAAGTGATATATTTTATTACAAAAAGATACAAAATGTACGAAATTAGTAAAATGTGTAATGAAAAATGCAAAAAGGGATATAGTTTAGTACAAAAAGATACAAAAGTTACGAAATTAGTAAAATGTGTAATGACAAATGCAAACAGGGATATATTTTAGTACAAAAGATACAAAACGTACAAAATTTGTAGAATGTGTAATGAAAATGCAAAAAAGGATATATTTTATTACAAAAAGATACAAAAGGTACAAAATTAATAAAATGTGTAATGAAAATGCAAAAAGGTTTATATTTTAGTACAAAAAGATACAAGACGTACAAAATTAGTAAAATGTGTAATGAAAATGCAAAAAGGTTTATATTTTAGTACAAAATTTACAAAACCTACAAAATTAGTAAAATGTTTAATGAAAAAAGCAAAAAGGGATATATTTTATTACAAAAAGATACAAAATGTACAAAATTAATGATATGCGTAATGAAAATGCAATAAGGGATATATTTTATTACAAATAGATACAAAATATACGAAATTACTAAAATGTGTAATGAAAAATGCAATAAGGGATATATTTTATTACAAATAGATACAAAATATACGAAATTACTAAAATGTGTAATGAAAATGCAAAAAGTGATATATTTTATTACAAAAAGATACAAAAGGTACAAAATTATTAAAATGTGTAACGAAAAATGCAAAAAGGGATATATTTTATTACAAAAAGATACAAAATGTACAAAATTAGTAAAATGTTTAATGAAAATGCAAAAAGGGATATATTTTATTGCAAAAAGATAAAAAATGTACAAAATTAGTAAAATGTGTCACGAAAAATGCAAAAAGGGATATATTTTATTACAAAAAGATACAAAATGTACAAAATTAGTAAAATGTTTAATGTAAATGCAAAAAGGGATATATTTTATTACGAAAAGATACAAAAGATACAAAAGTATTAAAATCTGTAACGAAAAATGCAAAAAGGGGTATATTTTATTACAAAAAGATACAAAATTTACTAAATTAGTAAAATGTGTAATGAAAATGCAAAAAGCGTTATATTTTAGTACAAAACGATACAAAAGGTACGAAATTAGTAAAATGTTTAATGAAAAATGCAAAAAAGGTTATATTTTAGTACAAAAAGATACAAAACGTACAAAATTAGTAGAATGTGTAATGAAAATGTAAAAAGTGATATATTTTATTACAAAAAGATAAAAAATGTTCAAAATTAGTAAAATGTTTAATAAAAATACAAAAAGGGATATATTTTAGTACAGAAAGATACAAAACGTACAAAGTTAGTAGAATGTGTGATGAAAATGCAAAAAGGGATATATTTTAATTCAAAAAGATACAAAATTTACAAAATTAATAAAATGTATAATGAATATGCAAAAAGTGATATATTTTATTACAAAAAGATACAAAATATACAAAATTAGTAAAATGCATCATGAAAATGCAAAAAGTGATATATTTTATTACAAAAAGATACAAAATGTACGAAATTAGTAAAATGTGTAATGAAAAGGCAAAAAGTGTATATATTTTATTACAAAAAGATACAAAATATACAAAATTAGTAAAATGCATCATGAAAATGCAAAAAGTGATATATTTTATTACAAAAGGTACAAAATGTACGAAATTAGTAAAATGTGTAATGAAAAGGCAAAAAGTGATATATTTTATGACAAAAAGATACAAAATGTACGAAATTAGTAAAATATGTAGTGAAAAATGCAAAAAGGGATATATTTTATTACAAAAATATACAAAATGTACAAAACTAGGAAAATGTGTAATGAAAATGCAAAAATGGATATATTTTATTACAAAAAGAAACTAACAATTCAAAATTAGTAAAATGTTTAATGAAAAATGCAAAAAAGGTTATATTTTAGTACAAAAAGATACAAAACGTACAAAATTGGTAGAATGTGTAATGAAAATGTAAAAAGTGATATATTTTATTACAAAAAGATACAAAATGTTCAAAATTAGTAAAATGTTTAATAAAAATGCAAAAAGGGATATATTTTAGTACAGAAAGATACAAAACGTACAAAATTAGTAGAATGTGTGATGAAAATGCAAAAAGGGATATATTTTAATACAAAAAGATACAAAATTTACAAAATTAATAAAATGTATAATGAATATGCAAAAAGTGATATATTTTATTACAAAAAGATACAAAATGTACGAAATTAGTAAAATGTGTAATGAAAAATGCAAAAAGGGATATATTTTAGTACAAAAAGATACAAAACGTACAAAATTAGTAGAATGTGTAATGAAAATGTAAAAAGTGTATATATTTTATTACAAAAAGATACAAAATATACAAAATTAGTAAAATGCATCATGAAAATGCAAAAAGGGATATATTTTAATACAAAAAGATACAAAATTTACAAAATTAATAAAATGTATAATGAAAATGCAAAAAGTGATATATTTTATTACAAAAAGATACAAAATATACAAAATTAGTAAAATGCATCATGAAAATGCAAAAAGTGATATATTTTATTACAAAAAGATACAAAATGTACGAAATTAGTAAAATGTGTAATGAAAAGGCAAAAAGTGTATATATTTTATTACAAAAAGATACAAAATATACAAAATTAGTAAAATGCATCATGAAAATGCAAAAAGTGATATATTTTATTACAAAACGATACAAAATATACAAAATTAGTAAAATGCATCATGAAAATGCAAAAAGTGATATATTTTATTACAAAAAGATACAAAATGTACGAAATTAGTAAAATGTGTAATGAAAAGGCAAAAAGTGATATATTTTATGACAAAAAGATACAAAATGTACGAAATTAGTAAAATATGTAGTGAAAAATGCAAAAAGGGATATATTTTATTACAAAAATATACAAAATGTACAAAACTAGGAAAATGTGTAATGAAAATGCAAAAATGGATATATTTTATTACAAAAAGAAACTAACAATTCAAAATTAGTAAAATGTTTAATGAAAAATGCAAAAAAGGTTATATTTTAGTACAAAAAGATACAAAACGTACAAAATTGGTAGAATGTGTAATGAAAATGTAAAAAGTGATATATTTTATTACAAAAAGATACAAAATGTTCAAAATTAGTAAAATGTTTAATAAAAATGCAAAAAGGGATATATTTTAGTACAGAAAGATACAAAACGTACAAAATTAGTAGAATGTGTGATGAAAATGCAAAAAGGGATATATTTTAATACAAAAAGATACAAAATTTACAAAATTAATAAAATGTATAATGAATATGCAAAAAGTGATATATTTTATTACAAAAAGATACAAAATGTACGAAATTACTAAAATGTGTAATGAAAAATGCAAAAAGGGATATATTTTAGTACAAAAAGATACAAAACGTACAAAATTAGTAGAATGTGTAATGAAAATGTAAAAAGTGTATATATTTTATTACAAAAAGATACAAAATATACAAAATTAGTAAAATGCATCATGAAAATGCAAAAAGTGATATATTTTATTACAAAAAGATACAAAATATACAAAATTAGTAAAATGCATCATGAAAATGCAAAAGTGATATATTTTATTACAAAAAGATACAAAATGTACGAAATTAGTAAAATGTCTAATGTAAAATGCAAAAGGGGATATATTTTATTACAAAATGATACAAAATGTACAATATAGTGAAATGTGTAATGAAAATGCAAAAAGTGATATATTTTATTACAAAAAGATACAAAATGTACGAAATTAGTAAAATGTCTAATGTAAAATGCAAAAGGGGATATATTTTATTACAAAATGATACAAAATGTACAATATAGTGAAATGTGTAATGAAAATGCAAAAAGGGATATATTTTATTACAAAAAGAAACAAACATTACAATATTAGTAAAATGTTTAATGAAAATGCAAAAAGGGATATATTTTATTACAAAAAGATACAAAATGTACAAAATTAGTAAAATGTGTAATGAGAAATGCAAAAAGGGGTATATTTTATTACAAAAAGATACAAAATTTACAAAATTAGTAAAATGTGTAATGAAAATGCGAAAAGCGTTATATTTTAGTACAAAAAGATACAAAAGGTACGAAATTAGTAAAATGTTTAATGAAAAATCCAAAAAAGGTTATATTTTAGTACAAAAAGAGACAAAACGTACAAAATTGGTAGAATGTGTAATGAAAATGTAAAAAGTGATATATTTTATTACAAAAAGATACAAAATGTTCAAATTTAGTAAAATGTTTAATAAAAAGGCAAAATGTGATATATTTTATGCCAAAAAGATACAAAACGTACAAAATTAGTAGAATGTGTGATGAAAATGCAAAAAGGGATATATTTTAATACAAAAAGATACAACATTTACAAAATTAATAAAATGTATAATGAATATGCAAAAAGTGATATATTTTATTACAAAAAGATACAAAATGTACGAAATTAGTAAAATGTGTAATGAAAATTGCAAAAAGGGATATATTTTAGTACAAAAAGATACAAAACGTACAAAATTAGTAGAATGTGTAATGAAAATGTAAAAAGTGTATATATTTTATTACAAAAAGATACAAAATATACAAAATTAGTTAAATGCATCATGAAAATGCAAAAAGTGATATATTTTATTACAAAAAGATACAAAATATACAAAATTAGTAAAATGCATCATGAAAATGCAAAAAGTGATATATTTTATTACAAAAAGATACAAAATGTACGAAATTAGTAAAATGTCTAATGTAAAATGCAAAAGGGGATATATTTTATTACAAAATGATACAAAATGTACAATATAGTGAAATGTGTAATGAAAATGCAAAAAGTGATATATTTTATTACAAAAAGATACAAAATGTACGAAATTAGTAAAATGTCTAATGTAAAATGCAAAAGGGGATATATTTTATTACAAAATGATACAAAATGTACAATATAGTGAAATGTGTAATGAAAATGCAAAAAGGGATATATTTTATTACAAAAAGAAACAAACATTACAATATTAGTAAAATGTTTAATGAAAATGCAAAAAGGGATATATTTTATTACAAAAAGATACAAAATGTACAAAATTAGTAAAATGTGTAATGAGAAATGCAAAAAGGGGTATATTTTATTACAAAAAGATACAAAATTTACAAAATTAGTAAAATGTGTAATGAAAATGCGAAAAGCGTTATATTTTAGTACAAAAAGATACAAAAGGTACGAAATTAGTAAAATGTTTAATGAAAAATCCAAATAAGGTTATATTTTAGTACAAAAAGATACAAAACGTACAAAATTGGTAGAATGTGTAATGAAAATGTAAAAAGTGATATATTTTATTACAAAAAGATACAAAATGTTCAAAATTAGTAAAATGTTTAATAAAAATGCAAAAAGGGATATATTTTAATACAGAAAGATACAAAACGTACAAAATTAGTAGAATGTGTGATGAAAATGCAAAAAGGGATATATTTTAATACAAAAAGATACAAAATTTACAAAATTAATAAAATGTATAATGAAAATGCTAGAAGGGATATATTTTATTACAAAAAGATACAAAATATACAAAATTACTAAAATGTGTAATTTAAATGTAAAAAGTGATATATTTTATTACAAAAAGATACAAAATATACAAAATTAGTAAAATGCATCATGAAAATGCAAAAAGTGATATATTTTATTACAAAAAGATACAAAATGTACGAAATTAGTAAAATGTGTAATGAAAAATGCAAAAAGGGATATATTTTATTACAAAAAGATACAAAATATACAAAATTACTAAAATGTGTAATTTAAATGTAAAAAGTGATATATTTTATTACAAAAAGATACAAAATATACAAAATTAGTAAAATGCATCATGAAAATGCAAAAAGTGATATATTTTATGACAAAAAGATACAAAATGTACGAAATTAGTAAAATGTGTAGTGAAAAATGCAAAAAGGGATATATTTTATTACAAAAATATACAAAATGTACAAAACTATCAAAATGTGTAATGAAAATGCAAAAATGGATATATTTTATTACAAAAAGAAACTAACAATACAAAATTAGTAAAATGTTTAATGAAAATGCAAAAAGGGATATATTTTATTACAAAAAGATACAAAAGGTACAAAATTACTAAAATGTGTAATGAAAAATGCAAAAAGGGGTATATTTTATTACAAAAAGATACAAAATATACAAAATTAGTAAAATGTGTAATGAAAATGCAAAAAGGGTTATATTTTACTACAAAAAGATACAAAATGTACAAAATTAGTAAAATATGTAATGAAAATATAAAAAGTGATATATTTTATTACAAAAAGATACAAAATGTTCAAAATTAGTAAAATGTTTAATGAAAAATTCAAAAAGGTATATATTTTGGTACAGGAAGATACAAAACGTACAAAATTAGTAGAATGTGTGATGAAAATGCAAAAAGGGATATATTTTAATACAAAAAGATACAAAATTTACAAAATTAGTAAAATGTATAATGAAAATGCAAAAAGTGATATATTTTATTACAAAAGATACAAAATGTACGAAATTAGTAAAATGTGTAATGAAAAGGCAAAAAGTGATATATTTTATTACAAAAAGAAACAAACAATACAAAATTAGTAAAATGTTTAATGAAAATGCAAAAAGGGATATATTTTATTACAAAAAGATACAAAAGGTACAAATTACTAAAATGTGCAATGAAAAATGCAAAAAGGGCTATATTTTATTACAAAAAGATACAAAAGGTACAAAATTAGTAAAATGTGTAATGAAAATGCAAAAAGGGTTATATTTTAGTGCAGAAAGATACCAAATGTACAAAATTAGTAAAATGTGTAATGAAAATGCAAAAAGTGGTATATTTTATTACAAAAAGATACAAAATATACAAAATTAGTAAAATCTGTAATGAAAATGTAAAAAGGGATATATTTTATTACAAAAAGATACAAAATGTACAAAATTAGTAAAATGTGTAATGAAAATGCAAAAAGTGATATATTTTGTTACAAAAAGATACAAAATGTGCAAAATTAGTAAAATGTGTAATGAAAATGCAAAAAGGGATATATTTTATTACAAAAAGATACAAAATGTACAAAATTAGTAAAATGTGTAATGAAAATTTTTCACCAACAAGAGACCGAAAAGATTATAGAAACAATTGAAGTCTCTCCACAAGACTTTTCAAAATATATTTGGTTTCTCCACAGACTGGTTTTCAAGCCTGAAGAACAAGTAACTATAAAAATCAGACCTGTATTTAATTATTCTTTGAAAACTGGAGAGAAATTCTCTTTAAACAAGGTTGCTTATCCTGGAATCAATCTAATTAATAACTTAATTGAAGTTGTGTCGAAATTCAGGACGAATAAATCTGTGATGTTGTGGAATATTAAAAAGGTTTTTTCCTATGATAAGATTAAAAGTAAACTGTTTACTTGGAGGAGTGAAATTATACTTTGGAAGTATGTCAGTACGCTCGCAGTAGAAAAACAGATACATCATCAGTTCTCTATATCAAGAGGTGAGCCATTTGGAAGAAGGGAGAGTTTTGGCTCGTTTGTCTTTGAGTGCAGTCGAGCTGGATGGAAAGATGTCGTAGACTGAAAAGCAGACCGAAGGCAGAGTTGGGTTAGAGACAGTGAGGAAGTCACGTCAGAGATTGTAACAAGGCGCCCGCTAACATGTACTGTTGATATAAGTACGAAGAAGCGAATTACTTCCTCCAATAGCTAAGACTACTAGTTACTATTATTACAACCACCGAACAGAAACGTCAAACAAGTTACAGTAATCAAAAAGGGTTAAAACAAAGCTACCTCTCCCCTTAAAGAAATTACACGAAATATTTTTTCGTTTGTTGATCATCGTTCATATTCAAGAGACATTCAACTATTTGCCACGAGAATTGTATTATTATAAAGAAGCTCAAACACTAATTCCATATTATTACTCTGTCTTGTGCATTGAGGAAATTTATATATATATATATATATATATATATATATATATATATATATATATATATATATATATATATATAATATTGACCACTAATATTATCAATATATAAAACTTTTGTCCCTATAAAATCGGATCAACTTTGCCATATTTATTTGCTGTTAACCCGATTCTCAGCCCAAAAGTTTGCAGGTAGACCAACAGAGAGCTTTCGGAATTCTACAACCAAATAACTACTCGCCATGATCAAAAATCACAACGTGGCTAGTGAGTGGAATCGAATCGCCATTTGAAACCGGAGACTTAGGTCCAATCTGTAATACTGGACCATACAGGACCAACAGCTGGTCTTGTGGATGATGTCGGCTCAGTGGGGTTAGGATATGGTGTCACATGGATGCCTTAACCAGAGATCGCATTACAGTTGAAGCTGTGCGAGAGGATCAGCGTTGCATGATAACTTTTCTTCTCTAATTTTAGCAAATTAAACAGTTTTTCATTTTTTTATCATATTTTGAAATAATATATCCCTTTTTACATTTTTTACAGAATTTAAAAATTAAGTAATTCTGTAGTTTTTTGTAACAAAATATATAATTTTAATACATTTTCTTCGCTAATTTTAACAAATTGGTAAGTTCTGCCTGTTTTAACATGGAAGTATCGATTTTTGCAACGTTTTGTAATAAAAGATATGCTTTTTTGCATTTTCATCATCCAGTTTTGAAATTTTAGCAATTTTTTATCATTTTGTAAAATAATATATCCATTTCAATATTTTGCTTCACTAAGTTTACTAAATTTAGCAATTTCGTATCATTTGTAATATAACATATGGCTTTTTGCATTTTCTTCATAAAGTTGATCAATTTTAGCCATTTTTCATTTTTTAATAAATTTCCCTCTTTCTGTATGTTCTTCATAAAATTTACAAATTCATTCATTTTGTATCATTTGTAAAAGAATATGTTCATTTAATGCATTTTGTTCATCAATTTACAATTTTTGCAGTTTTGTTATGAAATGTATCCATAGTTGCGTTTTCTTCACTAACTTTTGCAAATTTACCAATTTTGTATATTTTTGAATGAAAACATGTCCGTTTTTACATTTTCTTGCAGATTTTACAAAATTGAGAAAGTTTTTATTCATCTGTAATAAAATATAAACTTTTCAAATATTTTCTTTACCGATTTTAGCAAATTGACCAGTTTTCAATCATTTTATCATAAATATATTGCATTTTGCATTTCTTTCCCAAAGTTTACCAATGTTACACCTTTTGCTTCTTTTTGTAATAAAAGATATGCCTTTTACTTTTTCTTCACAAAGTTTTCAGATTTTAGCAATTTTCTATCGTTTTGTAATCAATTATACCCATCTAATTCTTTACCTTCATTAATTTTACTAAATTTTGCAATTTCATTTCCTTTGTAATTCAATATATTGCTTTTTGCATTTCCGTCACAAATTTGATCAATTTTAGCCATTTTCCTTTTCTTAATAAAAGTTTTCTTCACAAACTTTACCACATTCATTCAATAATGTGTCCGTTTAATGCATTTTATTCATTAATTTTAACAATTTTATCAATTGTGTTATAAAATATATTCTTTTTTGACATTTTGTCACTAATTTTAGCAAATTGACCAGTGTTGCATCTTCAGAAATGTTAGCAATTTTTGTATCTTTTTGTAATAAGAGATATGCCTTTTTTTCTCATAAAATTTTCAAATTATAGCAATTTTCTGAAGTGTTGTAATAAAATATAGCTATTTAATTCTGATTCACTAAATTAGCATCTTTTTAATAAAAGTTATCAATTTTTTGCATTTTCTTCACATAGTTAACCAAAATCTGTTATGTTGTGTTGTTTGTAAAATAATATGTCCATTTAATATATTTTATTCATGAATTTTAGCAAATTTAGCAATTCATCTTTTTGTTATAAAGTGTATACGTTTTTGTGTTTTCTTCACTAATTTTTGCAAGTTTACCAATTTTGTATATTTTGGTATTAAAATATTTCCTTTTTAGAATTTTTTCACAGATTTCACGAAATTTAAAATCTTCGTATACTTTGTAATAAAATATATACATGTAAAATATGTTCTTCACTAATTTTAGCAAATTGACCAGTTTTGTCTTTTTGTCATAAATATATCACTTTTTACCTTTTTCCAAACGTTAACCAGTTTTAGACATTTGCATCTTTTTCTAATAAAAGATATGCTTTTTACATTTTCTTCACAAAGTTTTCGGATTTTAGCAATTTTTTATCGTTTTGTAATAAATTATACCCACCTAATTCTTTACCTTCACTAATTTTTACTAAATTTTGCAATTTCATTTCATTTGTAATACAATATATTGCGTTTGCATTTTCTTCAGAATTTTGACCAGTTTTATCCTTTTTGTATCCTTTGTAATGTAAGTATTTTTGTATTGTATTTTCATCACATAGTTTACAACATTCATTCATTTTGTATCATTTGTAATAGCATATTTCCATTTAATGCATTTTCTTCATTAATTGTAACAATTTTAGCTATTTTGTATATTTTTACTATATAAATATATCTTTTTTGCCTTTTCTGCGCTCATTTTAGCAAATTAAACAATTTTCTATCTTTTTGAAATAAAATATATAATTTTTTACATTTTTTCACAGATTAGACAAAATTAAGAAATTTGGGTTTTTTAATAAAAGTTATTTGCATCATTTTCCAAATGTGCCCATTTAATGCATTTTCTTCATTAATTTATGAATTTTAGCAATTTTTTAGCTTTTTGTTATAAAATATACCCTTTTTTTACATTTCTTCCCCAATTTTTGCAAATTTAACAATGTATCTTTGTCAAATCAATAATTCTTTTGATTCACTAATCATTTTTAATACAATATATTGCTATTTGAATTTTCTTCACAAACTTGACCAATTTTCTTCACAAAGATTTCAAATTTTAGCCATTTTTTATTGTTTTGTAATAAAATATATCCATTTAACTCTTTTCCTTCAATAATGTTCGTCAATTTAGCAATTTCATATTATTTGCATTACAATTATTTACATTTTCTTCACAAAGTTGGCCAATTTTAGTCATTTTGCTTTTAATAAAAGTTATTGCTTTGTGTATTTTGTTCACAAAGTTTACCACATTCATTCATTTTGTATCATTCATAAAAGAATATAACCATTTGATGCATTTTCTTCTTTAATTGTTGCAATTTTAGAAATTTTGTATCTTTTGTTACAAAATATATCTTTTTGACTTTCTTCAAATTTACCAATGTTCTATGTTTTTTAAATAAAATATAATCTTTCTATATTTTTTCAGAGATTTCACAAAATTATAAGTTTACTAATTTACACCATTTTTCATCTTTTTGTCAAGAAAGATATGCTCTTCTGCATTTTCACCACACATTTTTCAAATTTTAGAAATTTTCTGTTGTTTTGTAATAAAATATAGCCATCCAATTCTTTTTCTTCACTAGCTTTATATAATTTAGTGAGTTCTTATAATTTTTAATACAACATATTGCTTTTTGCATTTTCTTCACATCTTTTTAAGAAAAGTTATCTTTTTTTTGTATTTTCATCACAAGGTTTACCAAATTCATTCATTATGTATCATTTATAAAAGTATATATCCATTTAATGTATTTTCTTCATTAATACTTATAACTTTAGCAATTTTGTATCTTTTTGTTATAAAATATATCCCTTTTAGCCTTTTCAACACTAATTTTTTAAAACTTCCCAAAGTATTTTTGAAATACATCTTTTTTTATATTTTTTCACAGTTATGACAAAATTAAGCAATTTTGCAGTATTTTGTAATTAAATATATAGATTTAATTCGTGTATTTCAGTAATTATAACAAACTGACCAGTTTTGCATATTTTTATCATAAATATATTGATTTTGCATTTGCTTCAGAAAATTTACCAAATTTAGCCATTTTCATTTTTTGTAGTAGAAGATATGCATCTTTTTCTTTATAAAACATATGCTTTTAAGCATTTACTTCACAAAGTTTTCAAACTTTGGCAATTTTCTATCGTTTTTGTAATAAAATATATCTATTAATTCTTTTCCCGTACTAATTTTACTAAATTTAGCAATCTCATATTTTTTATCATATATTGCATTTTGCATTTTCCTCACAAAGTTTATCAAATGCTTTCATTTTGTATCATTTGTAAAAGAATATGTCTATTTTGTGTATTTTCTTCATTAATTTTAACAACTTTAACTATTTTGAATCTTTTTAATAAAATGTATCCTTTTTTGCCTTTTCTTCAATAATTTTAGCAAATTTGCCAATTTTGTATCTTTTTGAAATCTATTCTTTTTTGCATTTTTTCACAGATTTGACAAAATTAAGCAAATTTGTATAGTTTAGCATAAAATAAATAAATTTAATACACTTTCTTCACTAAATTTACCATATGGAACAGTATTGCATCTTTTTATCATAAACATATTGCTATCTTGCATTTGCTTCAGAAAGTTTTTAAATGTTAGCAACTTTGCATCTGTTTGTAATGAAACATGCTTCTTAGCATTTTCTTCACAAAGTTTTCAAATTTTGGCAACAATTTTCAAATTTTGTTGTTTTATAATAAAATATAGCTATTTAACTCGTTTGCTACATTAAATTTATTAAATTTAGCAATTTCATGTCATTTGTAATACAATATATTGCTTTTTGCATTTTCTTCACAAAGTTGACCAATTTTAGCCATTTTACATCCTTTTTAATAAAATTTATTTCTTTTTGCATTTTCAGCACAAAATTTTAAAAAATTCATTCATTTTGTATGATTTGTAAAAGAATATATCAATTTATTGCGTTTTCATCAGTAATTTTCACATTTTTTTACAGTTTTTGTAATAAACTATATACTTTTTGCCTTTTCTTCACTAATTTTCCAAATTTGCCAATTTTGTATCTTTTTGAAATCCAATACCTTTTTTACATTTTTTCGCTGATCTGAGAAAATTAAGAAAATGTATATACTTTTGTAATAAAATATATACATGTAATACATTTTCTTCACTCATTTTAGCAAATTTACCAGTTTTGTATCTTTTTATCACAAATGTATTGATTTTTGCATATTCTTCAGAAAGTTTACCAATTTTAGACATTTTGAATCATTGTAAGTCTAAACCTAACTGTAAACATAAAACTAAACCGAAACATAAGGCAAAGTCTAAAACCTGCCTATCACTAACACTAAGCATAATCGCTTTCACTAACTCTAACACCTAAAACTAACATTAAAACTAACACTGAACCTAATACTAACACCTAAACCTACCCTAAACATAACCCTAACACTAACCCGAGTCCTAAAATTAAACCTCACACTAACACTAACACTAACCCCCTAAACTGAACAATAACATTAGCCCTAACCCTAAAACCAACACTAACATTAACCCTGACAATTATACTAATCCTACACCTAACAATAACCCTAAACCTAACTATAAAACTACCCCTAACACTACCACTAAACTTAAAGTTAAACCTAACCCTAACACCTAACCTTAAACCTAATACTAACCATAACCATTAACACTATCACTAAACAAAACCCTTACACCTAAGCCTAAAACTAACACCAACCCTACCACTAACATTAAAATTAACCTAAACATAACTCTTAGTCTAAACCTAAAAACCAAAACTACCCTAACTCTAACCCCTAACTACGGTTAGGAGTTAGGATTTGTGTAGGTTTGGTTTTTAGGTTTTGACTAAAACTTAGACTAATACTATCCTTGACCCAAACCATGACGTTAACCCTAACCCTAACACTAACGCTAAACCTACCACTAACATTAACCTAAACATCAACATAACTGCAACCCTAATCCTAATTCTAACCCCTAATGCTAAAGATATCACTAATATTAACCCTAAACCTAAAATTAATAGTATCCCTTCACATAGCACTAACCCTAACTTTGACCCTAAGTATAACTTCTAAAACTTAATCTATCCCTGACCCTAATCCTAACCTTAAACCTAAATGTTATGGTAATTTTATCATGCACGCATGGACTCTCCCAGCTATAAATACGAGTACGTACTGCCTTTTAGAGAGGGAAGTTTCCAGCAGTCAGCTCTGACAGTGGGATCAAACATTCTTGCTGTAACACTGTACATGTTTGTATTACTGTTTCTGTTAATATATTTAACTCAATTCCTCTCTTGTGTCATTATTTCTGGCCCTAACAAGGCAACAACAACTTGGCGTTGAGGACCCTTAAGAACCCTTGAGGGCCCCAAAAGGACTACATAGAAATTGTCAATATTGGTTCTACTCAATATTACCTGGCAATCCAGAAAAACAAACTGAACCGAAAAAAGTGTAACTAACTTACACTGAACTTTCTGATAATCCATGTCTCCCAGAGAAAAAAAAGCAATCGTGATTCCCTGAGTGAGTAAGAAATTAAAGTTATTTCATTTTTTGTTTTTTAATTTTTTCTCCTCAGTTAAATTTCGTTTCGGTTTAATTCTAAAAAAAGACTCAGTCAAACATGGACGAGTTCAAATCCGCCATGATCGATTTTCTTAAATTCCAACTTGAACAGCAAAAAAGAATCGAACAACTCCAGTTAGATATACAAAAAAAGCAAACTGAAAAAGGATGGCTTGAAATTCAAAAGCAAAATGAAAAGGAAAGGCTTGAACTTCAAAAGGGAATTGAAAAAGAAAGACTCGCATTACAAAAACAAACGGAAATCAAGCAACAAAAATTTGAAGAAATTCTACTTTAAGCTCAACAAGAGGAAAGAAACTTGCTTGAACTGACTAACAGGGGGTAAATTAATGAAAACGAAAATGCGTTCTCACAAAACACGATCTGGGGCGCAATAGACAATTTTGCATATTCTCCGGACGAGGATATAAATTTCGCTTCCTATTTTAGAAGGAACGAGGATTTATACGCCACAGATTGCGCGAATGGAGCACACCAAATTTGTGAACTATATTTTATCCCGTAAAACAAGCGAACTAACATTTACTGAAGTGGTTAAACTTCTTACAGAACTTTTTAGTCCTAAAACTTCACTTTTTCATAAGAAATGGAGGTGTATGAATTTAACTAGAAAGGATAGTGAAGATTACACTACATTTGTGTCGGTCGTGAACAAGCATAGCAACGATTTTTAACTGTCAGAATTGAGTTCGAATAATTTCCAGTGTCTGATATTTGTTCAGGGACTGGTATCATCTAAGGACGCTGAAATTAGATGTAGAGTTCTGAACAAATTGGAAAACGAGCCAAACCTTACTCTCCAACAAATAGCGGAAGACTGTCAGAGATTCGTAAGTGTTATAGACAAGCGTATGTTTGCAAGAAGGAAATACGACAACAGCAGAAATAGATTTACGTGATTTATTTCAATAGGAACGTGTGGGTTTGGGACAGCTGCCTTGTGGTATAGTTCATAAGCCGGCTCCTGGACTGGGTTGATCTCTCATAATAGTTCTCACTGGTTGGCGTGGCGCTCCTCCTGCTGACTGCTGCCCGTGACAGGTCTCTTCCTTGGCCTCCTGTTGACTGCTGTTGTACTTCCCCGTATGATCCCTTTTATGGCGTTTTTTATGGCTTAAAATGACGCGAGTATAATTAGGAGGGAAGCATTTTTATTGGTCGAAAAATAGAAAAACTTTAAAATATTATTTTATCTTTTGACCGGAACTCGTGCGTCGGGCATATGCGTAGACGACGATAATGGTCATTTTGTGACGAGGCCTTGTTCCGTTCACATCCAGCTTTCGTTCTTGAGTATGTTAGTTTATTTGCCTGCAAATCAACCGAGGTATGTCTTATTTTATTTTATAACAAGGCTCCTCCAGATCTCGGTCTGATTTACAGAGCGTTATTTGGGTGATTAATTCATGATAAAGCCTCTGAAGCGTGTGGGAAGTTGTCCTCGTGTTCTTCTTATTGGGATTTTTTTTGGTATGGAGATATTTGTTGAATTATGTGTTCCAGAGGGATGTGGAGGAGAATGAGCCTGGTGACTGTTACATGATGAAGGCAGAGGGATTGTATGAGATAAATGTGTTGGACGTGAAGCCATTCGTCGGATATGTGCATGGTGAATCCAGATTGTATCGCCATTATCGTTTTGCACCTGACACATCATATTGTTCGTTTTTATAATGGTGTAATTTCCTATCCAGGGCAGATGAAAGGATTGGGCAACAATTGAGTGTGAAGTAAAACCTTGTCGCCTACTTGTATTGGGTCCTTGTATGTGAGGCGGTTTAAGTTAGTCTCTTCATCGTTGGCCAGGGTGACGTCGTGGTGAACATGTTTTAGCAGGACATTAATTTGCATTCCATATGCTCCAGGATCGTCACTTGCGATTTCTTTTCTGTGTAGTGTAGGTATGCTGATGTTGGGGTGACGGCCAGTAATGGCATAGTGCGGGGAGACACCAGTGGAACTGTTGGTCGTGGCATTCATGGACGAAACTACAGATTCTAGAACGTCTGTCCATTCACAGTTCCTGTCTTCGCATAAAACGTCTGCTTCCAAAGCCTGGGGGATCGGGTGTTGTTTCTGGCTGCGAGACTGGCCGTTGGTTGGTATGCGGATGGGTCGGATGTATGTGCCTTTGCTGCTGCTTTCGGTGCCGATAATGTCAGCGTAGCGAATGAGTAAGTTTGCAGTGGCCTCTAGTTCGTCTCGGTTCGGGTGGTTTGGTAGCGATAGCCCCGTGCTATGCTTTAGCCAGTTTAGCTTTTGATCCAGTGTCTGGATGTTGGGCTGTAGTTCCATAGTAGGCTGGTTTTGGATGACGTCAGCTTGGGCGCCATATGCTGGATCGTTGGTTGACGATGACGGTGATATGATTGCGGCTGTGTGTGTTGTGTATCCTGAGGAAATTGTGCGTCTGAATTCTATAGTCGCATTTTGGTTGTCGATTAGATAGGAATCGAGCGTGTTGTGACATAGGATATTTTGGCCGATCAGGATCGGTGTGGTTTGGATAGTTACCAGCACGTTAACCTTTTTGAATGTGGGTGAGTCTCGACTGCCGATGGTGATGTCGCAAGAGCGGCGGTGCTGCCGTTGATTCCTTTTACTACGACGTCGGAGCGGGTCATGTGTTTCTTGGCTTCTCTGGGTAACTGAGATATTGGTAAGATGCAGGTGGAACATCCAGAGTCTAGCATTGCGACGCCAGAGAAGGTGATGTCCCTGAAGTTGAAGGTGGACTGGTGAGCGAGTCCTTGAAATTTGAAGGTGTGATGGCTGACGTAGGGGCACGGCGAACGAGGCATCACATCTCGTCCTGCTCGAAGCAAAAATCCTGTTCCACATCATTTATGGCTTGTATATAATCATTCGTTGCGGCGATATGGGCCTGTGCCCGAGTGCGAGGTGGGTGGCGATATAGGCAGTTGCGTCAATGGTGGCAGGGGTGACTTCTGAGGTAGTTCTTGCACACGCTGATTCGTGGTGTGTGCTGATGGTTTCTGCGTGTCGGATGGTGGCCATGTTCGAGAGGGTTGGTGAGGCCCGTCTGCTGTGGGTTTGGTTGCCTGCTGGGTTGGAGTGGCGCGTTTCTTTGGTTTGACCGCTGTGGTTTCTGTGTGAAATACAGTGTCGTGCGAAGTCGTGTCGTTGGATTTTACACCGCGATCAAGGTACCTTTGAGCTTCGGAGGCTATGCCAATGGCTGAATAGTGGTTGTCCATTGTCTTGACAAGATGTGGGTAAAGATTTGAGTTCCACTTTTTCACCTTTTCGCTCATTAGCATAGCGCCGATGATGGAAATAAGTCCATCGACTGTTAAGCCTGTATTTTTGTCTTTTTTGTATTTGTCTTTTATGCGGACGGCTCCCTCTCTAAGGGTGTTTTCGAGTCGACCCACGAAGTCTGTTAGTTTTTCGCCGTCGCGCCGTTCCAGATCCCAGGCTTGATTGAGGTGTTGGAAGTTAGTCATCTGGCTTCCATGGGCTGCTAATAAGTATTCCTTCAGTTGTTCGAAGGTGGATATGTCTTTTTTTGAGTCAACCATCTGCTGAAAGATAATTTGGTCCAGTAAATCTTTAACAGACTTGACAAATTCGCATTCCAGGCTGGGATAGGTGATGAGTTCTGGCGTGACGTGGATTGTGTATGCTTTGTTTAGAGCCGTGATGAATCGGTTCACGTCGTGTCCAGGGTGAAAAGTTCTCTCTAGCTTCAATATGTCGCGTATAGTTTGTTTCCGCATCATTAAGCTGTAATCGCCGTTTGTTTGAGCGGTGTGAGGTGTTAAAGTAGTTGATTTTAGGGCAGTCAGCATGTCGTTTATGTCGGCTTGAATTTCTTGTATCGTGGCTTCGGAAGGCTGTGTTGGTCCCGTTTTCAAGTTGAATAGTAGTGTTTTCTGTTCCTTGATGAGAGTAAATAGTTCGGCCCGGGTGAAGCTCGTGTAGTCGTCCATATTTCTCTTGCTGTTCGCTTCTGACACCAGTGTTATAGACAAGCGTATGGTTGCAAGAAGAAAATACAACAGCAGAAATAGATTTACGTGATTTATTTCAATAGGAACGTGTGGGTTTGGGCAGCTGCCTTGTGGTATAGTTCATAAGCTGGCTCCCGGTCTAGGTTGATCTCGCATAGTAGTTCTCATTGGTTGGCGTGGCGCTCCTCCTGTTGACTGATGCTGACTGCTGCCGACTGCCTGTGACAGATCTCTTCCCTGGCCTCCTGTTGACTGCTGTTGTACTTCCCCGTGTGACCCCTTTTATGGCGTTTTTTATGGCTTAACAGGCTCATAAAACGACGCGAGTATTTTTATTGATCGAAAAATAGAAACACTTTAAAATATTATTTTATTTTTCGATGTAACTCGTGCGTCGGGCATATGCGTAGACGACGATAATGATCATTTTGTGACGGGGCCTTGTCCCGTTCACATCCGGCTCTAGCTCTTAAGTAATGTTAGTTTATTTGCCTGCAAATCAGCCAAGATATGTCTTATTTTATTTTATAGCATAAGCGTACGCCAAGACGAAACTAAATGGAGGAATGTTTTTCAAAAATCCACATCAGTGACGCATATCTTCAAATACCGGTAGAAGAAGAATGTTCTAAGTTGCTCTATATCAACACCCATCGTGGTGTTTACAACTTCCAACGTCTACCTTTCTGGATCAAGGTCGCGCGAACATTCTTCCAACAGGTAATGAACACTATGCTGAGTGGTCTTGACTTCGCGGTTGCATATTTAGACGACATTAATGTAGAACAACATGTTCATAAAGTCTTCTCAAGAATTCAGAAGTAGGGACTGAAATTGAAAGAATCCAAACGCAACTTCTTTATGGAGAAGATAAATACTTGGGGCACATTATCGACAAAGATGGCAGAAGGCCAGACCCAGAACGGGCTACTGCAACCAAGGACATGCCAGCTCCCAAGAACGTCTCTTTATTACAAAGTTTTTTAGGATTGGTAAACTACTACCAAGTGATTATACCTAATACGCGCAAATTATGTGCTCCTCTAAATGTACTTCTGAAAAAAGACAAGGACTGGGAGTGGACACCTGAAGCAGTTTTGAAGTTGGACTTGTTTCTCACTCACTATAATCCAGACTTGGACATTATAGTTGCCAGCAACACCAGCTCGTATGGCATTGTCATGTATTTTGTACAAGATGCCAGATGGCTCTCACAAATCACGCGTCGAGGACATTTCTTCCTGCAGAGAAGAACTACTCCCAAATTGAGAAATAGTCGTTAGGGATTATTTTCGCAGTAACGAAGTTTCACCAGTACATTCACGGTAGACACTTTATATTGCAGACGGACCATAAACCATTACTTACCATTTTCGGTTCTAAAAAAGGTCAACCTGTGCATACGGCAAATAGACTACAGAGATGGGGAATAATCCTCTTAAATTATAACTTCAAGATAGAGTTCCTACAGTTTAAAACTCTGTCATGCCGACGGACTATCCAGATTAATCCTGAAACACAGGGAACCTCTTGAAGATAATGTGATTTCTTCTCTTCGAACAGAAGGAGACATTAAAACCACATTATGCATTATACAGTAAGGGAACTCTCTGTAACTCTCGACTAAATCAAACAAGAAGCTCTAAAGCTTGGCAGTTAAGGCACCCCCAATCAAATATAGTCCTTGACCTAAAACAGTCTGACCATGGTCCCAAATACATATAAACTTTACAAGCCCGCTAGACGGATTCTACTATCTCATAGTAGTAGATAGTTTTTCGAAATAGCCTGAAGTCCTGAGATGTAGAAAACCCACTACAGAGGTTACAATCAATTTCCTCCATGAACTGTTCATCAGATTTGGGGTAGTCGATTGTCTAGTGTCCGACAATGGGACACAATTTACGGTCAGCGACTTTAAGGATTTTTGTGAGACCTTCCAGATCAATCATATCATGAACGCTCCATATAACCCAAGGTCCAATGGACAGGCTGAGCGCTTCGTTGATACGCTGAAAAGAGCCCTGAAGAAAGCTAGGAACACACCCACAGAAAAAGCCCTACAACAGTTCCTTCCGGTGTATAGAATTACGCGCAACGACAACACACCATCATCATTACCCCTAGCCGAGGTAATGTTTGCACGTAAAATTAGGTCTGTGATACTCCCCAAACAAACATTGTACCAAAACAACACTACCAACCTGGAGGGAAAGTTTTTTTCCGGATGGGTACAATTAAGGAAATATGATCTACATAATAATTAAAGGTCCCCAGTTTACTCACAACAGACATTTGAACCAAATCAGGAAACGCCTGTCGGACGATGCTGACAACAGTCCTCCTGAAGAAAACGAAGTCATGGATGTCATTTACGATACTTTTAACATGCCAATACCTCAAGCGGCCCCGGAGCAATGCCGTTTAAAGAGAAAAAGAAAAATGATGGACAATCGTCGTTAATCCAAAGAAAAAAAAGGTATTGAGACTCCTGCAGAGTTAATAGAGGGGGGAGTGTTATGGTAATTTATTCACACACATATGGACTTTTTGTAGCGTCAAATCTGGTTTTGTAAGAATTCTGCGTCTGATCTCCACGTCTTTCGTCGAAACCAGGCCTTGAACGAATATTAAACATTTAAAATTGTCCAGGCTGATTTCAGATAACTTAAAGTCATCACAGTGTTTACTGTTTATTTACAATGGAAGCGAATGTTATATAGTCTTCGCTGTCCTTTTTTGTTAAATTCAGACATTTCCATCTTTTGTGGAATAGTGAGGTATTTGGGCTAAAATAGTTCTGTTAACAGTTTTATGGCTTCCTTGATTGAAAGTTAACTCATTTGTTTTCCTTGGTAGGATGTAGTCTACAAATTTAGTGTGTTCGCTAGACCCTAATTTTCTTAGTAGTAGACGTACTTTTCTCGCGTCTGACCAATTCCTGCAATCAAACTCATATAAATCCTCGTACCTTCTGAAGTAAGCTGCGAAGGTTTTTTTGTCTTCATCTGGTTTATACGTGAAATCTTCGATAGAGTTCCATATAGTATTTTGCGAGAGAACTGTTTCATTTTCGGAATTTTGCCCTTTATTTGTTATTACCCGTAGCAATAATTCTTGTAGTTCCAGATGCTTCTGCTTGTTTTTCTGTTGCTGCTCAAATTGTATTTTCATAAGTTCCAATATGGTTGCCTTAAAATCTTCCATATTTACCGTAATTATGTGTAAGTATTTTTCTTTTAGTTTAGACTTTAGATCTTTGTTGTCTGTTATTCTGAAACCTTAGTACAGAAAAAAAAAAATTCCTGTGTAGAATTTGTCTTTGTTACTACTGTAAAATTGGTGTCCAAAAAGAAAATTTTCTCTTTTTTTTTATGTTCGCTTAGAACTTGTTTTTTGTTTTTGTTTTTCTCTCACTAGCTACGTCGTCTCTTATAGATGACTGCTAGCAAAAAGTTTTTTTTATAGATTCTCCGCATAGAGCTTGTTTCTTGAATATACTTTTTAAGGATTTCTCCGCGTAGAACTTGTTTCTTGAGTATACTTTTTTGGGGGATTTCTCCGCGTAGAACTCGTTTATTCAGTTCCTCGTCGCCACTGTTATGGCAACGGATAGCAAAAAAAGTTTGTCCTCCGCGTAGAATTCGTTTCTTCAGTTCCTCGTCGCCACTGTTATGGTCCAAATCCTCGCACCACAGTTATGGTCCAAGGTTAGAACCAAGGAAGAACAACACGAACATAAGAGTAGAATAACAAAGATATATTACAACAGAAATATAGTACAAGAAGTTGAAGGTGTTAGTAATGACTGTCCGTCTGGTTTAGAGTGAACTAATATTGTCTTGACTCGTTACACCATTCATTTATTATACCTCTTGAGAGGCGCAGTATTTATAGTGTCAGGAAGAGTCCATTATCGTTATAGGTAAGTTCCCATAACAATAAGCCTAACCCTAACCCTAAACCAAACTATAACACTAAAACTAGATCTTAACCTAACTCTAAAATTAACCCTAACCCTAAAATCAAACCATAACCATATCCCTATACCTAACACTAGCACTAAACCTAACCTTAAGCATAGCCATAACCTACACTTATCCCTTCCACTAACCCTAAAATTAAACCTAAAATAGACCCTAAACCTACCACTAGCCCTATCACTATACCTAAACCTAAAGATAACCCCAACCACTAACACTAAACCAAACCCTAACCCTCAAACAAAAGATAGTGTTTATCGACTAAACCAAACACTAACCATAACCCCTAAACACTAATCTTAACCCTTAAACTTACACTAAACCTAACCACTTACTCTAACCCTAAGAGAAAACTTAGCTCTAAATCTAACACTAAGCCTAACACTAACCCTAAGCCTAATCCTAAATTTGACTTCAGCCTTAGCTTAAACCTATTACTAACACTAACCCTAACATCAATCATAATCCTAATGCAAACCCTGACACTAACCTGAAAAATAAACCAAACCCTAAACCTAACTCTAACCCTAACATCTAAACATAAGCCTAACTCCAAACAATGAGCCTAAACTTAACCATAACACTAGCCGTAACCTTAACACTAAACCTAACACTAAAATTTGCCCTAAATCTAACCCTAAACCTAATGCTAACACAAACCCCTTACCCCCAAAGTAACCCTAACCACAAAACTAATCCTAACATTAACACTAACCCCAACAGTAACCTAACACCAAAAGCTAACCCTAACACTAAACCTAGCACTAAAACTTAGTGTAACCATAACCCTAATTCCTAACACTATCCATATCCATAACCTTAAAAATGACATTAACCCTAACACAAAAAGCGAACCCTAAACCTAACTCTAACACTAAACATAACACTACTACTAATCATAAAACTAACCCTAAACAAAACTCTAACCACTAAGAGTGAAACTACCCATAACCAGAAACCTAACAGTAAACCCTCACAAACCCCTCAATCTAAACCTAATGCCTAACACTAAACCTAACAATACTCAAAAATACGCTAAAATAAAAACATAAACCTAACACTAAACCTACATGTAAACCCTAACCACTAACACTAATGCTAACCTTACCACTTGAATTTTAATCTTAATCTTAATCCTAACCCTAAACCTTACACTAATGCCTAAATTTAACATTAACATTATAATTGTAACACTAAACCTAACTCTAAAGTTACATTAACCATAACACTAACCCTAACCATAGCACTAAACGTAACCTTAAACATATTCCTAATACTAAGCCTAAAAATAAAACTGAACTTAAGCCTAACACTGATGCCTAAGCCTAATATTAACCCTAACCAGTAATCCTAAATATAAACCTAACCCAAATCATAAGCTTCTTCCTAACCCTAACCATAAACCTATCCTGAAAACTAACCATGACAAAACCTAAACCCAAACCTAACCTAAACATAACTGTAAACCTAACACTAACTTCTAACCCTAAACCTAAACATAAGCTTAACACTAGCCCTAACCAAAACATAATGCTACTCCTAACCCTAAACCTAACCCTACTCTAACCAACACTAATGTTAACCCTAAAACTAACCATAACCCTCATCCTAAACCTAAACACTAAGGCTAAACCTAACTCTAAAACATAACCTTAAACATGACCATAAACCTAACTCTAAAACTAAACCTAACACTAACCAAACTCTAATATTAACCCTAACCATAACACAAAAACCTAAACCTAACACTAACCCAAAACATAAAGATAATCCTAACACTAAACATTAACCCTAATAATATTAACATCTAAACCTATGCCTAACCCTAACACTTCTCTAATCCTAATACTAATCCTAAATCTAAATCTAAGCCCTACCACTAAATCTACTGACTGTAAGTAAAACTAAATCTAACCCTCACCCTAACCAGTAAACCTAACCTTAACCATAGCCTTTAACACTTAATCTAATTCTAGACCTAAAAGTAAATTTAAACCTAAAAATAAACTTAGCATAAATCCTGACACTAAAAGAAGAACTCCAACCATAACCCTGACCTAAACCTAACACTACCCTAACTCTAACATCTAAACCTATGCCTAACCATAACACTAAACCCTAATTCGTGAGGAATGAGAAAACTTACCTCCCGCAAAGTGAATTTGCATGGTGTGTCAGGTCTTGTTGAAAGATCATGACCGGTGTTAAAAATGAAAAATAAAAATAAAAAAGACTAAAAATTCAAGCCAGCATAAATTTATAAGATCGGAAGTCTTGGGCAAACGAGAAGTAAGTCTCATATGCAAATGTTAGTTGCCCCCGATTTTATACTATTTATTAGATATATACATATTCTTTTCATATTTATTGACTGATTTCTAGTCTTCATTCAAACAGAAATTATGATAATTAGTGGGCCATTTAATGATATCCAGTGTAAAATATACATTTATGCATGTGTTTAAACTTTAAATTTAAACTTTAGATTAAGTAATGGAATTTTATGTTAATATTACTTTGATTTCAACTCTTTGAATAAGCTTTAAAGAGATTTTAATAATTTAGTAATTGTTTGTTGATAAACTACATTTCCTAATTACACTTAAGTCATAATCACAGAAAATTCACTTAAGTTGTAATCATAGAAATTGAATATTATACGATGATAATTTCAGCTGAAAATTCAACTAATAATTATATGTTAGGCTTTGAACTGATTAATGCACCCTCATATATCAAGACATTTCAAACTTCAAATTTATTTCTCCATAAAATGTATATATTGCATCTGATAATTTTTAAGTCTCATCCAATTTTGCTATTTTTATTTTATTCAACTATTCAGAAGAAAATATGGAACAAACTTGTTTGGGAAAATCTAGCTTGAGATTTCTTACTGGGCAAAAAGCCAAAATTTTGAAAGCCAATTTTTCAAGGTAAAATTTTTCACTTAGAAGATTCCTACCCTCCTCATTTCTCCTTACATGACTCTCAGAGTGAACTAAATTTGGTAAAGCAACACATATGTATATGTGGTATGTATAACCTTAATGTAACATTTCCATTGGATATGAAAATTTCTAATCTTCAATTCTTTTGCTCTCTTAATCACTTGTTCTCATATGCTGATCTCTACTTTGAATTAGCTTGTGGCAGACTTTTACCACATTTGTTTAATTTTTGTTTAGGAACCCAAACTGATGTAAAAAAAAAAAAAAAAAAAAAAAAAAAGGGACAAGGCAAAGGTATCAATATATATATAAATTGTATTCAACAAAGCATACAATAAAGAATGTATACGAAAAAGCATGCAATGAGTAAGACGAGAGTTGTCTCTCTTTGACTATCAAAGTTCTCTGAAAGTTATTAGTCTGTTATAAATGTTTTTAAACAGTTTTTCCGGGCAAGAGGAAAATTATGTAAGTGTGATAGAATATGCAGCTTGAGCGTTGTGAGAAGATGGGCACGTAGCTTCAACTGACATGGATTTCTGTGGCAGCTGAAATCTCTCTGATGCGGCTCCTCTTCTTTTCTTATGCTTAAAGGCTTATAGGTCGTCATTGAATCAGAAGTGCTGTGCAAGAAGAATCATTTTCCACATGCAGAGAATGTGATTGGTTGATACTTTTGAATTTTGATACTGACCAATCAGTGCTTGAATTTTGGGGAGGCTTCTGGAAGCCGATTCTCCCAAAAGTGCACAAAATCTACTATATGAAAATATAGCGATTTTAAAATTGTCGCTTCAAATAGCAGCATTGCTTCCTGTTCATTGAATGAATGCTGTTGAAGATTTGAATTTGTAAGGGTGTATGTGTGTGTGGTGATGATCGCCATAAGCTTGTACAATTTTATGATGAGTTCATATGTACCCTGACCACCTTACATACTTTTCAGTGGGAGGGGAAGGTACATATCTGTTATATAAACTTCATTTTATGGGAGATGGTGCACTCCTTTTCCTTCTCTATTGCAAAAAATTTCCAGATTAAATAAGAAACAGACGCCTAAAGAAAATCAGAACACATATTAGCTACATTACAATATTGTGTTGAAATTAACTGTTAATCGAATTCTTGTAATAAAAATTAATTAAAAATTTGGTTAGTTTTGGAAAGCTAAAAACAAACCAAATTCTTAAAGACTAGTTAACATTTAGCCTTCATTTAATTTTGTTGTTGAAGATGAAAGTTTCGAAAATATCTCACTGAAACTCGAACAAACTGGTAAACAAGGGAAATAAATGCATGTCTCTCTTGATTTGTAGTCTCCCCTTAATTTATTTTAGTTATGCTTAACTTGGGGTGAGGGGAACCTCCTGAAGGCCGAATCTACTGCACAATTATAACCAATAACGAGACTAATTTACTAACCATAACACCACAGCAAGGCGCCAAAAATTAAGTTATTGTGTTTAGTATTGGAAAAGCATAAAGTGTCTCCAAACAAAAACACAAAAATATGTTGATTAAACATTTTTTTTTTTATTTCTTCTTTAATCCATTTCATATACCCCATTTTTTGCCATTATGTACCTTTAAATGGTAGGTAAAATTGTATAAAAACTCAATTTATTGAAATATTTTTCATTGTAAAATTTAAAACACTTTCAAATTCAATACTGAAATTATTAATAATCAGGATAAGATATCAATTCTAAACTTTAATTTATCTTAAATTAATCTCAACCCCAACTAGATTAGCAGCATGGGCACTTTGACATGGTGTAATGGTTAGTAATCTTGATTTGCTAGATTAATTGCAATTGAGTAGTGAGTTCAGGTCTCACTAAGTACTTTATACTTCTTTTGGCCTTGCGTCACATTTCAAGCTTCGCTTAGTAAATCTTTAAGTATATTGACAGCATGAAAGTTCTTTCTTATACTTTTAGAAAGCAATCTTTGTAACAAAAAAAATTTCAAGAATTTTGAATTTTTCTTTTTGTCAACATAGGAACTGAATATTCAAATTTAAAGTTATTTTCTTTATCAGTCTATATTTCTGAGATGAGGTATTGTAACTATTTACATTATTTGGCCTGTTGTCCTTATCTTTATTGTCATATTCACAACATTTCATCCATTCATTGTATGCTCTGGCCTTTTTCAGGTAATTGGAATTTTGGAGTAGATTGTTCTAGTTCTATGTGCCATACCTCTTCTGAGTAAGATCCTCCCCCCAGAGAAGAACATTACTAAGAACTGTGTGTATGCCATCCTGTGCAGCTGTGGCAAGAAATATAAAGGAGAAACAGGTTGCTCCCTTAAGGAGCAGAACATCATAAAGTCATAACACGAAGGGAAATAAAAAAAATCAAGTATACAATGTCTTATAACTGTTGCATTATGGAGGGAAAAGGAGATCACCACTCCCTACGTGGTTGAAATAATAATAGATAGAGAACATCACTGGAAAATACAAAAACTTAAGCAGTCAAGCCACAAAAACCTCCTAAGCTGGCCAAGCATAGAAATGAATACAATATGGGAACCAGTACTACAGAGTGATAGAGGAAAGCAATAATAACAAAAATTGCAATATGAGCTCTGGTAAAAAATGATTACTGAAACATTAAGTTTACAAGTCCCCAAAATTCACACACTGATGTTCTTAAGGACTTATAGCCCAGGGGATAATAGAGTTGGTTGGATCCAGTGACTTGACCCAAAGAGTTGTGAGTTCAATACCTAGCTACAGCAGAGGTGAACAACAATAACTGAGACATCCAGAAGAGGTATGGCACGTGAAACTAGAACAATCTACTCATGTGGGTAAAATAAAAGGTTTAGTTTGAAATTCCAATCACCTGAAGAAGGGAAAAATGTTGAGAATTTGGCAAAGAAAGCTGAGGACAACAGTCTGAACAATGTAAGTAATTTTTCTTTAGTTCTCATTTCTTCTAAAACTGGAATTTCATTTATGCTTTTGTATAAGTTATCTTCAAGATCACATAAAAGAAAATGTTTTACAATTTAGACCTGAAAATTGAACATAAATTGAGAAAGAGAAATTTTTTGCAAAAGTTATTCTTTTTGATCAAATCTCATATGCTTTTAAAAATTTTACTTAAAGCTTTAAGTAAAATTTCAGATCTTTATTTTTGACCATTGTACTGAATGTGTGTTTGTATCTTTCTAAGTAGACACTGAATGTACAATTGAAAATTAGTTTTTGAGTGTTCTGTATTTGGTGTTCATTAAACCTAAAATGGGACAAAAAGAAAGAAAAAAATGACTAGCTTAGATACACATACAACAGGTTTGGCAAGACAAGATTGATAAAACCTATGTAGATAGTTGGAAGCAGTATATATCATGGTTTGTTTTCTTAAGTTCAAGGAATATAAATTTGACTTGAGGATAATGGTAAACTACAAGAATTTACAAGTTCATTTAGATGACTCCACTTAATCAACACTGGAATTGGCTGAAAAACTTGCTGTCAATAATGCAACAGTTATAAGACATTATAATATAAGACATAATAAAAATAGGTTTTTCTTTCTAATTGAAATTTAAACGGAGTGTGCATATATATTTGTCTCTTCTCTCTTGAAATCTTTGTATTATTAATAACATATAATCTAAAAATACACAAAATGATTCAGGACATCATTAAAGTGAAAAATGTATACCTCTATTACCCTTTTATTAGGGCTAAACCAAGGCCATAGCTATAACAGGCCAGAAAATCACACTTTTTGTAGCAGGCACTGGGGGCAAGTTTTCTCAGTCACTAAATAATATTTTAGCTGGTAACACTTGACTTTCAATGATTCAAGACATAGCAAATTCCTTCTGAATGGAAATTTTCATCCATCAAATTTATTTCAGTTGAGGGTCCATATTTTATCATAAATTAATTTTGGAATATCATAAGTTTGTGATTTCTGTAAAAAGACAAAATTAAATTTTATTAAGATCTATCTGGAGGAGTTTACATCAACACATGACATTTGTTTAACTTACAAAAAAGCAAAGCCAAGACCCATTGTCAGATTCTCATGAGCCACACGGTTCAATAAGCAGGTAGCGATGGATATTAAAGATTCAAAGTTATAAGGGGCTCCATATGATCAATCATGGCACTAGGTATAGTGTTATGGCTGAAATCCCTAACAAAGAAAGCTCTTCCACTATTAAATGCATTTTTAAATATTGGATTTCTTATTTTGGGACACCAGATTTTTTTTTGCCGGAAAATGGAATAAAGTTTGATAACCAAGAATTTTGAGACATTGCTCAAAATCTAAACATGGTTTTAAGAACAACTGCTGCTCAGTCTCCCTGGAGTAATGGGTTATGTGAGTGTCATAATGTTGTTCTAGGAGATATGGTAATTAAGACATTGACTGATGCTAAGTGTAATTTTTTTGGTGGACTGTTAGTGCAAAGAATGCATTGCACAATGTGAATGGATACAGTCCAAATCAATTAGCGTTAGGTCGGAACCCAAACATTCCTACATGACCAAATAATAGACCACCCACTCAGGAAGGGATATCCACAAGTTAGCTAGTTGCCAACAATCTAAATGCAATGCCTGCTGCAAGAAGATCATTTGTTGAAAGTGAATCTTCTGAAAAAATAAGAAAAGCCCTGCGACATAATATATGATCAGCATTTCCACAGAAATATACCAATGGTGATCTAGTATATTTCAAGAGAAATGAATCAGAAAAGTGGATGGGCCCAGGAACAGTTATTGGATGGGAGGCTAATCAGGTCCAAGTAAAACATGGAGAAACATATATAAGAGTATATCCCTGTTGGCTGATGCATCACTCCAATCAGATCGAACAGCCAGTAGTTAACAGTGATTCAGATACTGTTGGAAATCCAGAGGTGGTACATGGAAATGTTACGGACAGTCCAACTCATAGAGAAAGAATATCTAATGCCAGAAGAATCTGGTAACAATGTAGATATTAGTCCCCCAACAAATGAAGCATTACCAGAAAAAGTCATGAAACCAGTAAAACATGTGAATCTACCTAAATCAGGGCAAGTAGTGAACTGCCAAATGACCAACCAGATTGAACTGAATAACCTGAGAATAATCAGTAGAGGTGGAAAAGCCACTGGTTCAAATAAATATTTCATGAATGTTGTTCAAGAGGGCAATAGACCCTTTTGTCTTGGTTTTGAAAATGCTGTTACTTCTTTGACACTTATCCCAAAAGTGGATTCAACAGATCCAGCAGAAACTTATATTATCTACATCTGATCCTTGTGTTGAGCAGACAAAACAGGAGTAATTATCTAATTGGCTAAAGAATAAAGTCTATACAGTTGTTCCTGACATGGAGCAGAGTAGAGTCACCACCTGATGGGTGTGCACAGAAAAAGCTGCACAAGGCAATAATTCTGTTAAGGCCAGGCTTGTTGCTAGAGGATTTCAGGACAGAGATGCAAGATTCGTTAGATCTGACTCTCCCACATGCTCCAAGGAAAGATTTAGGATTGCTTTGGCTGTGATAGCCTCGAAAGGTTGGTCTTGCAATTCTCTACACATAAAGACTGCTTTTCTCCAAGGCATGAAAATGGACAGACCTGTTTATTTGTTACCACCACCTGAAGCTGTCAATGACAGAGGTAAACTTTGGAAACTGATGCCTCAAGGTCCTGGTACCTTATGGTAAAAAGTGTACTGCTGAAACTTAGAGCCAAGATATCCAGATATGATCAAGCTATTTTTACTTGGTTCTATAGTTGGGGAATGCATGGTATTATTTCCACACATGTTGATGACTTCTGTTGGGGTGGCTCTGAGCTTTTCAGGAGATCCATCATTGATAAACTAAAGGCTATTTTTGTTGTAAAATCTGAGGATTCAGTTAACTTCATTCACCTTGAATTAGATGTCAATCAGGAAAAAAAACAACATTGTTTGTCAAGAATGAAGACTGAGACTTGAAAGATAAGTTAATTCAAACTTTATTCAGCAAAATATAAGTAGGGTTCACATCACATGTGTTCCTGGTATTCTCAAATATAGCTGATTGTCGTAAACGAATATGGTATCGTAAAGGAGTGTTGCAGTCCATCTCTTATTTACGACATCCCTCCTCACTAGAAGGGAGTACTTATTTACCTTTTTGGGGTCACCGACACACGACCTGACCTTCACAATCTCTCTGCATGACGAATCGTCGTCTTCTGTATCAGCGTCACTTCCTGGGCTCATTAAAGGCTCATTTTTGTATTAGCAGTTCAATAGTTGCTGGTTTGGAAGGGATCTCTTCAGAGGACTGCTGAAACATCTGCTGGGGTGAAAATGTCTCGGAGCCAGCAGGATCTGGGGCCAAGTCTTGAACCGACACAGTTGATTCTCTCCCATCTGGATATCTGACGCATGCAAATGATTGATTACTATCGATCAGGTTAACCCGATCCACTAAGGGGTCATTCTTGGTAGTACGAATGAATCGTCGCAACAACACCGGCCCCGGATTCATCAATCAAGATCGCATAGAGTTTCCATGGGTTGTGTGTCTCTGAAATTTAAAAAAACGTTCATGTGGTGTATAATTTGTTGTAATACATAACAGGGACTGCATAGAATGAAGAACTTGTGGTAGGACCTGCTCCCAATGTTTATCTGGTAGCTTGAGTGACTTAAGCGCCAAGTGGATTGTTTTCTAGACAACCCCTATATACTGTTCAGCTTGACCATTACCCTGTGGGTTATAGGGCGTTGAGTTACTGGTAGCAACCCCTTTACCAAGTAAATATTCCTTTAGCTCCTGGGATATAAAAGAATGGCCCCTATCTGAATGTATATAGTCTGGCATTCCAGTCATACTAAAAAGGAGTTCCAGGCACTTTATGACTGTGGAAGTTTTCATGTCTGGACAGGAATATAAGAATGGAAATCGTGAATATTCATCAACGATGACTAACAAATATGGATTGCAAGAAGCCGTTGGGATGGGCGGCCCCTTAATGTTAATACTGAACCTTTGCATCTGACCAGTGGCTTTTATCGATGTACCTTCACTTGGTCGATGGAACTGGCATTTGAGTTCTGCACAAATCCTGCAGGATGCGCAGGTTTTCTTGACATCTTCAGGTGAAAAGGGGAGATTTCTTGACCGCACAAAATGTAAGTCTTGAGACACCGGGATGGCATAGTTTTTCATGTAATTCCACCAGAACCGAGATTTGACAACTTAATGATGCACAATAAGTGTGACTGAAAGTGTCTGCAGCTACATTGTTTCTTCCCGGTCGATATTCAGTGTCGAAGGATAATTTGCTGAGTTACATTCTCCATTCATTGATTTTCACATTCTTTACTTTAGTGCGTTTCCTGTTATCATACATGAATGCTACAGACCTTGCATCTGTGTATAGTTTGAAGTGATGTGGGGATAGGAGATGTGTTATAGACAAGCGTATGGTTGCAAGAAAGAAATACGACAACAGCAGAATTAGATTTACGTGATTTATTTCAATAGGAACGTGTGGGTTTGGGACAGTTATCTTGTGGTATAGTTCATAAGCCGGCTCCCGATCTGGGTTGATCTCTCATAGTAGTTCTCACTGGTTGGCGTGGGGCTCCTCCTGCTGACTGCTGCTGACTGACTGTGACTGACTGCTGGCCTCCTGTTGACTGCTGTTGTACTTCCCCGTGTGACCCCTTTTATGGCGTTTATTATAGCTTAACAGGCTCTAAAAATGACGCGAGTATAATTAGGAGGGAAGCATTTTTATTGGTCGAAAAATAGAAACACTTTAAAATATTATTTTATTTTTCGACCGGAACTCGTGCGTCGGGCCTATGCGTAAATGTCGATAATGGTCATTTTGTGACGGGGCCTTGTCTCGGCTCTCGCTAAATGTTAGTTTATTTGCCTGCAAATCAGCCGAGATATGTCTTATTTTATTTTATAACAGATGCTTCCATTTTCGTACGGCCTCTATTATGGCTAGAGCTTCCTTTTCACTTGCATGGAGTGAATCCTATGGGCCTTTCGTTTGGCTAAGTATGGCAGATAAATCTTAGTCTGAAGCATCACAATCTAATTGAAGGGGTAGGTTCTCGTCAATAGCCCATAAGGTCGCCCTACACAGTTCTGATTTCAATGTATTAAATCCCTTAAATACCTTCTCTTTCAATGGGAACCGATCCGCTTTCACTAAGGGTTGTATTTTTTCTGTGAATTCAGGGATCCACTTAGCGTAGTAAGCAAACATTCCCCTGATTCTCTTTAGATTGTTCATGTTTTTAGGTGGTGGTAGTTCCTGCAATGGCTTCATTCGTTCAGGATCAGGCTTTATCTTTCCATTCCCTACACAATACTCTCAGGTAGTTAATGTAGTTACTTTCTTTATGGTTTTGGAATTGTTCAAAGTCAAGTGTCTTTTCCTCACTACCCTCATAAAATTTTCTATATTGTTATCATGTTCCTTTTCTGTTTCATCCCCAATTATCACATTATCAAGATAGGGAAATGTATCAGTCAGATTTTCTTCTTTTACAATTTCATTCATAGCACGTTGGAAAGCAGGGACACCATTAATTACCCCAAATGGGAGACAGGTAAACTGAAAAAGTTGGCCATTTGCTTCAAAAGCAGTATATTTCCTGTCAGATTGTTTGACCTTGATTTGATGGTAGGCACATTTTAGATCGAAATTTGAAAAGTATTTATACCTGGCTAGATTTGCAACCAGATCGAAAATTCTTGATAATGGAAAAGCGTCTAGTTCTTTATAGATATTTATGGTTTGGGAATAGTCCACACATAATTGTTTTTTGTGTATTTTAGCTTCATCTTTAACCACTACTAATTGTGCACGCCACGGTGAAATACTGAGTTCAATAATCCCATCTTTTAGAAGTTTGCTAATTTCCACGGCAATAAAATCAGAGTCCGCTTTACTAAAACGTCTTGATTTAGTCGCAATCAGTTTGCATTTAACTGAAATCCCTGGGAACAAAGTTGGTTCAGCTATATCAGCAGCTTCCAGAGCAAGACAGGCACCCGTGCCTTTCACAACGAGTTCCGGTAAATAACCGCCATATTCAAACGTGACCTTAAGATGTCGGGATTGAAATTCCCCTTCAAGAACAACATCACAACAGAGGTCCTTCATGATAGTCAAAGAAACGGAAGTATATAATTTATCGTTAAGACCTAGTTTAAAATTGACTACTACAAATCCATTAGACCGACTATTAATTCTTTCCTGGGTCATACTTACTTTTTTTTGACAAGGGAAAATTCCTCAGAGACAATAAATCCACCACTTTTTTGCTGATAAAATTTTCAGAAGCACAAGAATCTATTAGAGTATTGAAGGTTCTATTTTCAACCATGACGAAAGTAGCAGCATGGGAAAAGTCCCACTAGTACGTTAGTAGTGTTTACAGAAATACAAGCTGAATGAATCATAGCATTAGTTGTCACAACTGATGACCTACACATTTTTTGGTAATGTCCCTGCTTATCACAGCGATGGCAAATTACAAGCAGGGTTCACATCATATATGCTCCTGGTATTCTCGAATATAGCTGATTGTTGTAATCCGGAGAATGGGTCGTAAACGAATATGGTGTCGTAAAGGAGTGTCGCAGTCCATCTCTTATTTACGACATCGTATTCGTTTACGGCCCATTCTCCGGATTACGACAATCAGCCATATTATTATTGTTATTAGCCAGAACAAATATGTTCAAGGACTTCAGCTCATTCCTGTTCCTTATGTTGCTGGAGATGGAAGACTGAGTTCTGATGAAGAAACGATGGTTAGACAAGCCAATGGCAGGTTAAATTGGATTGCCACCCAGACCAGGCCTGATCTTTTATGAAGAAGGGAAGATTTGATTGTATACGACAAACCAACAAGAGCATAAAAAAAGCCATGAAGGAGACTTCTTGGATTTGTATCCCAGCACTTGGTGATGTCCAAAAATTGCAAATAGTGTCATATAGTGATGCATTTTTGCCAATTTATGGGATGGTGGTTCTCGGGGCGGGTATATCCTTTTCATTGTTGGGAGCAACAACAAATACTCCCCTGTTCATTGACAATGCAAGAAGATAAGGAGAGTTTGTCAAAAGCAACTAGCGGCAGAGACTCTAGCTTTAGTAGTGGATCTTACTGAGGCTTGTGTATATTACAAAACATTACTTTGTGAAATTCTGCATATAGATGATTTGTCAAAGATCCCCATAGTCTGCAAAACAGACAACTTTGGAGCACAAAGTGCCACTCATTCAATTAATCTCATTTCTGATAAAAGGTTGAGAGCTTCAAAGAAACACTGTCTAAGAATGAAATAGAGGAAAGCATATGGATTTCCCAAGAATACCAAGTGGTTGATATTCTTACAAAAAGAGGTGTCTCCCACCAAAAAATCATGAGGTGCATGGCAGGCTATGAGAGATTAAAAGAAAAAAGGGGGAGTAATTTTAACTTGTGACTTATGAGGAATTGAACCTGAGACATTCTTATAATAAATTGTAGGTTGGTTTAATTTAAATAAGACTGTTTCAGCCAATCAGGGGCAGGATTGGGATTGTATCAGGCACTAATTAAGACACACACAAATTTATTCAGTTGTAAAAAGTCATTTGCCTGGGAATGTGCTAACTGTCTGAGCTATTGGATTAACTCTGTGTCAGTGTTCATTTCACAAATTTGGTATCAGAGCGTAGTTTCAGAAAAAAATGGCTTCAAAAATACTTCCTCCATCTGTCTTGATCCCAGAAGAGTTCCAACCATATTTTTGTCCTTGACTGAAAAAGCACATGAGGCTATCCTTGAAATGGATCCCAAAGTGTTCAAACAGGAGGATGGCATGACAATCCTCTATGCCAAGCTGGATAATTTGTTCAGAGTTGATACAGATTTGGCTGCTTTAATGGCAAGCTCATATGTCTCCAGCAACTCCCAGACAAGATCTAATCTGATAAAAAGGGAAACTAATGTTGCTATTCCAGATAACAGTTACATCAAACCATAAGAGGAAGAAACATTTTTTTGCCAATAAAATAAAGGAATATTTTTATTTATTTGAATTTAGATTGAAGTTATTAGGTTGGTGCAAAAATAATTACGTTTTTTGACGTATTTTTTAACGTCAAAAAACGACATTATTACGTCATTATTTTTGCACCAACCTAATACATATATAGTGAACATTGAAAATTTAAAAAAGCTGACTAACCACCGTTTTGCGTTATAAAACTTAAATTCTTTTAATTCGGGGAAACTTTAATCTGTAACTTTGTTAAAATGGTCAAAAGGTGTTGTGTGACCACCTGTTGTGGCAATTATAATGAGCAAAATAAGGTACGAGTGTTTTGTCTCCAAAAAGATCAAGATGAGAAAGAAAGATTATTAAAGGTAATACCAAAAGATAACACCTCTAACCACCCAGCCACTGTTGTTTGTGAAAGACGTTTTCCACTTAGTTATGAAACTGTGTTTGTTCAGGGAAAAGTATGGCCCAAAATTCCTTCATCAATATTCAATAATTTGTCACCAAGTGTGATACCAAGTCCTTTAAAAAAAACAAGGACAACAAAAAAGTTCCGCTTATGTGCGAAATGTGCAAAATGATGAGTGCCCATTTTTTAGAAAAAGATAGAATTGAGAATTTTTTAAATTTGTATGCTGATATTGACCATCATGATTTTGCGCAAGCAGTTACCCACTACAAATCAAACAATCAAAAGTTCATCTACTTCTCATTTTTTCACTGGAGGTATTCAGATTTTTTTATTGAAATTTTTGAGAACTTGATATTTGAATGTTACCATGCAGGTAGATGCACACACATTTCTTCCCTATTGAAAAACAGAATGAATATGTTCCAACATTGGTCTCAAATTGAGGAAGCAATTTGTTACCTTGGTAACTTAAAAATTGAACGAAAGAAACAGGCTTTGAGACAACATATCAAAGTTATGTCATCACGAATAGTTGGCAAAAAAGTTTACAAGTCAGAAATTCTTGTCCAGGTATTTGAATATTTTGCCACATTTCGGTCTCTTTATAACAGAATTCAAGATGATTACAAATTACCCGGCATGAAAACGCTAGTGAATATATCAAAAGTTTCAAATGTAGTGTTGTAATATTTAAAGACAAGAGATACTTGTCTAGGTTTCAAAGGTAGAACGCTATGTTTTATTCTTCTGGGTGTTGGTGTGTGCAATAAGGGGCAATGACTCTTAAGGGGCTATTATAATTACATCCCCTTTTTACAAAAAAAAATTAATTTTTAAAAAGAATTTCTTTCTTTTTTTTTCTTTATTTCTTCAGGTTTCATAAAACAAAAAATAAAATGAAAAAAATAAAACTGTTCTATTCTTTTCACCTTTTTTTTGTCTACACAGAGATTTCCTTTTTAATATGAAATCCAAAAATTGGAGGGAGAGGAAAAAATATTTTGTTTTGTTTTGTTTTATAATTTGCTGAATCTTGCTGGTGGCTTTTATTATCTGGACAGATTTATTTGTTTTGTTTTCTGTAGTGTTAGTGCGTGTATGTGATTTCCGTGGGACATGTTTAGCATGGTAATTTCAGGTTTGGGATGAGGTGTTAAGTATTTTTGTTTGGTTATTTGATGATGGGTTGGTTTCAAGTTGTTATGATCACCAGTGGATACCTAGTGATTTTAGATGAGTCTTCTTTCAGGTGTTTCCAGTTCCTGCGGAAGACTTGTCCAGATGGGATCTGAATGATGTAGGACCTCGGTTCCGTGCATGTTTGCGTGACAACTGCGGGGCTCCATATATTTGTGTTCTTGTTGTGCATCCTAATGTGCTGTCCTATTTGGATATCTGGGAGATCTTTCACATGCTGGTCATATATGCTTTCTGTCCAGCTTGTCTCTTATACAAACAGGCTGATATCTCAGCTTTTTGCACATTGTGGTTAGTACATTTCACTAGGATGTTGCTAACCAATTTTCTGTTGAATAGCAATTACCCTGGTGATGGTATTGTATAGTCTATTGGAGTTGTCCAAAGACACAGCAGTACCATGTCAATGTCACAGCTGCTCGATTTAGCCTTTTTGATGGCAGATTTTATCGATAACATGCAACATTCTGCAAGTCCATTAGACTGTGGATATTTCAGAGATGATGTGCGGTGATCATCTTTTGCAAATTGCTTAAATGCAGCTGAATTGTAATGCGGGCTGTTGTCACTGCTCACTGTCTTCGGGACTCCTTCTTTGCTCACTAAACACTTGCTTAGTTGTGTCTATCACTTCCTGGTTGGGGAAGTTTAACTTCCACACAAAGGGGTATTTCAAGTAATAGTCAACAATGAGGATAAAATTTGATCCATCAAAGTGGAACAAGTCAGTGGCTACTATTTGCCATAGTTTTACTGGGATCTCGTGTGGCATCAAGATCTCAGTTCTCTGCATTTTTTGGTGTTCATGGTATGTATTGTCGCGGTCGCCATTAGCCGCTCCTTAGAAAGACGGCCTTGACCTTCACAACTCCTGATCTCGCAGATTTAAGTCAAGCAACATGCGAGAAACCAGACGACTAGTTCAATATCATTGATGCCAAACCGTACCTCGTGAGCATCGGATTATGCAGCGTTTCCTCAAACCTCGGACAACAATTGTATTCATTTAATATCTACGGTTTTCTACTCCCTCTAGCCGGGGAGTTCTTGAATGAATCGTTCCAAATATCATAAGCCCCTTTTTTCGTCCAAATCCAAGCTACTCGGCCCGGGGGCCTGGATCAAAGTGTAGTACGCTGCCTTTGTGAGCTTCCGGTGCTTTGTCGAGAGTGTTACTCTTCGGCGCGATCCCGTCTCCGCGGTCGATCCGCCCTGGAAGACGTATCACCTCTCTGACCGGCTTCGCCAAGTGATACACTTTGGCGCGATCCCGTTTCCGCGGTCGATCCGCCCTGTGAAGTCTATCACATTCTGCCTTGGCCCTGTTTAGGGACTCCGTCTTCGCCAAGTGATACGCTTTGGCGCGATCCCGTTTCCGCGGTCGATCCGCCCTGTGAAGTCTATCACATCCTGCCTTGGTGAAGTTTATCACATCCTGCCTTGGCCCTGTTTAGGGACTCCGCCTTCGCCAAGTGATACACTTTGGTGCGATCCCGTTTCCGCGGACGATCCGCCCTGTGAAGTCTATCACTGTTGTCGGTCCGCCCTGTGAAGTCATTCATTGTTCTGACTTGGCCCTGTTTAGGGACACCGATCAACCTGCTGCTGTTCCCGTCTATTCTCCCATCCGGCAGTCGACCAGCTACATCCGTTTTGCCGATCAACTCTACATTCGTTATTACCAATACGACCGAAGGCAGCTACCCCTAATCAAAACCAGTCATACCGGACCCGACACCGACTTGAATACATTTCTTCAGAGTACACTCTTGTACAGTTGGCATTAATAAAATCGACATTATTGCTTCATAAACCTTCGCCTTTGTCCCTTCATTGTCTTGGCTGTTCACACGTTTCCTCATAAAGCTTGCGGGGGCGACATCCTTATCGGCCCCGCAACAGTATCATATAGCTGGATTAGCCTGTCAATATCTTGGTTGATGTTGTGCCAGAACACACAACTTTTTGCTCGCAACTTGAATTTTTCGATTCCCTGATGGCTATAGTGGATCTTGTGAAGTACCTTTTCTTCCATAGATTTTGGGATAATGATTCGCTCACTCTTGAGCAAGATTCCTTTTTCTATGGCTAGCTCATCCTGATAAGGCCAGCATGGTCACATAAACATGCCAACTTCTTTGAGTGCGTTGGGCCAACCTCGCAGGGTCATATCCCTTAGTTTGTACATTGTTAGGTCAAAATTAGTTGGCTTGTTGAATCTGTGCTAACTTTTGTGCTGAAAATTGGACAAAATTGACTTTTTTTGTCCAGGTCGATTGCCTCTTTCACTCTCTTGTTAGGGAGCCTGCTAGTGCCATTTCTTGCCTTGGTGATAGACAATGGTTATGTCATACCCTTGTAGGTGTAGTAATATTCGCTGGAGGCAAGGCAGGGTTGCAATCAGGGTTTCACTTACTCTGCAAATGACGCCGTTTCATCATGTCATCTAGCTCGGTCTTAATCGCACCTCTCATATGGATGGGACATTTCCTGGATGCGTGGATGACAGGATGGTTTTCCGGATTTAAGACAATATGGTATTCACCTGTAAAACTGCCTATCCAGTTGAACTGATCCGGGTACATATTTCTCAGGTCTTTCACAGAGTTTATCTGAGTTTTGTTCTCTTGGATGATGCAGTGCATCGTAACAAGTTCCAGGTCTCTGAGTGATGGCAGGTCCCTCTGAGGTTACAATGAAGAAGAGCGTTTGCCGCTCTCCTTTATAGATACACTGTATGTTAATAAACACATGTTGAGTGATGCTGGATCTATTACACTCAGTCACTACAGTTGACTCTTTACGCATTGCACCAGGGAATGGGTGTCCAGGGGTGCTGATTTTGTGGGGAAACATCTTGCGGAAAACATGTAATAGGAGGGTATTTTCTTTAGCTCCTGTGTCAACCTTGGCTTTTAGTTTGTAGTGGATGTGTTAATTATAATGGGTAAATACTTGTTGAGAATAGGCTGCGTGATAATTAACGATTTCCACTGACATTAAAAATCTCTATATTCATACATAGAATAACGGAATGATTTCAAAACATAACAATTAGATTTATTAATGTTTGATGTACAAGCCTGCGAATTGAAAAGGTAGGACAGAGTCGTGTCGTGTCCCTTTGATTTGGTAATAGTTGTACCGGAGTTCATATTAAGAAGAAGTAATATTGAACTTAGAAGAATAAAGTTTGGAATTGTGAGTTCTAAAATTGGTAAAAGTTCAGGAGTGATTTCAGAGTTCGTTGGTAATTATCTTTAACGTCTGGTCAGCAATGACTAAGACGGGAGTTCCTGATGGTTACATCTTGGCGCTTGGTAACTACTACTCAAAAAGTTCACACGTGTTCGTTTTATATAATGGCCGTGTACCATGTGAAAGGATCACAGCATATGAGCGGGAAAATAGATTGGTCGCGTGCAAGTGGTTTGATTGGTCGAAACAGACCAATCAGCAAGCAAGATTAGAGGTGATTGACCAATGAATACTTGTTATATTTATGTGAAAGTAGGATTTTACTTACCAGATAGGAAGAGTGCATTCCCTAAAAAGAGGTAAGGCTGGTTTGTTGTGGAAGAATCCAAGTTTGTGGGTGCCTGGTAGATTGGGAAGTTTGATATCAAGCTCTGCAAAAACCTCAGTCCTAGTGTCTTTTTTACTTTGCTGCTTAATTGTATCAAATAACATTTGTGCCAATTGTTCATACACATTATCAAGGTCACCCTGACAGGCATTTAGTGAGTAAACATCGTTGCTATGTTTCTTATCCTGGTATCTGTATCACTGATTCCATGGATTTCCCAGTGTCCAGGTTTAGAGTTGAGTCCCTTTTATGTGTGTCTGTGGGTGTCTTCCTTTATATTCTTGTCTGTTGTTAGAGACTTTAGCCCAGTGTTTTTTTTTTGTCTTTTTTTTTTTTTTTTTTGTCCACATGCTGAACATGTAGTACCCCACGCAGGACATTTTCTTTCTGGTGGGAATGCATGCTGCCGCATCGTTTGCAGCTGCTGTATTTCACTGAGTCAATTTCCTAGCACTTTTCATTTTGTATTTCTGCCAGTTGCTTCATATGGCCGATTGAAGCTTCATGGACACTAGCTACATTCAGGGCTTCCTCAAGTGTCAAACCTTCTCCTTTTGCCAATAGCTGCTTTTGCAGTTCTGTGTTTAGTTCCGGAGATGTCCTGCTCTAATATCCATTCCTCGGTGTCTGTGGCATCTCGGAACTTGCACTTTTTCGCCTGCAAACTGCACCTTGTTATAAAATCATCGATACTTTTTGTATCTCTTTGTGTGTATAGACGAAGGTAAAAACGAGTGATGTGAAAGTTTATTTGAGTCTTTAATCATTCCTCGAATTTCCACCAAATAACTTGTGGATTATTTTTATTGGCTTCGTTCGTGAAAGCCCATGAGTTGAACCTTCTTAGGTCTTCTTCTTGAGATAACAACAGAATGTAGTCGACATGTTTGTCAGCTGGAATGTTTTTACAGAGAAATAGAAACAACAAAAACAATTCAAACAAGTGCAATGTAGTATGATAAGATGTTTAAAAACACTTACTTGTTTGTTCCAGTGAACACTTTTCTCTATTTTTTATTTTTTGTTCTGTTTTTTAAAAAAAATTTGGAAATGGCAGGAGCTGTGTTCATCGTTTGTCCAAAAAGGGGTCTTAAGTCTATTTGACTTGACATAACCTTTTTATTATTATTGTTAGATAATGTATTCCTTTTTTGCTGTGAATATTTTCAGTTTACCACTGCCACCATGTTGTAATATTTAAATAAGACAGGAGATACTTGTGTAGCGATTGTTATGTTTTTCCACGCCCCCACTTTATTCGCCTGCGATTGGGTAATAAATTACTACTACTTTTATATAGGACAATTTAGCCATCGCAGTCGTTTCTTTGAATCCTTCGGTTTTGAGCTTGCTTGCTTGTTCTGTTAGTACGAATGTAGTGATTGGTTAATTTTTAACCAATCACATATTTTAGTTCAAGATTAGGTTTTCTCGCGTTGCCGTGGGAGCCTACCCTTTTTCCTTGAAAGAGGCGACTTTTTCACAAGTCGTCAGTAAGATCTAGTAAAATTCACCTGTCCATACAAGTCCACGATCTTGCTAATAACATTTAAAACGCACACACAGAATTTCGTAACATAAACTTACATTTCTCTCTGTGACTTAGCCAAGCTCAATCAACCAGGACTGTTGATTTCGAACCATTCTATAACACAACACATTTTGATCAATTGTATTCTTGTGTTATCTATTCTAACGAACAGACCTTGTTCTAATATTGATTCCTGAATATTTTTTCTCTCGAAAAGAACTTTCTTCGAACAATCAATTACAAATCAAAATACAATTAAACTGGAACAACTTCTTTCCCCCAATCTATACATTGAATACAATTTTATTGCATGTTTGTTCTTGTGTGTTATTTCAATATATACTTGTTGATACGCAGTTTGGAGTTTTTGTTGTTTACTTAAATCCTGTACGTTGAAAGTATAATAATATAAATAGTATTGGTCTATCTACAAACGGACACCTTTATAATTGGTAACCCCAATGTTCCCAAAAATAAATCTTTCAACCAATAGGCCCTTACACTTGTATAAGTTTCAAAGATAGAACGCCATGTTTTATTATTCTGGGTGTCCGTGTGTGCCCTAGACTAAGGGCAATAACTCTTAAGGGGTTATTATTATTACAGGTAGATGATCTGAATTTTCTTGGTGATGTGTTTAGCAAAATGTCAGGTGAGCAGAAAGAAATGTATTATTCTAGTTGATGAAGATTATGTTAAAGTAAGCTTACAATACCAAGGATGAAGAGGCATTAGCAAAAACTGTATTGGTATTATGATCAAATGTTTACATGGTGGACTTTTGATTAAGATGATCCCATTTTCCAAACTAAATTCAGAATGTTAGAAATGTTGATTTAGTCAATCATTTGAAAGGTCATGCAATTGCAGTTATTTATAACAATAATCGGACTAATCAAGCTTTATTCAAGAAAACTGATACTGTTGAAAATAAGTTTAGAGTTCTAATTTTAGGTAATTTTTAAATGTGAATATATTTCAACAAATATTACTGTTTTTAAATAATATCAGTATAAATTTCATGTAGTAAAAATTTTACGACTCTAAAATGTGTACAAAGTAGTTTCGTCTAAACTGTACGACGCCTACACATTACTTAGAACTTAGATCAATCATGTGACCCAAGTTGTATTTAAACAAAAGAGCGCGAATCTTAGTGAGATCCGAAGCTTGCATCAGTTAGAACAGCAGTTCGCATCAGTTCGACTAGAAGCTTCCAACAGAGAAACCAAAACTATTCATGAGACTTGTAGCTAAAGTCAGTGAAGTTGAATAACCTTTCTTGAATACTGAATCAGAAAATTCAACATCCACTACCAAAGGAGCTGCATCAACCATTGTGAAATCTCCATAACAAGTAATGTTTTCTCACACACTCACATTCCGATAACAACATTTCCAATATACTGACACGTTTTCACAAAGAAAATATATTCAATAGTCACAACAAATTTAAGTTCGCATACTGTAGAATTAGATTTCTACATTCTATTTTAAACCTGTTAAAAGAGGATCACAACTAAGTATTCTCAGTTTGTGCTGAACCCATTATAATCGGCTCCAGAGTTCAGTACGAGACAATGCTTTCTAATTGGTCCATAAATAATAATGTCATGTTTCTGCTTACTTCCGCACAGTTGACTTCGAGTTGACCTGTTCGGAGTTCAACGCACCAAAATTAGTAAACATTCTCGCGAGCCCCCACGTGATCAAGAAAACTCATAAATATTAAATTAAACTTCGACGCGACTTAGTGAGTCCTTAAAATAATCAACTCGGCCTTGTGCCACATACATTCCTCGTGTGTGTGTGGGGGGACTGTTAAATATCGTCCTTAAAATAATCAACTCGTCACACGAATCCATGAGACCCAACTTCCTCGCTAAAAGTTAATTTTTTCTTAACAACCCAGCTTGTGGAATTCAATTTATTTTCAACATCAACTCATCTAGTGACCAATTCAACCAAGACGAGATTCAGAAACCAACTTGTAAATGCTGCTTATGTTGAAAAGATTAATGTGGCTGCGTGTTGAAGAGCATTTAACATTCATACATTATTGAATCAAGGAAAAACAATGAAAAAAACGATTTTTGTTTCAACGATAAAATATAAAATCAACAAATACAAAACAATTTTTGTAATATATGACTATTAAGGAGGAAAAAGTAGTTTCCCTTTATCTGTTAGCTTGAATAAGATGAAATGTAATTAAAGATGTTTCTTGAATAGAATGTTCAAAGTTCTATGTTTAAATAGAATGTTGCATTCAGAAAAACATACAGTTAATTAAGCTGTGTGTTATTTGTATAACTAACAGTGTTGTTTTGTAACTTGGCTTGTTCACAGAGGAGAACTGATGGCGAAATGTAATTCAAGTTCTGTGTCTGTGTGTGCGCAGTGAGTTGCTGAATTCTACTGTCTGTTTCTGGAACAAAACGTCGCTTTTATAACTACTAGTAGGATCCAAGAAAAAAGGCGGGAGAAATTTGAACGAACACAGAAAATATATGATTGGATGAAAAATTAACCAATCGGTGATTTTTTAACAAAAGCATGTTTGTGACAGTAAAATTCAGTGAGGTGACTGCGATCAGTAAATTGTCCTGTGGTAAACAGTATTTATTATTTAACCACTCACAGTTGAGAAAAATGTAGGCGTGGCAAACGTAGTAGTAGTCACTACAATCTCACTCAATATCTTAACAATATAAAGGAAGTCGTAACTATATCAGTCGAAGCGAGACAACTCTACAGTAAGTCAAGCAATCAATTTCATTCAATTTTATCATCAACATAAACTGTTCAATTCCTTACCAGATCACCTTTTTATATTTCCCTTGATCACACAACCAAGAACGCTAAAGTGTTTTAAACACCTTTATTATATAGTATTTGTCGTTATATAAAAATATTTTCTGTTAAAATGATTGATTATTGTTTGATCATTTCTCTTGTTGTCTTTGTTGCATTTGATTTAGTAAAAATAGTAGAAGGCCAGTTTAATTAGTATTTGTCATCAATACAGATTGGCTAACCCACTATAATACAAACTTTAATCATTGTTGAATTCAATATTTCTCGAATTTATTCTATTTCTTCTCTGTAAAAAAATCACGGTTAAAGGCAGATAACTTCTTTCAACAAAAAAATAATTCTTATTTGATTTGTTATGTAAGGTAAGGACAGCATTTGAATTTAAAGCTGACTTACAAGGAAAAGAACAAATCAATAATATCCAAACTTATATGACTAAAACATTTAAAACCAGAAGACAGTTATGAAAATAATTTACTGTCATACGAACATTTCTGAACAATATTTCTAATAACATAAATAGTGAACTTTATCCTGTCAGCAAGCAACAATAAAAAAAGAAAATACAAAGACAATTATTTTATCGCAACACAACTTGATTGTATATTTCTGTATATAAATTTAATATTTCCATTTATGAAGGAAGTCTTTTGTGTCATTTTTATCAAATGTTGTTATTGACCTTGTGCCAGGCGCAAAACAAATTAAAAGTTTTTTTTTCTTCACGCAGCTTGATCAACTATATTAACTAAAACCTTCTGATATTAATTCTTTGAATTATCTCCTAACTCTACAACAGAAGCTTTGGATTACTACAAATGATTTTTGCTTTTCGATTGTGTACGTAAAAGCATTCACAATAACTAAGATGACTGAGGCTTGTTTAGAATTTGCTGTTTTATTCTGATGGTAAAGAAATGACAACAAAATGGGAAATAGTGAAACAACTTTTTGCGCAAGAAAAAAATCAATTTGTAAAGTTATCAAAACTAACAGAAATAGTGTTTTTTCCCAAACCAATTGAGAGACAAAAACTTTCTCACTGTTTGGAAGTGTTTTGTGATGAGACTGTAACTGCAATTAAAACTCATCCATTATTACAGGATGATGATACAAGAGAAACTGTTACTTTCATCGAAGAAATTTTGGAAAATAGTGAGTGTAGTACCATGACAAATGATCCAATGAAAAGAGTGGTATCAGATCGAAATGATGGAAATTTGACATTTCTTGCAAATTTTGGAAGTATCGCAAAAGCAAAACAAATGAGTGGAAAGCAAAGAGAGAGAATAAAACCCTTCACAACAGACACTAGTATGGCTATCGAACATACATGTAATGAATGGTTTTATGGAATCCTCCATACTTGCCTGTCACCCCCTACGGGAAGATGCACTCTTCTCCAAATTAACCTTTAACCAATCATCACTTCATTTTTCCAGACTCAACTTTCCATTGGTTAAAAGGACACAAAAATGTATCAAGTTGAGACAAATCCTTTTTTTTCCCGCGCAGCTGTCTGGAGCCTATTTGAAAACCCAGAAATCTATAAAAAAAAAAAAAAAAAAAAAAAAAAAAAAGAATCGCTCGACTTAATTCAAGTCAGTCAGACACTGAGTTTCGAGAGATGCCAGGAGACTCCACGCGTGCCAACACCCTGACTCAATAACACTACCAGCCTCTCATCAACTCAACACACCTCACACTACTATTACCGCGTAAAGAAACTTAACTTATAATTTACTAAAAAAGTGACATTATCACTACGAAATAGTAATTGTACATTTAATCAACTTTAGCATATCAGTCAAAGACACACAACTCTTCATAACTTGAATCAACACTTACAATTGTCACACACATACACACTATTATTTGAACTCACACAATTGACATTTTACCTTGCAGAAATCAAACTGTTTTAATTTCACAAACAAACTTGATCCATCAACATTCATTCACCAAATCTCTGCATGGACACTCTTTGCAATCTTATCTTGTAGCGATTATTACCGCCATTACACACACATATACATACATACAGATCATACGGCAAGCGTTCATTGGCTAATCTCCTCAAAACTATCTTGCTCATTGGTCAATTCCGACCAATCAAATCGCTGGCACGCGAGGAATAATTTTCCCGCGCACAAGCTTTGGAGCCGATCACGTGATACACAGCCTTATATAAACAAAACACGAATAAGCCTCCCTCGTGTTTCTCTTCATTCATCTTTTTCCTTGCTGCCAAGATGTAATCTTCAAGAGCTCCCGTCTTAACCACTCGGTCAGACGTTAAAGATCATTGCTAACAACACTTACCGACTTTCTCGCAAGTCGTCAGTAGAGTCCAGCTATTACGCCTGTCTATACAAATCCATGACTTTACTCACAACGCACACACAGACACAGATTTTTGTATCACATTGCACATATTCTTCCTCTCTGTGACTATGCCAAGTTCATGAACCAGAACTCTCTCTTACTCACTCAAAGTCAAAACAACACACTTCTTAATTAACTGTATTCTATTCTAACACCAGACTCTATTCAACATAGAATCCTGAACATTCTTACTCAAGAGAAACTCTTTTGAACATTAAATCTTAATCGGAATACAGTGGAAGGGAAGCAATTTTTCTCCCTTAATTACGACACACCATTGCATGATTGTTTTTTATGTTATTGTTTCAATATATAATTTATTGTTGATGCATAATTGGAGTCTCGTTTTTTGTTTTGTTTTGTTTTGTTTTTTTGAATCATTAAAAATATAATGGATAAATGCTCTTAGAACACGCAATTACATTTGATAACCTCAACGCATAAACCGAAGTAGCATTCACAATCTCACTTGCCACGTTTAACAAACAACCTATCATCACTTTGTGTATGTCAAATATATATATATATAAATCCATGTTATTGTTGAAATCTATAACTACGTTGTTTCTTCCTTGATTTCTTCAAGTTGTATTGTCTTCAAATGTTCGTTTAATTTATTTGTTGTGGATAAATGCATAATGTACACGCACATTTTAGGTCTTCACATAATTTCACCTTCTGACACATCTTAGCATAAATTCTGCAACAGTTTAATTGATGCTTGCAGACATTTACTTGACGGTGGGTTCAGTTGTCATTCTTGGAAAATTTACCACCGACTATCTTGAAACTGAATTTGGTAAATTGAAACATGATTCTGGCAGTATTTCTTATGTTACAGTACAAAATGTTATTCAGAAATTTCATATTCAAAAAACAAAATTACTTCTTCGGTTGAAAGTTGATGTTAGAGAGTGTAGTGATTACTACTATGTTGTCACGCCTACATTTTTCTCAATTGTGATTGGTCAAATAATACATACTAAATATCACAGGACAATTTACTGATCGCATTCACCACACTGAATTTTTCCTACCGTTAACTCACAAACATGCTTTTGTTATAAAATCACCGATTGGTTAATTTTTCATCCAATCAGATATTTTTCGTGTTCTTTCAAAATTTATCCCGCGTTCATACTGGGAGCCACCGATAGTAATATAAGTTCGGATTCATTCGCAAATCAACCAGTAGAGTTGAAACCAAAACAGCTGAAGACAGTAGAACTCAATTACTCACACGCGTCTATACAGATTATTCATTCTACTCGCCCCGCACGCACACACAGAGACACAGAACTTGAATATCATTCACCATCAATTCTTTGTGAACAAGCCAAGTTGGAACACCTCTATTAGTTATAACAAATATACAATTGAACTTTCTGTATGTTCTTCTGAATACACATCCTGAACTCTGAACATTATATTAAGAAAACTTGCTTATTTAAATATCACCATATTCAACTAACAGATAAAGGGAAACTACTTTTTTCTCCTTATTCATAGATTACAAAATTACCTTGTATTTGTTGTTGATTTTAATATATATGTTTTATCGTTGAAACACAAATCGGTTTTCCATTGTTTTTCCTTGATTTAAAAAAAATGTATAAATGTTAAATGCTCTTCAACACGCAGCCACATTAATCTTTTCAACAAAACACCATTTACATTGGTAACCCCAACACTTAAGAAGCAGCATTAACAGAGAGTATATAGTCATGATCTAAGCCATAATTGCTCAAAATGTGAATATCTGTTGGATGTATTGGCATGCCAAACTGGTATCCCCAAAGATATTAAAATGTTGCTTTTTTATATAGCAGGATATAATTATTTTTACCCGCTGCCCCACGCAGTAAGATGTGGCACAAGGCCGAGTTGGCTCAAGAAAAAATTCCCTATAGACCACGTGTCTTTCCCGAGACAAGATTCTGCCCTTCGACAGAGCCTCGTCTGGAGGATACCCTCTGACATAAGCAGGATATATCACATGAAAGGATTATCTTACAGAAGAGGAAATATTCAATGATAAAGAAAGACTGCTTTTATTATCATGAGTATGGAAGTTTTTTTTAAAGAAATAGATCGATGTGGTTTAAAAGTTCCACTGGATACTACTGTTCAGTGGGTGTTTTTTTTTTTTTTTCTGTTTCATAATGTTCAATGCATGGAACAAACTGTTTCGGTGCTTGATATCATCAACTGATGTAGATCCTTTTTTACCATACAAGTCATGATCTTATGGTGATCACTTACATGTACCACACCTCCGCTTTCTTTAATGTCATTGGTTCATAAATATATGATACTTATTATATGACAATTTAACCATCGCAAGTAATTCGAATTTTTCTCTAAAATCACGGATTGCTCCATTTCCTGACCAATCGCGTATCTTAGTATCTTTTCTATATTTTTAGCGCCAAGCTCTCTGGAGCCTATCCGTACCTAAATCCTCTCGCTGTTAGCCAACAGCCAGTAGCAGTTCAATTCTTGGAAAATAAGGCACGGCGCTATATTGACATTTTAATTCTTAATTATTATTACTCATTCGAGTAATCATTCTAATTCTTATTGATATCACTCATGAACATTACATCTTTCTACACTGAAAACACTGTGGAACTATTCTTTATTTAGCTAAGGTCTCAATTGAACTTTAGTTAAATAACATTCAATATTGTACTCAAAACTCAACATTAATTAGCTAAAAAGGAAACTTACCCTTTTTATTACAGAAAAAGGGAAGCAACTTTCTTTATACTTATTGTTGAAATTTGTACACCATTGTTAATACAATATTTTATTAATGTTCATTGTTCACTGAGCTTGATTATTTTTCTCTCGTGTTTATTGTGCATTATTCATGTGGGGTGTTGTTTTACAAGAACACATCTTTCCTTCTTGATTATATTCACGGTGGTGACCCTAGCCAACAATACTTACAGCTCCACTTACAATCTTTTTGGCACAGATACAAATTCTCTAAAAAATCCTGTATTGAAATAAAACTCACTCACTGAAATATTATGCATTTTTTTATTGAAAGTCACCTGTCTCTTAATTTATAGGGAATAGTCAATAATCTTAAAATTTACCAAACATGAAAGATTATCAGTGCCTAAATGACTGTTTGCCATAACTAATCTAAAAAAAAAAGTTAACGAACCTATTGCAATTTCAAAAATTATAAAATTTAATTATTTTTAATAGTTAGTTTAAAAAAGCGAAACAAATTTTGGAGTAAACAATAATCTTTATCATTCGTTTTATTTCATAAAATCCTTTTCTGAAAATAGAAATAAACAATAGACGTGTTGGGCACGACTAACCGATAAAATTTTGCTCGCATGTATCAGTTAAAAAAAATATGAATAGTACTAACGACATCATCATTCTTTTGACAAAATGTATTAATTTTGCTGCAGTTAAGCACAAGAACCAGAGGCGGAAAGACAAAGAACAAACGCCTTACATAAATCATCCAATAGGTATTTTTATTGAATTAATTTTATTTTGTTAAAATTTTAAATTTTTACTCCCTCGTCGTTTACATTACAATGTGTTTTATAAGCAGTACTTATCTCCCTTGATATGATTTTCTTTTTTTTTTTTTTCGTTTTGTCGTAGGCATTCATTTGTGTTAATAATACTAATAATACGTCTATTAAATATCAACGCTACCTAGACATTGTTTAAAAAATTAATCATTTATTTTCATATTCTATGTAATTTTTAAATTTTAGATATTATCTTCATTTCAGAATACATTCTTCCAATCTTTTCTCCATTATTGAATCTATTATTAAGCAAACTGCAAATTAAGTATATACGCCCCCCCCACCGCAAAAACAACGATGCCTAAGTTTTTTTTTAATTAAAAAAACTTAGTTATCGTTTTTTTTGCGGGGTGGGCGGGTCGTATATACTTAATTTTGCTTAATAGATTCAATAATGGAGAAAAGATTGGAAGAATGTGTGGTTAAAAAAAAAAAAAAAAAAAGATCTCATTGGCGTCTGTACGTAAAAAAGTCTCATGTGAAAGCTATATATTGTTTATTTTAAGCTGGCAAAAGAAATTAACGCGGAATCACGGCGTTCATAGGACGGGAGTTGAGAAAATAAGATGGAGTGTACGAAAGACGGTGAGAGAAGAAGAGGAATTTAGTCTACAAACAGCAAAACAATACGTCAAAATACAATATCTACGTTTTTTTGTCACTCAGAATTAACATCTACAAAGGAATTTTAAGACAGTCTTTCGAATTTAAACTACAAGCTATTTCGGCATATACATATAAAGCGCCGTGACGGTATGGAGGGGAATCGAAAAGTAACTGTCGATATGGTGAAAACATTTAGTGGCGAAGGTGATTTAATGGCCTGGTTGGCGAAAGTGAAATTGGTAGCAAGACTGCAAAAAATCCACGACTTTGCAAGTTTTGTGTCTCTGTTTTTAGAAGGAGACTCCCTGGCCTTATATCTCCAATTGACCGATGAAGATCAACGGAATGCAAAGAAAATAGAGGCTAAGTTAAAAACAGCCTTTACGGACAGAGTTTTTTCTGCATATGCAAAGCTAGTGAAGACGCGATGGAGCAGCAAAGCCGTTGATGTGTATGCAACGAAAATACAACGACTGGCAGAATTAGCAGGGTTTGAAGGAAGTGGACAAGAGCAGATCGTGAAGCTCATGTTTGTCAATGGGTTCCCGGAAAGTATTTCGGTGCCACTACAGCAGTTGCCAAATGTGGAGAAACTAGAACTCAGTGAAATAATTTCAAGTGCCAGGGTGCTTACAGCCACTCAGAGACCAGAAGTAGTAGCGGTCGCAGAACGAGAACCTAAACAGCATGATGGAAGACCAAGGATGATCAAACCGTTTAGTGGCAAATGTTATAACTGCAAGGGTCCTCACTTGTTGAAAGACTGTAGGGAACCAATCAAGGTGATCTGCTATGGATGTGGCAAGCAGGGACATTATGTAAAACACTGCCCACAGGGAAAAGATCAGGGGGCAACCGGTGCACCGGCGGTTACCCCTTCAAATCAGCAATGGTGCAAACCAAAACACTACCAACAATAGAAGTGCTGATAGAAGGCATGAGAGCTAAGGCCCTAATTGATACTGGCAGCACCGCAACATTAATCCGGTCGGGTCTTTTGACTGATTGTAGGAGTACAAGTACTGTAAGAGCAGTGGATGGACGGGAGGTTGTGTGCAGAGGGATCAGCACAGTGACGTTGGAGGTATGTGGACGGTTACTGAGAATCGAGGCAATTGTGATGGAAAAGATCATTGATAATGTTGATGTCATTGTGGGCATGGATGTTATCTGCCAGCTTGGAGGGGTTACTGTCTACGGAAATGGTAACGTGGAGTTCAGAGGAGGAGATTGTGCTATGAACATACAACCAAACAGCAAGAGTAGAAAAAAAATGCAATGCGAAGTGTTAGATAAGGACTTTGGTGCAAAATTTGATGGAAAGAAGTGGAACGTGGAATGGAAATGGATTTCAGAACCTCCAATATTAAAAACAACATTAGTCACTATCATGCTAAATTGAGTAAGGAGAAGAAAGTCGAGTTGGACAGTGAAGTTAAATGGTGGATTGAGGAAGGAATCTTAACCCTGTGGGACCAGGATGTTCAGACGGGTGTTCTACCCTTAATGGCGGTGGCACAACCCACGAAAAACAAGGTCAGGCCAGTTCTCGATTACCAAGAACTAAATAAATACATTATGTGTCATTCTGGTGGGGATGCAAATGACAAGGGCATCAAAAATTGTTGATCTAAGGTCCGCATATTTGCAAATCCATGTTGCGAGACATCTGTGGAAGTACCAGTTAGTTCAATACGAGGGACAGACCTATTGTTTAACGAGGTTGGGTTTCGGACTAAATGTAGCCCCAAAAATTATGTCAAAAATCCTAAAAGATGTGCTAACAAAAGAGGAACATATCAGAAAAAGCATGGATTCGTATATTGACGATATACTAGTGGATGAAACAGTCGTACCAGCGGCAGACGTTGTAAATCATCTTAACAATTTTGGCTTAACAGCAAAGCCACCAGAATCATTAGAAGGAGGAGCAGCGTTGGGTCTTCGGCTTCATACGGATAAAGCAGGAGATCTGGTATTTGCGAGAGGGAATGACCTGCCTGAGATGCATGAGAAAATGAGCAGATGTGAACTGTTCTCTGCCTGCGGAAAAATGGTGGGCCACTACCCAATAGCTGGATGGCTTAGAATCGCCTGCAGTTATTTGAAGAGAAGAGCAGAAGAAATCGATTGGGAAGACATAGTGGATAGTGAAACAACCAGTATGGTACGGGAAGTTGTGGAAGAAGTTCAACACAACGAACCAGTTCAAGGATGATGGCATGTTCCCAAATTGGAAAAGGGTGTTGTATGGTGCGACGCAAGCAGTATGGCTACTGGTGTATGTATTGAGATCGATAGTGCGATAGTTGAAGATGTGGCGTGGCTAAGAAAGAAACGTGACTACAACCATATCAATGTTGCTGAGTTGGATGCTACGATAAATGGTGTAAACCTCACATTGAAATGGTGTCTAAAAGAGATTGAAATTCGAACTGATTCAGTTACTGTCCGCAGTTGGATCAGTCTTACGATAACAGACTAAAAAAGGATCCACACAAAAGGAGCGGCAGAGCTAATTATCATGAGAAAGCTATTACAGCGACGTGCCGTGCAGGCCGAGATGAGGTCAAGGAGTTGCACGGACTGCATCATGTAGAAGTGGATATAACACTATATCTGATACGGAAAGTCTACCCGGAGGTGTCAAGAGATACTGTACAGAAGGTGGTTAGAAGCTGTGATCGTTGTCAATCAATCGACCAGTCGCCAAATGTTCACGAATTAGGAGAGATCCAAGTAGACACCAATTGGACCAAATTATCTATTGATGTGACACATTATAGAGGTGAAATGTACCTGACTATAGTTGAATGTGGCCCTGGCCGGTTCGCCATTTGGAGGGAAATTCGTGCAGCAACGGCAGACATCATTGCGAAGGTGCTGGAGGAAATTTTTTTCGAGCGTGGACCAGTTGAAGAGGTACTCATGGACAATGGGACAGCATTCTGTTCGGAAGTTTTTCAGTCAATGTTGGATAAGTGGAACACTAGGAAATATTATAGAGCAGCGTACAGGCCTAGTGGAAATGTTATCGTAGAACAAAACCACCGAACTATAAAAGTCATTGCTGAGAGAGGAGGGATATCGCCTGCAGAAGCAGTATTTTGGTCGCCTAAATCTGGCCAATGTGAAGACACTGTGCCGCACTGAGCAGTTTACACATACCAATGGAGACATCCTAGAGTTGGATCATGTTTAACACGCTCTGACGGCCCTGAATCTATACGGATTGGAGAGGAGGTTTGGGTCAAGTCAACTGGAGCCTGCTGCACGACAAAATGGACAAGAGGAATGGTTACCGGGGCACAGTCGCACAACAATGTTGAGGTGGACGGTATGCCAAGGCATATTCTTGACCTAAGAGTGATTCAAGAGGATTTAGAGAATGAAGGAGAAAATTGGAGAAGTTCTCATGAGGCTCAGCCCCAAACACTCTGGAAATCGCAAAGAGAGTGACACCCGCCCAGATGGAAGGATGATTATATAACGTGAGATGTGATCATGAGATCAGGGGGGCGTGTGGTTAAAAAAAAAAAATTATTTCATTGGTGTCTGTACATAAAAAGAGTCTCATGTGAAAGCTATATATTATTTATTTTAAGCTAGCCAAAGAAATTAACGTGGAATCACGGTGTTCATCGGATGGGAGTTGAGAAAATAAGATGGAGTGTACGAAAGACGGTGAGAGAAGAGGAATTTAGTTTACAAACAGCAAAACAATACATCAAATACAATATCTATGTTTTGTCACTCAGAATTAATGTCTACTAAGGAATTTTAAGACAGCCTTTCGAATTTAAACTACAGAATGTATTCTGAAATGAAGAAGATAATATCTAAAATTTAAGAATTACATAGAATATGAAAATAAATGATTAATTTTTTAAACAATGTCTAGGTAGCGTTGATATTTAAGAGGTGTAAAACACAAATGAATGCCTATTAAAAAAACTAAAATAAAAGCTGCATGAGTTTTCATTTTTAAAAATTAATTTTCATTTTTAAAAATGAAAACTCATGCAGCTTTTATTTTAGTTTTTTTAATTTCAAGCTAACAGATTAAATTTAATATTTCCAATAAGCAAAATACTTTGCTGCATTTCAAAAACTAATTTAAATTGACTGGAAGGAGTTTTCGTTTTTAAAGTTTTTTTGTTTTTTTTTGTTGTATTTTTAGCTTTAGTCATCTTTCATTACATTCTCCAAGGAGTCCTGCTTTTATGAAGAGGGCAAAATTCAATAAAATTTAAGAGAATTTCAAAATGAACCCATTGTTCCATGTATGGATATATTGTTCTCATCTTGCTGATCATGTCTAAGAATCTGTCCAAATTCGATGTGTGGTTTCTCTCTTTCTCTCTCTGACACACACTATTGTTGACCTTTTATGAAATTTTGATATAACCTTTTTGAATTAGTATAAAAATTTTATTTTTATTATTTTAAAAATGTTATAATTGTAAATGTACAATTGTCTATGTTATTTTTTTTTTAATACACTTTTTTTGGGAGAAGTGTATTTTTCTGAAGGCCTTTGTGTTTGTGTAAAAACTTATATTTTTATATATTAGAGTGGATGCAGTTATCTCCCTTTCTAAGGAGCTCCCTAAAAAGGGATTTATTTTATAGTTCCTATATATTTTTCTGTTGTAAGTCAGTCAGTGAATAAACCTGTTATATTGTACATCTCTTGTTCCATTCTCCTTTCCTTACATACTCCTTGTCGACTTACCACTATAATCCAACAGGTTATAGGCCCATGACATGGAACATATTATTTTGACAGAAATGAAAAGAACTACAAACTGTGGGAAGTAAAATTTATGGAGTACCTCCACACGTTGAAATTTAAAAAAATGAACTCAAGAAAAAGGACATTGACCAGGAAAAGAATGAAGACATTTTTGCCGAGTTGATTCAAGTATTCAACGACAGAAGTTTAGCACTAGTGATGAGAAATGCAAAAGACAATAGACAAAAAGTGATACAAATTTTAAGAGAATACTAAATGGGCCGAGGAAAACCTAAAATAATTGCATTATATACAGAATTATCAACACTATTGCACTGAAAAGGCAGCAGCAGCCTTAAGAAATTCCGGCAAAGTAATTTTGGATTCACTGTTGATAGCGATGCTACTCAAAGGCCTTCCAGCATGTTTCAATACACTTAAAACTGTAATAACGCAAAAGGACAACCAACCAACTCTACAAGAGTTTAAAACTTCTTTATGTGTGTTTGACGAAAGTGAAGACGCATATCAAAAAGAATCATGATGAAAATCTGTATAAGGAAAAACGCACCCAAACCAGTCACCACATGCTTCGAATGCAACAAAAATGGCCACATGGTGAAAGACTGCCTACAAAACAGATGGTGTGATTTTGCCAATCACAAACACATGACACAATATTTTGTAGAAGAAAAAGAGAATATTATCAGGGTTAAAGAAAATACAAGCTTTTATTAGAAGGTAAATCCAAATATTAAACCAGTTAATTTTGAACTACTTGTTGATTGTGGAGCAACCACACATAATATAAATGATGAATACAAATTTATAAAATTTGAAGACAATTTTGATCCAAATGAACATTTTATTGAATTAGCGGATCGATCAAGAAATAATATTGCCCTGAAAAGGGAAACTGTTAAATTAATGTTATGTGATGTGAAAAGCTTTGAACATTCTCTATGTTCCAAGCTTTAATCAGAATATCTTTTCTGTGAAAGCTGCTTCTGACAAGGAAGCTCTTATAAAACTTTCACAAAATTCAGCTTCACTAACCACCAGAAATGGAGTCAAGTTTAAGATAATGAAACATGGTCGACTATATTATTTAAATAAATGTGTAATAGGACACATAAAACAGGCCAAACATAATCTCAAAATGTGGCATAAAATATTGGATCAAACATTTTAAAACTACCAAGTGCTGTGAATGATCATCACAGATAAAACATCTTTGTCAACATGTGAAATATGTACTCTAGGTAAAATGCCTGAATTTAGATCAAGTTTGGGGCTTTTTCCTTATGTTATGGTCTTTTTCAGTGAATTATTGGAGGTACCTACTGTAAAATATTTCATTAGATATTTTATTACTATATGAATATACATTCAGTATTGCTGGAAGCAATTTCTTTAAATTTCAATTATAGTGAATGTTAAATATAATACTTATCATTTTTTGTATGTGCTTTTGTATTTTTAGGTGTTGGCTACATATTGACCAATGAAGCAGGCATCACAGATCCAGTTGTTATACAAGTAAATTTATTTTATGTATTTTTATTTGGTTTGTTTTGATTTAATGGCTTATTCAAATACAGTACTGACAACCGGACTAAGAAGGCCTTCTGGATATGAGGAATTTGTTACAAATTCCTAGTATGAGTGGGGTTATATTTAGATTAAAATAAAAGAACTGAAATCAGATTTAACATTTATTTTCAATGTTTTATAGTAAACAAAATACGCTAATGGTGAGTGAAATATAAGGGAATTGATTTTAAGGAAAAATAAATAAATTATGTAATGTTAATGAAAATTCATTAAATTAAGTATGCCATGTATGCAAAACAAATAATGTAACAAGGATTTTTTAATCACTGTTGCATAATGATTCTTTCTTTTCTCATGTCATTCTCAACTTTTTCTGCTGAATGCTGGCTTTCATTCCATAAAACTTTCAACCTTTTCAATAGCATTTTCAATTTCAGTCCAGGTTTCATCAAAATCATGTTTTTTATTTCCTTGTTCATTGTGACAGTGTGAATGCTGGAGAATAGTTTCTTTGGAAGATTTTATATCATACAATGTTGACTTTCCTATGATGAACTCGTTAGTTACAATGAACTTTCACCAGCATCTAGTCTGTTTAAAATTTCTACTTTTTGTGATAACTACAAAGTTGTTCTTTTCCTCTTATTCTCATCATCTTTTGCACCAATATGAGCCATTAGGGTGAAATAAGCATAAGCAATTATCCAAAATAAATTTCGTGAAAAACAGACATTTCAAATCAGTTACATATCACCCAAATACTTCAAATATACACATCAAAATCATGTCCGGATATGAGGCACTCTGGATATGAGGGATTCTACAGTGCTTGTTCTCTTCTCTATTGATTTAATATTGTATTTCAAATTATGCATTATTATGGCTTCAACAGGACAATGGTGTAGCGAATAAAAAGGTTGATTCCCTTTATAAATTTCATTTAACTCCTCTAAAGATGTAAATTCAATTGTAATTCTCAACTGTTCGTTGTATTATCAGCTTGTTTGTACAAAAATCTTAAGGGACATTTAAAAAAATTACCTTAATGAGGATCATATAGTGTAGCAATAGAAAAATAACAAACAAGAGACCAAAATTTCACCATCTTTGAAAATAAATGAATATTCAGAAATGTTATGGCCATAAGGTTGTATTTCCATAAACTAATTAGAAATGATCTCAAGAATATAACATAATCTAACCAACTAATCAGAATCATCCCAACAAGGATATAAACATAGTCTAGCCAGCCAATCAGAGACAAGATCTATTCTCAACCATGTTATGAGTTCACAGCTTGTTAACCAATCAGAACCCAAGCAGAAATTTGTCTTGCTCGCATATGCATATAAGGAGATAAACAATCAAATCAAATCACAATTAATGAATTAATTTCATGAATTCTCTGATGCTGTGGTTGTTGTAACATTCCTGGAGCCAAAATATTATACTTATGCACAACACACACAGTCTGGCATAGACACATACATATACCTACCTCTTCTTAGAAATTACACAGATGACTACAATCTTCACATAATCCTGCATAGACACACACTTATACCTACTACTTTTTACCATTTACACAGATGACTACTATGTCTGAATACATGCATACTTATATACTACTATAAATGTTATTTTTAGTGGGAACATGTATTTGAGTTGCTATCCTTGTTTTTTTGTTGGGTGGTAGAGTGGTCTTAAAAAGTAAAATTAATAACAACTGGCCTAGATTGAGAAGTCCTACTAAAGAAAGATTGTACCTTTGACAGGAATCAATAGTGTATCATGTTTTCCATCAGGAGATACAGGTTCAATTCCTGTAAAAGGCACAATCTTTCTTTAGTAGGACTTCTCAATTTAGGATGGTTTCACTGTTTAAGAAGAGGGAAAAAACAGGGATAGTAACACAAATAGATGTACCCAATAAAAATAATATTACATTCTTCACTGATTTTTATTTCAAATTGGTCTTCTCCTAGACTAGTTGCCCTACCAAGGCTAAGGAGCTCAGTTTGCTCTACTGTTTATTCACTTATGTAAAGAGAAGTTATACTCTCATGTTTTTCCCAAGAATGTTAGTGTGAAGTGACAAAAAACAGCCTTGGTTGTGTTATACTCCATTGCAATTAGACCTCTTTCTAATTCATTCTGCATGCTGGCCAGACATGAATGCTATGAAGGCAGAGAACAAAATAAAAAAAAGTCATTTTCTGCACATTTTCTCCATGCATCACATCCGGCCTATAAAGCAAGCTCTGGCAATGAAAGTGACACTGGCCAATCATGAATGTTCCTGCCAGAACAGGAGATGCCCCTGGGGACTACCAGACCTGCTTAAAAACATGTCTCTGCGAATAAAAGGACCACTGCAGCCTGGCAGGCCCCTGGCTGACATGCAGGGCACTGCTGATGCTGCCACTGTCACCATCACCAACACTGCCTCCTCTCAATGACTATTACCATGCCCAGGCTTGACTAGTCACCTCAGCTGTTCATCTTCAGCATGACAGCATGGCAACCTTGTCACTCTGGCAAAGTCAGGTTCTTGACTTCTCGTGACTACTCACACTCACACCCTTGTATCCTCATAGTTAGATTCATAGCTTTGCTAATTACTCCAGGACAACAGCTCAGCATAGCCAACACATACAAGGCATTCCCTTGCAGTCATCACTGCGGTCACATTCCATAGAACAGGCCTCCCAATGAGCGACATTGGCCCACCTTCGTGACCTCAATCAACCAATACATACACCAATCATATCCCGTGAACTCAGCCAGGTCAGCACAAGAAATAGGTCAACTCCTGGCTTTTCTCTCAACCCTGAATGCCATCCTGAAAATTGGCCATTGAAATGGACAATTCAACCAGCTTCGACATATCATGACACACTAAATAAATAAATGTTCAAAATTTAATTCTCATTTTTCTCTTGCAACCAAATGCTTAATAAAAGAGTTGGAATTTGAACTCTATTAATTTCATTTTCTATGTACAATTGTGCCACACATACATCTATAATATCTTTACCAAATTATAAAAGATGTCATTTTTAAGGGTATACTTGGAATATGTAATAAAAAAGAAATTACTATTTTCATCAGTGTATGATTTTATATTGGGTGGGGAATTTTCAATTTTTAAGTTTTCAGCTTCCACCTTCAAAAAATTTATTGAGATTCTGTTAAATGTCAGACTTTAATTGAATTAATAATTTAGTTAAAGAAAATATCATTTTCTGATAGAAACTTGCAGGATTTACATTTTAAATTACTTGCAACCATTCAACTATGAAATAAATTTTCCCAAAATCAAAGGCATATTATTTCTTAAGGTGGAAGCCCATGAGAGCAGATGTTATTTACTGTTTTTGTTTTCTTATGTTAACTAAACCATGAAAAAACATCTGTTGAAACATCTTTCTATAAACATGATACAGTCATTTTGACTAGCATACTCTAACAGCCTATGCAAAAATATTAATGAACAGTATTAATCAATATTAAGCTATAAATAAAAATAACTTCAACAGAAAATGGTAGTGTCAGAAAAAGAAATATTAAGTTTGTAAGATAAATTGTAAATATTATTATCTAGAATAAATAAATTTAGATTGAGAACTTAAAAACAAATGTGTAAATATTTTTGCAGTCAGATAATAGAAAAGTTTGCTTTGTAGTAGAGAATAATATTAAGATTACAATGTTAACAAAAAATACAGCCTCATAAGAAGCATTGTTTTTGCTTTATTCAGTCAAACATTAATTTGTTAATTGATACTTATTTAACAGGCTGCATTCCTTCACGATACTGTTGAAGACACAAACACAACATTCGAGGAACTAAAAGAAACATTTGGAAATGTTGTAGCTGGTAAGATCAAAGATTATGCTAATGATTTTCTTATTTTTGAACCACTGTTTTGTTGTGTTGGTGATATGCTTAGGATCATTGTCTTGAGGAAATTCCCAATTGCATAATTTGCTAGATGATGAAGATTCTTGGTACATAACTCCATTCATTATTGCTTTGATTATGTGACATTATCTTGTATTATGTGATGAAAAACAACTCCAAACCATTACATTCTGCTTTCACAGTTAGAACAGAATTCTCTGGTTTGAATTCTTCATTTACTTCCCCTCAAACTTGACAATGTCTGTCATCACACCAAAGAATTTTCATTTCTCAAGTTATCTGGCTTGCATAAATGCTTTTATGCAAACTTCAGACACTCCTTCATATCTTTTAGACGTGATACTTTTTGTGCCTTACTAAATCATAAGATGGCAAAGTATGTTACTGACATTTTGAGATCTAACTCTTGTCCTTGATGTTTGAAGATCTACTGTTTGGGAGTAATCATTGGTTGCTTCCTTACTATTCTTATAATCTTCCTTGCAACATGGCTGGAGATCTTTTGAGAGGCTCCAAATTGAGGACAGGTCATTGATCAGTCACATTCCTCCCATTAGTGAACTACTAAACCAATGGTGCATGGATGAATTTATAACTCTTATCAATGGCTCTGTAACTTTTACTTTAAAAATAAAGACTAACTACAATATCTCTAAGGTCTTGTTATAACAAACACATGGTTGCAATGGAAAGAACAAACAAGGATTAAAGCTTCAACAGTATGTATTGATCAATTTTCAGAATGTATACATAACTGAGTGAAAAGATGACAAAATTGTTGATATTTAGTTCTTTAGCTGTAAGGGTATTGTTGGTAAGGCCTGGTGTGGGTAGCAGTTTGGTTGACCAAGGTAACAGTGATGATAATGAGAGAGGCCTGGAGCGATCCCTGTAGTATGAGTTGGGGTCAACCCCAACTCATACTACAGGGATCTGTCTCTGTTGGATTCTGGTCAAATGGGATATTCAACCGAAAACAGTGTCACAGTGGTAGCAACAAGAGAGGCCTGGAGTGTGATAGTGAAGGTTTTGAGGTATTAGAAATCATGGTGGTGACATCAAGAGAGACCTGGTGATGAGACCTGGCTGCATTTTGTACATAAAGAGTTGGGTTGCCATTATATTGGATTGACCGAGTTGGGTTGCGATGATGACAAATGACACCATTGTTGACAGCTGGCCTGTTAGCATGGTACTGTGTCATTTGTTTATGAAGCAATTTCTTTTAACCAAATCTGGTGGCACCCAGGCTCATTTTTTTGCAGCAAAAAAATTGGCTATTGTATTTTAAATTTTTACAAGGATTTGTATTGTGGACCAGATGTGATGTTCAAGTGCCTTTTCACAGAAGATGAATTTTTATTTTGGGTTTTACTTTCTTAGAGCGTACATCCAACCAACATATAGAGCAAATCAGAAAGAGATCTAATTTACAGCTGAGTATAATCTATGGCTGTTTTGAAGCAACCATATAGAAATTTACTTTCTCCAAAAGTACCTTTTATGAATAGATATTAAATACTTTTTTTTCATCCTTTCATTCTATTTTTTAGAATTTTGCATAATTACATTAGTTGAACTTTTTGCTCATATTTTCTATTTTAAATATAAAATTGATATGTGGTGCAATTTTGCAAAAAATACTTACTATATATTTTGGTAAATAATGCAATAAACTTATAATTTTTTATGTTACAGCATGAAAAATAAGTTTATTGCATTATTTAGCAAAATATATAGTAAGTATTTTTTGCAAAATATATTTGCATTCATTTGGTTTGAAACAGATTGTGTCACATAACCATTTTTGCTCTGTTGTATATTTTTTTAGATAGGAATTTGAATCGGATCATTTTTTAGGAACCTTAACATTAAAAATCTGACTTTAGTAATATTTAGGAAAATTAACCAATATATAAATTGACTGGGTTTTCTGAGTTAATGGTAAGCCCTGTAATCATACCTGAACCCAGAATTATTATCTGAGAAAGACTTTGTTGGGAGTGCTATTGCAGATACATCTCAAAAGTGTATGTGCAAGCATGCACACACACTTTTATGTGTGCATGCTTGCACACATATACATTTTGTCTGGAAAGAATCCAGCTATTAGCAAAAATAAAATAGTCCACTTAGGGTAATAGCACTTTAATCCTTTACATAGTATTCTCTCCTTCAGATATCACACTTATCCCAGTGTCCCTTCCACTTTTCAAGAGTCTGCAAAGTCTTATTTTGGGATTGTTATCAGTTGCCCAGACATGTTCTTCTTAATCTCATCCATGACATTTCAAAGATGAAGTTGGCTTTAGGAAAAGCCAAAAATACAGGCAGCTGAATCAGTGGCAGGGTCTGTCAGACCTTATGATTATGCAATGTTTTGCCAAAATATATATATAATATATATTTATCAGTGGTGACTCTAGGTCATAAATGTTCATTGGGCTTATTACAATACAACAAAATACACTATTGGTATAACTTAGATGCTAAAATGATTCCTTTACTCTAAATAAAATTTATCACTTTTAAAAAATCTCTAGACAGATGCTTTTTTTTTTGTTTAAAAAATAACGTGTTTCTATCTCAAGTGTGCATTTGTATATATATGTATGCATTAGTGTGTTTATGTGCCTCTCTGTCAGTGAATTTTATATTTATGATCAGTACTGCTGACAGATATCCTATTTCTTCAACAATACCCCAGTCACACTCTTCACCTCAACCCCCCAGTAGACAAGTTAAGCTTTCTTTGATTTTTGCCAACTTTAAATTTAATTTGCCTTTTTCAATTGATACATTGTGTTAAAAAAACCTTATACTGTATGAAATAAATCATTTAAAATGGACATTTGAAAAGAATAAGTTGAAATAAAAGTGTTTTTTGAAAAACAAGGCATACAAATCATTACAGATTTTTAAGATTATTTATAAAATTAAACCTAGAAATATATTGCCTATTAAATGTCTCCAGCACAGATAGGGTTCAGATCTACATAACCTGGCTAGCCACATAATTTTATTTCATTCTTTTTTTACTTTCTTTCTTTGTTTTTTTTTTCTTTCTTTGTTTTTTTTTTTCTTTCTTTCTTCTTTATAATGAACATCAACAAAATTTCAGTCAATATTTTAAGGCATGGAGTTAAAACAATTAATTTTGGATCCAGCTGAAGTCAAGAAGGAAAACTATGAAAGATTTTTGTTGCTTTGAAATAAATATAATTGAATATTGACTCACTCAGTTAAGCCCAACTGCCGTAGTTACCACTGAGATATATATATATATATATATATATATATATATATATATATATATATATCTGCACAAGTAAGATGTAAAGAATGTTATACTCTGCTGCAATTATATTTCTTTCTGATTCACACTACATGTTGGTAAGATATGAACACCAAGAAAGCAAAATACAAAATAAATAAGTTGTTTTCTGTGCAGGGCTCTGGATATCACATCTGGTCAACAAAACAAATCCATACAATAAAATACAATAGCCAATATCAAACATTACCATTGAAAAAAGATTATCTTGGTGTCACTAGATTTGCTAAAAAGAAAGCACCTCATAAATGATTTACACTGTAGTAGGCTGAAATGCCAGCTGTCAGTGTGCTGTCATCATCACTGCCATGATTGCTTTTCTCATCACAACCATGGACTTGCCCAAGCTTTATTAATTTCTCTTGACTCTTCACACACAGAATGCAGCCAATACCACCAGGTTCCTGACGCCACCTCTGTGATTTCTAATACATCAACATCATTACTATCCACTCTTGGCTTCCCTTATTGTAACCCGTTTTGTTGATACCACATTCAACCAGAATCCAACAAAGATATTCCACTTGATCAACCTTCACTATCGACTCCAGGCCTCAAATGTCATCACCACTGTGACCCCATTTTGCTGATACCACATTCAATCAGAATTCAACATTTGTTGTAGTGACCCATTTCATTGATACCACATTTGACTAAAATCCAACAGAGACATGATTGTATATAAAGATATTGTGAAAAAATTCTGCATCTTTTTCTGGGTTACTGTAAAAATAAAAAATATGGTAGCTTAGTAACATGACATTGATGTTTTGTGCTGAGATGATGCTGTGAAGAATTTTTTTTGTATCTGTTAGTTGCAATGGTTTTATGTAATTATCAGCTAATTTTCTTCTAATGACAAAAACAAATTCCTGCAATTGCTTGGACTATTGAAGTAAATCCCATTAAAAAATATTAAATATTTTCATTTATTTTTAAGACAACATTCTTTTTAAATTACATTTAAATTTGAATCCATGTTAATTTTTTTCAGTTTGCTTCTTTTAATGTTTTTAACTGATATGTCATATCATTTTTTTCCCATTAGATGTTGTTGCTGAGGTAACAGATGACAAAACTCTTGACAAAATGGAACGAAAGAGGCTGCAGATTGAAAATGTGAAATCTAGCAGCCCCCGTGCTAAACTTGTAAAATTAGCAGACAAATTGTATAACCTCCGTGACCTTGACCACACAATCCCTGTTGGATGGACTCCTGAACGAGCCAGAGAATATTTTGAATGGGCAGAGAAGGTAGTTGCTGGTCTAAGAGGCACTAATCAACCCATGGAAGATGCCTTAGACAAGCTTTTTGAGAAATGGGACATTCCTATTTCAGGTTAATTAAAAAAATACTTGTAGAAATTTTTATTCTAATTTCTGCATTCACTGCCAATTTATAAAGAGTGAAAATTTTTCCAAAAATCGTACTTGGAGGTATTCAATATTTTATTAAAATCAAGAAATGTGCTCGATTTTATAAGTATTTCAATATTTACTTTTGTGCACTACATTATATAAACAAATAAAATAGAATAAAGTATCCTTTTTTACAAAGGCTAATTTTATTTTACATTTTTATTCAAGATCTTTAGTGTCTGGGTTCCATTTGAATATGTATACTCTCTTTCACTTACACACACACACACACACACACACTATATATATATATATATATATATATATATATATATATATATATACTGCGTGTCAAATTATTATCGAAATAACTTTTTTTATAATATTTCAAAAACCGTGCAATCAATTCACACAAAATGAGCAGCATGTGAGGGAGCATTATCTTGCATAAAAACAATGGCCCTTTTGAAGGCATCTCTTTGCCTTTTCATCCACGGTTCAAGATGCTACTTCATAAACGCTATGTATGCATCAGTAGTCATTTTGACACCATCTGGTACTCTCCATGGGCCCACTAATGTTTTTCCAATAATACCACCCCAGATCATTATGCTGCCATCGCCTTGTTGGCGTCTCAAATGCTGATGGCGATTCTGCCTGTTCATTACCCAGCCATTGCACCATCTATCTGGCCCATCGAGTGTTGCTTGAGTTTCGTCTGTGAACAAAACTTTAGAGAAGTCCATCTTCATATTGTCCTCGGCCCATTTCAATCGATTTTGAATGTGATTTCTCATCAACAGAGGCTTCGATACAGGTTTGACTGTTGTTGCTATTTCCCTCAAATACAAGTACTTTTAGACACAGTAGGATCCCCAATGCGACTGAAAAGCTCTTGACTGGTAAGTCCAGGGTTCTTTGTGGCCCCTCATTTAAGTCGTGACATGAGATGACGTGAAATAACCCTTGGCTTGCCTTTATCTGCCCTTTTGCGTACTTGTGTAGGGTTGGCGGTGAACTTTTTCGCTGTTTGATGACACCTCCCTATCATTTTAGAAATTTCTAGGATAGATTTACCTTTTGAGAGTTCTGGGGTGATAGTTTTCTTTTTAGCATTACTTAAACTGCTTTTATGGCCCATCTTTTTACTAAATCCTTACACTTTTCTAATAATTTGGCATGCTCAAATCACCATGCTGATAACAAATATGGTGCCAGTTTGTTTACATTGCTCAGATCAGGTCGAAAATTTCAGTGATTGTGCAGGTTAGTGTTGCTAACACTGTGTGTAAATTGATTGGACGGTTTTTGAAATATTAGAAAAAAAGTTATCTCGATAATAATTTGTCACGCAGTGTATAAGAGAGAAAGAGTGAGAAAAAGGGAATATACAGGGTGTGATGGGTTAATTGTCACCATTTTATAATTCTAATTTCATGCATGTGCATTGTTTGCTTTTAATTTTGTTGATTGCACTGTATAGTAAGGTCAGTTGGGAACTGTCTATAATAAAAAGAGCACCATGATGCAATTCACTCCATCAAAAATTTGGAAACAGCATGCTGTGCTGCTTGATATTTGCAACGGACGCTCCAATACGAACATTTCAGAGTGTTTGGGTGTCAATCTGCAGACAGTGCAGAAACAGTTGGATGAGTCTAATGGTGATTTGGTGTAATCACTACTGATGGTGAGGTTATGCCTCCATTCATCTTCCCACAGGACCCCAGACAACACAGAGGCCTAAATCAAGTACCTTGAGTAGGTAATGCTGCCCTGAGTCAAGAGTCTGGCAACAGGACTCTGCACTATGCCACACAAGCAGGAAAACCCAGTCATGGCAGTCAGACAATTTCTGCAACATCACCCCTTACCTAACATCCCAAACTGCAATTCTCTTGATTATTATGTGTCGGGTGTAGTTGAGTGAGAGACCAACAAAACTCCTTGTAACACCAAAGATGAACTGAAGGCAAGGATATTGGCAACTTTCACCAAGTTCAACATGGAGACTGTCCAGAAGAGTTGTGGGAGATTCCGAAGTTGCCTGGAGGCCATAATTGAAGCCAATGGCGATTTTATTGAATAAATTTACTTTTTAGTATTTCAAGACATTTTTATGTAATTTTGGTAAATATATCTATTAAAACGAGATGTCAGTGTTATTTTCATTTTTTAATTTATACGACAATTTATCTATCGCACCATGTATATGTATTTGCATGCATGAGAAGTTACTTTTATAATGTTTATGGATGTTGTGAATACACATGAAGATATGAACAAAATACTTCACATTTCTAATTTATAAAAATTGATTATCTGCAGAAATCTTGTCTAATTGGTAAGGGCTGAGGAGATATTTATTCACATTGCAATAGCTTTCTCTTTTTTTGTATATGATTTAATTAACTTTTACAAGGACAAGGGATTGTACCTCAAGTAGGTAATAAAAACTTAATAGGGAAGTATACATATCTTACATCCAAAAAAAAAAACTACTGAAGACCATTTACTCCAACTTCTCTCAGATTTTAGTCACTTTTCACCAATAAAGGCATCTTAGGTTTAGAATGACCTTTTTCAAAAAAAGGACATTATAGATTGAAAACATGGAAAGGCTGACCTCAGAGATGTTGACAATGTTACTTGTACACTGTGGATAATCAGTCACATTGATAATGGCAACTATATTAACAGTTTCTTCAGACCAGTTCCTGAAATCAATAGAATTTGGCACAGCATACTCTTATTATTTACATGCACAACCCACCAATTATCCACTTATACAGCAAAGCAAGGAGGCAATTCTTAACTTTTTCACTTTCAATTATTTACATGACAAAACCCAACAACTATTCACATGTCATTTATCATTCAAACATTTTTAACATTTTCCTCTAATTTTATTCTTTTATCCTTTTCTTATTTATTGATTGTAATGTAATATTTTTTTATGGACAAGGACATATTTTCAAATTTGTAGGTAAAGCTTTTTGAATCATAACATTATTTTGTTTTGTTTACCTCTTTTTATACCTGTTGATTCAGAATAGTCTATTTCTTCCTCTGTTATTTGTTTTTCAAATATTTTTAACAGCAAAAATCATAAAAAAATATATTTAATGATGATTTTACACTTTTATCTTTTTCTTATTTATTGATTTCTATTACTATCATTACATATATATATATATATATAATTCTTAAAGTGGTACACAAACTATTTACTCCAACATCCCATGTAAATTATATATATATGTGTTTATGCATGTACTTCAGGTAGATGGAACTTGTCAGTCTGGGAGTGTAGTCCATCTAAGAGAAGGAAAACTGACTTTAAACCTTCACTGTCTATGCCCACTCATGGAAAAGGCTTCCGGGGTAAACTCTGAAGAAAAATCTGTAGCTGGAATCCTTAAGACAGTTCGATGTTATGTTCAACTTCATATTCATACATGCAGCAAAGCAATGAAACAATTATTAACTTTTTCACTATCAATTCCCCACCAATAACAATATAACTACAAACAAACTTAATTTTAGTTAGAAGTCATCCATTTATTTATGAACTGCTTCACTCTAGCTTTCACTTTTCTGAAATGATGTCATAAATCTTTCTTCATATGCTCAACATCACAACTGCATTCATTTACTTAACTGATATTACCAATCTGATGTAGTGCTTTTACAGTCAAAACTAACAAGTAGTCAATCTTGCACTTCACTTGACCTGAATTCACAATCAAGTGTTCTTTTATAATCTTTCACCGTCTCGATTATCTCATGAGGAAGCTAGTTGACATTTTCTTTCTTCATAACTGAACATTCTGAGGTCCACACCAGCTCTGTTCTGGCAAGGCATCCATGTGCTGTCTTTCTGCAGAGACAACACACTAAACATTATCTCTTTCATCGATGGGTATCAGTACCATTATCAGTAGCAATTGGCTGCTCCATCTGCATTTTGTTTCCACTACATTTGTAGAAAGTCTGAATGCCAAGCCTGTAAAGGATGTAAATCTTCCCACTAAATCTTTAGACATAGGCTTCTTCATCTTTAAATTCAAGAGTCAATGTTCAATCAATCTGAGAGAGTTGGAATCAAAACGAGCAATTTTCTTTTTAATCATTTAACCCTAAGCAAGACAATAAAAGCCACGAGGATGGTTACAGAGAGTGAAAGAAACAAGGATAATAAAAGAACAGGTTTCAAGGAGACAGATGATGATTGAAATTGCATTCAAAATTTTGAAGATTGTAGTTGACTGGAAAGGAGAAGGGAGTTCCACATGATTGAAGAAACTAATAGCATAGAACTTAGGGCTACAACTAGCAATTTCAACATTGAAATTATGAAATGTAGCTGCTAATTTAGTATTACACTTAAATTTATGAAGTCACAATACCAAAGGGGGAAGCTCATCAGAATAATTACTGCAAAAATATTTATACAAAAAGCAAAGGGAAACTACAGAAGTGAGGAAGTGACTTAAGCCAAGATACCAGGTAAGGACAGATAGCATTGCAGATTCTTCTGAAGAACAGTTATACATTAATATTAGATTGTCACAGCATTGATAAAAGTATTTTAATAAAGAAACATTAAATCAAAAATGTAAAAGTTCAGTTATTAAGTTTTATACAGAATAATTTATAGGTCCTTACAAAACGGGGAATATGCAAATAGTGTAATGGCTAGTGGATTAGAAAAAGAAATCGAGGAGATGAGTTTGGATTCTAGTCCAGTTTGTTTTATTCACTGTCTTACAAATACACTTGGAAAAGGTAGGAATCCATCTCTTCTCTCCCAGCTATCTGTTAAATTAAATAGCAGGGCAGGCTGGACTCTCTAGCTATAAGGCCATCTGAATGTACAAGCAGTGTGGCAAATTTGTGGTAACAGAAAAGTGTAAATTTTTGTTATACTTGTTTGAGGTTAATATACAAGTGCAGAAATTATTGATGTAAATATATAAAGTATAACAATATATACAAAAAACTAAAAGGGATTTTTTTTATATTTGATTTTTTTTTCTTATAAGAAATCCCAAGTATTAAAAAATCAAAACAAAGCATGTTATTGTTATATGAATTATATATGAAAACTTGTTAACCTGTGCTATTAAAAATGATAGTAATATTTAATTTTTTGATATTTTAAAAGTACAATGCAATTACATAATTATTATCCATTTATCTATAAATTACAAATAATCAGGGAAATAAAAATAGATTGAGACATAGATAGGTTATTTTATTTGTTTAAAATAAAATTCTATTTCTACTACATCATTAGAATCCAGTTTACAAAAAATTGACAAGTTACCTATCTCTATATAATGATGTAAAAATATCACACACACACACATATATATATATATATATATATATATATATATATATATATATATATACACAAACACACATCAAAGGAAAAAACATAACACATCATCGAAGAATTCAGTTTGGATGCACATAGTGGCTTATGTATCTGTCTATATTTTTGAGATGAGGTATTATGTACACTATTTACATTATTCAGACTATTGTTCTCATCTCTGTCGCCATATTTATTACAATGGCCGAAACGCTGTAATAAATATGGCGACAAAGTTGAGGACAATAGTCCGAATAATATAAATAGTGTACATAATGCCTCATCTCAGAAATATAGACAGATACTGAAGTATCAGTACAGACCCGATACACACCCTTGTACGAGAAAGAATCCAGTACAATCATTGGATAAAACAGATACTACAAGCTCATATCTCCCAGAGGCTCGAGGATTTCTTCAACAGAATTACCAACGAAGAAGACCAGAGAAGGATCCAAAATGACCTGGATAAATCATTCAGACATGAATTCGATGTAGTCAAGGCTCACCAAGTACAAAAATTAAACAGATTGAAAGATCAGAAGGTGATGCACAAGGTCCATCACCCACCAGTGAAAGCGAAGAAAAAAAAAAAAAAGAAGGCCAGAGAGTACCACGGCCGAAACATTGTAATAAATATGGCGACAAAGATGAGGACAATAGTTCAAATAATATAAATAGTATAGTGGCTTATGTATATGAATTATCCAGAATAAGTACATTTAGAGACCAAGAACTTACACTTAAAAACAAAATTACAAACACAAATATTTCCTAAGGCATTTGTTTGCTCTCTCCCAGGGAAATTTTGCTTTTAGTTTTTATTTACTTACTTTAATCTGATACAAGTTGAAATACATCAGGAGTAGTGCTGCCAAGAAAGTCTTCATCCAAAGGTGGTGTCATAGTTTAAATTTTACTGTTGAAACATCATTTACCACTGAAGTACTCCAGATGTATCTCACAATACCACCAGCATTTTTCAAACTTTTTTTTACTGTGACCAATATCACGAACCACATTTTGCATTGCAAACCATTATACCTATGTGTGTAATAAATCAAAGACAAACTCTGTCACTAGGTTCATTTATTTAGCATCAACAATTTATACATATATTTCTTCATAAGAAATATACACATAAATTGTTGATGCGTGTATCTCTTTGTATTTGTATGAATATACTTTTAGAAAAACAAACTTAAAGGAAATTCCAACACAAAGTTAAAGTAAATAATATTTGAAAAAAATGTCATTTAATGAGATGGATGTGTTTGTTCATAAGCAGCTGATTCCAACTAAGAAGACAATGCTACACACATATCAGGTGCAATGTTGAGCCTGTTTCTGTCCTTCATTATAAATTGAATTAATATAGAAAATTGCAGTTCACACAAGTAAGTAGTTGTAAAAGGCCACAGTAATAAAATAGCCTTTGTACTCAGTAGTGAAAATTTCCCTTTGTTCTTAACCCAAAATGAGCACAAATTTAATTTCTCAAAATCATTAAGAGTAAACTTAAAGGAACAACTATGATGCAGCAATTCAGCTTCATCTTCAGGTAACAAGTTTAACTTGATTATTGATTGACTTTGAAAAGCAAATGGATTTTTTATCCAGAGGCTTTTCTTTACTGATACAAATTTCTCCTCTGGGAAATAGTTTTTTAAGCTTTGAGAGATGTGACAAGATCTCGAATATTTTTTTTAATGTCATCGTTGACAATGTTCTCACTTCTCAGTATTAATGTGTTGTAACAATGTTAGAAACATATAATGATTTCTTTTTCTTTTTTTTTTTTTTTTTTTTTTCGCGACCCATTTTATTTAGTTCGGATCATCAGTTTGAAAAACCTTGGTGTTAAGTGTGTTCAATCTTTATTCTTTATGGAGTAACCTGCTTTCGTTGCCCTAGGGCCTAAGTAAATAAATATTTAGAAGTCATAACTTTTTTCACTGAGTTATCTCCCTTATATAAAAGTCGTGATATTGAAGAACGTGTACTTTTTTTTTTTATAAAATGGCATCAAAAAAAGCTCTTGGAACTTTAAGACTATCATATCGTTATTTATCGAAGGTTATGGATTCATTTAGTGAAAATAGTTTGAAAGTCATCCATAGATCTGATGCAAAAGAATTCACCATTGAGCTCCCACCAGAATTACCAGGTTAGTCTTAATTTAAAACGTTTTTTGTTTTGTTTAAGAAACTTTGTCCTCTAAATCGGAAGATAAGTTCACTCAGCCGAATTATTTGTTGTGTTTATCATAAGATATGAGCTTTAATAATTTATAGGGTTGCGCGAGATTTGAAAATTTGAAATACGGGACATACACTCTTAAAAATTCTCTCTACGCATACCCAAACACACCCAAAAGTGGGTTACGAGGAAAATAAAAGTAAAATCATTTGAAAATATTTAATACAGACAACAGAGAATTAAGCACAAGCAAAAAGAATCTGTAAAAAATCAAACTCATTGCAATTTACACGCACCAAAGTTTGCTTCAAAACAACTGCCTCGTTTGATAAATTTCCATTCGTTGGAAAATTCATCACGAAATTCACACTTTTTACGTCTTGGCATCTTGGGATGGATGGATGGGTTAGTTTTTTACGAAAAAAGTGTACTGTGGGAAGTAGTAATAACACACTTTATTGACAGAATGATTCAATACTGTAACTACAGAGCAGTTAGCAAGCAAAACGGTAACAGTGTCGAGGTCCTCAGCCAACCATAGCAACTGAACAAGTTGCAAACACCAGTCAGTCTTTTGTGTTGTGCAAAAACAGAAACTTAAAGCAGCACTAGTTTCCTCGTTACATTTTTGGGTTATTTTCATCAAGAGATTCTGAGAAAAGAATGTATAAAGTCACAAACAAAAACCGTAAGGAGGTAATATAAATAAAAACGGGTAATTAATTTGCTTTTTAAGCTCCGCGTTTAATGATTCTATTAAAAATTACACAAATCGTTATATTTCCGTGTAAATTTACATGCTGAACTCCAAAATAACAATTAAATTTTGATAAAATCTACCGTTTTGGAGTTAGCGACAATAAAAGTTCGGACTCAGTCGCATTCAGCCGCCGGCCATTTCTGGCCTTGTTTAACTACATTCACTGCGGAACATTTTGCACGCGGAAGCTTAATAAACAATTTACTGCTCTTTTTAACTCTTCTAAATTACTGCGCACTTAAGTTGTGGCGAAAAGCAATGATAAGTGTTGTTTTTTGTTATAGTAAAGCTTTCTTTTTAAATTAAAAAAAAATAAAATAAAGCATTTCTTTTAAATTAAAAATAAAACAAATAATAATTAATACTAATAGTAAAATTAATACGCAAAATTTGCACGAACTTTGAACTTGATTATTTACAAAATAAAAAATGCTCCTTTCTAGCATTTTTTTTATTTTTGTAACATGCACTTTACAAAGTTCGTGCATTAATTATTTCCTTTCTAGCATTTTTTTTTATTTTTGTAATTTTATTTTTTAAATATTCATGCTCTTTACAAAGTTTGTATTTGTTTTAAAATAAAAGCTTTACAACAGTTGTCATTACTTACACAGAAAAAGGAGTTTATAAAAAAAAACAAACCCAAATGGTCAAAAAAAGAAATTAGCGACTCTGTTGTAGGATGTAATTGTAATTTCAGATTGGGTGTTTCTCCTCTCTACACCGGTTTCTTGGTATTTATCATCGTTCTCTGCCTTCTATCTGCTTCATTCGTTCTATCACAACTGCACTTATTGTACGATGTACCCCGACAGAACTCGCTCTTTTCTACAAGATGGTCCCGTTTGACTCTGGTTCTGGTTCACTATGTCTGCTAAACTCTCCTCTCATGATCACACATAACAGTGCAGATGTGGTTTTTGTTTCAGGTGCTCCTCCAAAGGGGGATTGTCTGAACTTCTTCCTCGGGGAGCTCTCAGAAGAGTTGTCAGTGTTATTACTTGGCTTTTCAGGTGAATTGTCGATCTCACATGCTATGGGCCCAATCAGCAATTCACTTTCAGACGATTCATTCTCAGTCACTCGTCAATGATGTCATTTTGAGGGCAGAGCAAAGATACCTACATGGTGCAGGATTCCATCTACCAATACAGAATGCTCACTGATGATATCGGTGAACCACCCTTTTTTATAGTTGGTGGTGCATCAGCTATTGTGAGGCTTCACTCAGATGGAGTTTTCTATCCTATGTGGTCCATGCACTTCTTTTCATTCAAGCAGATACATACCGTCGATCCATTTGAGTCATATATCCGGTAGGTGCAAAAATAATGACGTAATAATGTCGTTTTCTGACGTATTTCTTAACGTCAAAAAACGACATTATTACGTCATTATTTTTGCACCAACCTAATAGATGCACTTGCAGTAGACATATTGTCCAAAATACACCACTTCTATGACTGAACACTGCTTTCTGGTGGCAATCCTTTTTACACTTTGGTGGCACCTTTGTGCTATGCCATTGCCACTTGGTACATGTGCACATCGCAGTTGAAGCTGGATCCCCAAGTTGTCCAGGAAGTACTCAAACTGTCTGCTGCAGAAGGCAGTATTGTTGTTAGAAAGCATTTCCTCTGAGGTTGGGGAGGGGTCCTTGACAGTTGAAGAGTCCTGCTGTGGCAATGTTACCAGACTGTGAAACTGGTAGGTCTGCAATCTACATGTATAACCAGTATGTGCTGCTTCTGTGGAGGCTCCTGTCCATTTCCACAAGGCAGTCCAGATTTTCTGACGCTGGTCAAATACAATACTCAAGTGCTTCGACATCAGTGAAATTCCCAGTATTTGCACGGATCCTGACTACCGCTATCCTGTAACATGTGTGTGTTTCCATAAGGTGGTCACTGATTTTACACTTCTTCCAAGCTTGGCAAAGTTCAGTACTTACTATAGTGTGAGAGCATCCGGAATCAAGGAGTGCTGAGCACGGTGTCTCATTGATGTTGATTTGGATGACTGGCAATACCATGTTTATACATTGTCTGGGGAAGAGATTGGTGCCATCTTGTTCCCGACCTTGTTTCCCATGCAATGTTTGGCCTCATTGCATCGATAACAACGTACATGCAGTACTCATTTTCTATCCTTGCAACTTCTTGCCACATGGTTCTGACCATTGCATTTATAGCAGATGATTCCAGTGCATAAGCCCGAACTGGGGGAAGCTCTAACACTACTTTAGCTTGCTTGTGCAGCCACGACAATAGGTTCCTCTAATGCAGTCATCCTTGAGGATAGTTCTGGCCTAGTCGAATAATTCGTTGAGTGCTAATGAGTCTACACAAGAGTTTGCTTTACTCTAACCAAGAGCCTTGCAAGGAACGCATATGCTAACAATTGTTTGGATAGTCTGCCAAACGGATTGTGGCCAAATAAATGTCGTTTTGCCTGGCCACAAATTGTTCATAGGCAATGCAGGGGTTAGTGGCAAATATCTTAAGTCAACTTACCCAAATATCACTTTGTTTAATTAATGCCTTCTCCTGATAGATTTATTATTTATAAATAAACTAACCATTCATCAACACAAACATATTACAAGAACTTTCCCACTCCACCAAACTTGTACAAAATCCTTCTGCTATAATTATGTCTCACTTTATTGTTGTGATGAATATATATTTTACTATCCAAAAACAGGAAGCAAGCAAGGCCTATCATAACAATCTTAGAGGAAAACAGTAAAAAAAAATTTTCTATGATGGAATTCAGCCTTTAGCACTTCATCGGATGTTTAGCATGATGTGATTGCATGTGAAGGAGAGGGGAACACTGAGAATTAAAAATTTGTTTTTTTTTCACTTGCTCATCCATAGTCCATTTACATCCAGCTTCTTACATTTTCTTGGCAGACCTATTATCACAATGTGGAATATTTAATAAAAAGGGATGGAAACATGAAAACAAACCACACAAAATTAGCAACCTTTTGCTAACATGCTGACATAGGGTTTTAAAATCATTCAGTGTCAACATCATACTTATTTTTATAAAAGTCATGGTCAATATCTGTTCTACAATATATTTCATATAGTAATATATTTTAGTATATATTAAAATTGAAAGAGCTAAATATCTTCTTTGCATTGGTGTAGTTATTAGTTCAGACTTTGTGATGTCATTTACCGCTGTATACCATTAGAAATTGCTTGGTGTGGCACCTGTGCTGTAGGTTGCCAACCTCTTGGCTAGACTATATATATAAAACATTAAAAATAATAATTTAAAATAAATTTCAGATTCTTAGTGTCTTAGCCTTCATGTCACATAAAATTTTTTTCTTTGTCAGTTATTCCCTAAAATAGTTCTTGATATATAAAAAAAAAAATTATATATCATTTTCACATAAAGTAATGCAAAATTTGAAATTGTTTCAGACATGAAAGTTGATGTGAAATGATCTTTATTTGAGGAAGAATGATATAATGGCCTTTAACCAGTGGTAGGATTCAGAGTTCACAACGGTTCATGTGAACCATTTATTAAAATTAAACAAGTTTTCAGAACTGGTTCTTAAATTCCCTTAAAAAAAAAAAAAAAAAAAAAAAAAAATTAGATGTAAAAGAGCTAATTTGTAAAAATTTCAATCCCACCATTGGGATACAACTGGAAGCAAAGAATTAAAATTTGGACCAAAATGTACTAAAAAAAAAAAAAAAAAAGTTACAGCTATATTTCTCACAATCTCATTTGTGTCTTTTCGTTTTAATAATAATAGTACATATAATCTGTGATATCTCAGCAGATGACATGAGCTAGATGAACAAGGTCTGATAGTGACATTAGTGAGAGAGTGAAACTAATACATTTTCTAATATGCTCTCTTTGGTAAATGGGAAATCAAGATAGACTAAATTGTTAACTGACATTCTTTATGCCAAAAAATTTGGAGTATCAGCTAATTGAAATAATGGGGAAAAAGAAATGAAAGTTAAAGAAAAACATATCCTCAAATAAAGATGGTGATAGTTAATAAATTGTAAAGATGATTGGATTTGCAGTAATATCTAGCTTTTGCTTTTTGGTTACCATTTATTTCTTAGCCCATCATATAAAACTTTTTTCTTTTACTGTACTGAATAAATATACTTTCAGAACATCCCAAGAGCAGTCAAGCTGTTCTTCAATATGAATGGTTGGACAAAAATACTGTAGATCTCATCCATACAGGGGTTCCAGAACACTATCAGAGAAGAGGTATTGCCAAAATACTAGCCAAGGTCAGAAATCTAGTTTATATTTAAAACTAATTTTCTTTGCATAACGTTGAGAAAAAGTTTATTTGTAAACAAAGTTCCAAATTACAGAATTTGATGCCTCCACCACATTTACATTTTATATGGAGTTTAGATATTTTTAAGGGGAGTGGGGAATAAAAACCCAGGTTTTATGACCTCAAATATAGTAACACTTTTTTTTTTTTTAAGCAGCATAAATTATTGATAAACTTGATCACTTAAATTTCATACATTGTCAATAATAATCGACAATAAAAGTTTGAACTCGGGTCATTGTCGGCTATGGCATGGCAGCTATTATTAGCATTGTTTGCATCTGTGTGTGTACAATAATTGAGACAAGTGAATGTCTATTACAAAGCAGATATATGCAGACAATTCCAGTAATGGCTGCTGTGATGCAAATGAGTGAAAAAAAAAAAATTTTTTTTGTGGGGGGGGGTCCACCAGGTACTGTGGTAAACAGGTTCCAATACCAGTAAATTACTGTATATACATTTATGTAATTGTTTTGTCCTATTGTGACTATGACCATTTCATAATACTGGATTATATTGTAGGCATCATTTTTCATGTGAAAATGTGTGCTGTCATTACACATTCAATTTTCTCAAACCATATTGCCCAGCATTCACTGCCATAAGTTTTTTTTGTTAGGAGTTACCTTTTGGAAGGCATCCTTCAGATCTGTTGCATTTTCTCATTTGAATTTAAATTTTTTGTACTTGCTTGATTTTGCTGTCTCCAATTCAGTTAGCAAAATATTCAAAATTCATGTGGATTAATTGTAACTAATCTTAAGCAATTTGTCAAGAAATCATGAAACAGAATATCCAAAGTTTACCTGTCATTGTGCTATTGACACAAATTGTATCAACTCACTTTTTAAATATATTCTTTTGATCTTTTCAATCTTTTACAGATTGAGTGAATTAATATTCCAAATGCATGCCTTAAAAAAAAAAAAAAAATTTCCTGTTATTTTTCTTTGTTGGTAATTTTATGAAATTCATATTTGCATTGTTTTGCAAGCATGAAAGGTGAAATTTAGGGAAAAACATTTAAAAATAAAGTGCTCTTCCTACATGGGAAATCTGTAAGAAATCTAAAATATAGATTTCAGTTCTGAAATTTCAGTGAGGAAGCAACTATTCTAAGAGCTGCTAATAATTTATTATCAAACATAACATCCTCTAAAATGTTAATTGGTATCAGACTGATTAATTTCAAATTTTTTTTTGTGTGTGTGTATATATATATATATATTTCTCTTTTCAGAATGCTATTGATTACTTCCTTGATAAAAACATAGAGATGAAAATAACATGTACATATCTAATAAAGTTTGTGAAGGATACAAATTATCGCTCATTGGCAGAAACACATTGTTCTTAATGGTCAATTCAATTTGTGGAGGAAGAAAAAAAAAGTTGATTGTGCCTACAAATCACAATGGCAACTTTAACTACATAGAAAATGTACATTTTGAATAAAATTTAAAAATATCTTGCTTTGATTGCATTAGTTTGTGTTTTTGTCATTCCAGTTTTAAGCTGACTATTGGTAATAATTGATGTTTTTTGGAAGTGTGCATGTGTGGGAATCACCTAGAATTCAAAGGATTATAATTTTAATGGCAAACTTCAGTTTAATAATTATAAAATTGGGAGATTTAGTCAAATTTAATTAGTGGAACCTTAGTTATTGTACATATTTTTTGGTTATCAAACAAGGAAATCTGTCAAACTGGTTGCCATATGACTTCCCTGAGCCAACCTCACACACAAAGTATCCTGTGTGTAACTCAGCATGAGACAGTGAGCGTCTACCCTAGCATTAATCTTAACTTTTGTTTTAAGTTTTTCTGTTAAAGTTGCAAGTAGGTCTTTGGGGGAAGCCACTGGGCTTAGATGTGAAGGACCACAGGGAAAAACTGACCACTGTAAACTTGGCCTTCAGCTGAAGCAACAAATGGCAGCTAAGGAAATGGCTTCAGGAGAAAAGCCTGCTGCTTTCCATGATTAAGAACATTAATTCAAAATGGGGTGTGGTGGGGAAGAGAAACAAATCTCTCTGGCCAGGTTTTTAGTGAGAGGGATCCAGTCAGTTCAGAGAGAAGCAAAAATAACCGACAGACTTACTTGAAGTAAACAATAACATCTCCCTACACCAACAAGTCTGATAAAAGTTAAATGTTCACTTGTCATTTGTATTGATTTATTTTCTGCCTGCTAAACTATTCTGCATAAAATGCACTTAATATTTCTGGTTGTGTGCAACAGATTAACTGGATTTACATTTATAGGAATATTACCTTGATTTTTGGTCAACTCCCTGGAACAGATTATGGCTGATAACAGATTCCACTTTACAATATACCAACTTGTCAGAGACAAGGAAAGAAAAAAAAAAATCTTCACATGTATAGATGAGCCTGAAACACAACAGCAATAGACTTGCTCTCAAACTTTAACCGAGTGAGAGAAGTAGATTTATTCAGAAAAAGTCGTCCAAGGCTTTATGGTAAAAGTTTCTGGGGTACTTTTTAATTTTCTCTAAGGCTAATCAAGTTTTCTATGCTATATTTATGGGTTAAACTGCATGTAAATATAAAAGTGTACATTAAAATCAATACTCAACAAGTGCTTCATGCTAAGTGCAATCTTCAGACCTGAAGATTATGCTGAAGCATGAAAGACTGTTGCTGTATAGCAAAGAAAGAGAGGGGAGGAGAAAAGTGGGGGGAGGATACAAGTCATTAAAGATTTTAAAAATATTCAAAAAAAAAAAAAAAAAAAAAAAAATTAATTGAAGCAATTTTGCTTAGTAAGTACAAGTTAACTATTAAAACTAGATTGGGCTGTATAGATATGAGCCCTATTAACCACAATTTCATTTCATAATTATGAACAGTATCAATGAAATTTATTTCAGTCAAATATTGAGGCACGAGTTAAAACAATTTTGAATCCAGCTGAAGTCAGGAATAAAAAAGGCATACGACAAAAGATTGTTGCTGCTATGAAATGGATATGCTTGAATGTTGACTCACCATATTATATCACTAATAACATCTGTTTGAATATTACAAAAAAAAAAAAAAAAAAAAAAAAAAAAAAAAAAAAAAAAAAGTATATTTGATAGATGTGTCTTTGTAATGCAGACATCCCCACCTGCTACTAAACAAGTTATTCTAAAAATTTAGTATTGCAACCTGCAGCTAATTTTCTGAGCAATGTGACTCCCACATTTAATTGCACATGGCTGCTCTATTCTATTAGATTTCAGATAGAGTCAGTAAAGCAATTCAAGCTAATAATAAACTGAAGCTTTTTTTTCAGATACTTGGGACCCAACTACACTTTTAAGCCCCCCCCATTTCATTTGCAGTCTTGTAGAATCCAAGATAGTATTAAGCATATTCTGTCAACTGACTAGTGTTCAAAGGTAAAGTCAGTGCAAGTATGAGCTCAAATATCCAAATAGATGGTTATTTTAATAAATAAAACTTTTCCTGGGAAATACAGATATAGACTATTTTAGGTTTATGTCTTAAAAGAAAATTACAAATACAGATTTTTCCATACCATGTAAATATTTACTCAAATACAATTTTATAAGTAAATTTTATGATGAAGTTTCAAAGTTATATGAAGAAATACAATTAAAAGGTTTATATGATAATAGCTACTAATGTTCACACTTAATACTGACATTTGTCAGATTCTAACACTGAAGGGCAAAGAAATCAGTATTTAGACAGTTTTTTTTTTGTGCTCGAGTCTTTGTTAAAAAAAAAAAAAAAAAAAAAAAAAAAAAAAAAAAAAAAAAAGTTTATAGAAAATTGAATGATCAAATGTGGTCCAGTCTTTTGCAACATTTTTTTTTTTTCATGTGTACAATGATTAAATAAAGATTACTTTGAAATAGAAAATACTCAAGTATTGACAATCATTTGCAGCAACTTTGTTAGTCACTTCCACATCACTGGAAAAAAAAAAAAAAAAAAAACACGACATTTTTAAGTAATCTATCTAAAGTACTTAAATTATTATCTTTGCTGTAGCAAAGAGAAGTCTGAGATGCATACTAGTAGCTAACTGCTATCTTTGTTTATAAATAAAGTCTTGAATAAACTCAAAGCTTAATTTGCGAAAACACCACAAAAATACAAAAAACTGTCCCCCCCCCCATTCTGTTGAAAAATATTGCCATCGTTTGGATGTCTCACAGAAGTAAAATAAATAAAACAAAGATTACATAACATTAATTTATTCTCGAGTAGGATAAGATGCCTATATACATAAAAATCTAGCACAAAGGACAATTTAAAAGTATTCATATAAAAGATGGAAGATAAAAATCATAAGCAATTAAGATGTAACAAAATTAATGTTCATGAAAGATGCAGCCTCTTTCAAACCAGAGTTTTAAAAATTTGTACAGTTTCAAAGAGAAAAGAAAGGACAAAACACTTGTGGATACATTCTTCAGGATGAAACTGAAAGGGAGTGGGTGGGGGTTGCAGAGAAGAAAAAGTTAATTATCATACCCACTTGACTATTTTTACAGCAGTAGAACTTTAAATGGGCAATTTCTCCATTAGTTCTACAAAATGGAATGCCCACTTTACAGATTGCCTTTTGAAGAGAGAAAGAATACATCAACCAAAACAAATATGAGATTAAATAATGTTAATGACATCTGAAAAGTGTAGACACAAAAATAATTTCAAAGCCTTAGTGCCAAACCTGCCCTTCTTGACAAACTGAACAGACTAGTTTTAGAGTGTTTAGAAGTTTGGAACTATTGGCTTAATGAGCAAAAACCATTTCTTGTTAACCTTAAAATAGATTATCAATTGCAATCTCAACACTGAAGCATTTTATAATTTGCTGACAATAGAAGAATTGAAGACACAAAAGTAGGAGTTGATACAATACTAAGTAATTTTAATCAACGAGTCCAAGTGCAAGAATTTTAACATTAATTTACAAACTTCAAAAAGATACAGAATATTAGCAACATAAACAACTATTAAGGGTGTCTCTTTACTAATCACTTGACTGTAGTGGGGTTGGGTAGGGTGTAGTGAGAGGTAAGCAAACATCACAATAGTGACAAAAATCAGAATACTTAAAACTACAGAATTCAAAAACATTTTAAACTTGAATATTTATTCAAAAGTTGTACAAGGCACCACTAAGGAATCCTCAAATCAATCCATTCCCCCAAATCAGAACAGATTTGGGTAATAGTCAGGCTGGAAAAGCTTTAGCACTCACATACACAACATGCATGCACTAACCAAGTCTAAATCAAGAAAACACCCATTATAGAACATTACTTATGGCTTGTAAGACTAATTTATTAACCATTACAATACAACTGCCAAGAGAACAGGTACACACGTGTTAATTTGAACAGTGTTTTGGCTAAGGTTTTCTGATAATCATTTCTTGAATAACAGGTTAATAGGAAAAGATTTGTTGCAAATATAGAATTCCATTGGTTTAACCTTCAACAAAAGGCTTTTTTTTAAAAATAAAGTAAAAACTAACAATACTTTGGGGATAAATAATGTTAAAATATAAGACTCAATATGATGGTTGAGTTTGTAATTGGATGATAAGAGATCACAATGCAGATTTTTTTTTTTTTTTTTTTTTTTTAAATGAGATGTATATATTAACCAGATGTGAGTGAAACAGGATCATGTTGAAAAGATATCAACCATATTGCTTTTACCCATTTGAAGAAAATGGTTAGAAGCCCTTTTTAAGGAGAGGAAGAAAAAGTGTCCAGCATTTTATCAATCACAGTGGAAGATTTGTCCATTAACATTGTAGTGTGAAGATTCTTTCAGTGGTGAGGCCAATCTTTCTTTGTGGGGTGATGCAGGAGGGGAGTCAAGAGACAAATCAACATCAATGCCAAAATCAATATATCCCTCTCCAATTTCTTCACTGTTGTTTACACTTGAAGTTTCAGACAAATTGTCAGAAGCAACAGAATTACACCTATGAAAAACAAGCAAACAAAACATTATTGAAGCAATAGATAATCTTTCAAGTATTTTGAAATGAACGTGAATATCAGTGTCACTTTTTCAAATTACTCCAAGAGGCCATGGCCCAACATATACAATTAACATATACAATTTTAGAATCAGAAAACTAACATTCCAGGCCAGACCTGCAATCCTGAAATTTTGGACCTCCAAGTTTTTATTACTGTGTTTTTTTTAACAAACTTTTATAAATTGAAATTAATTGCAAAATCCAGTAAGAGAGTCATCCATGAAATAAAAAATAAGTTTGTACAGAAAGTAAGGACTGCCTACATACACAAAATTGTTTTACGTGGCAGCAGAAGAATTATCATTGAACTTTTAAAAGGTTAAGCTTAAATATTAATGCAATACTTAAATGCAGCAATCAATTTTGCATTCTTCTGTAGTTTAATATGATGACTCCTTTAAATTTTTCAGTGGAAAGAAAGAGGCCAGATGAGTTCCACAAATAAGGTGTTAGAAAATTAGCATAGAACGTACAGTTGCATCTAGCCATTTCAGCCGTAAAATGAGACCTTGCTGCCCATCTAATAGAGCAATTAAATTCATGACGTATTAAAGAGGAAAGCTCATCAGAACAATTACCATGGCAGTGTGAAAGTAACTGAAGCCAAGATGAGGCCAGGATCAATAACATTGGAGTATTAAAACAAACCATCATTTTCATTTTATTTATATATAACAAATTTTTAAGAGGCTCAACAGATTAGAAATCCTTACAATTCAAGACAAACAATGATTTTTCTCTTGTGATTGCAAGTTATTTCTCTTATAGGTCAGTGATGATTCATATTTCCAGATTCAAAAAGTTTCAAATATGTTGAAACCCATACCCGAGAAAAAAGATTTTAAACAAGTATATCCAGTTGAGAGTCATTCAGAAGAGAAGAATCAAACATTTAAAATTTGACTAAAGGTTTGAAAATTCTTTTCTAAATTTTGACATCGACAAACTGTCAGAATAAGCTCATATCTACTCCACAATCCTATCCACCCTGCCATCATGATCATTAAGTTTGCAGCTGGACATGTTTTTGGAGGAGGGGGAAGGGAGTTAGGGTTTGAACTGCAGGAGTGAAAGAAAGATTAGCTGCATGGAGTTTAAGTAACCTTGCTTTAAGCACCTTAAAAGACAAGAGTGTGTGGTGAAATTCTGCAACACCTGTCCCTTTGGGTTATTGGAAAGCAGAGAGGGTGTATAATTTTAAGTTCTCTGCAATGTGCATAGGGGCTCAACTGGATTAGCAATACCAGTCAAGAATGTGCAACAGAATACTGAGAATTCTTAGAGATAAATTTACAAAAAGGAAGCTACTGATGAACGTGTGAGAGTATCACGTCATGGTTTGGTTTCTAAATCATTACCACAGCAGAACAGGAAATAGTGAAAGAACATTCCTCTCATTATGTTTATTCATTTGATGCAGTGAGAGAGTTGGGACTGCTGTTCAATCTCATTGTCCATTGAAGTGATAATATTCACTGGCTGTTTGCAGGTAATGGCCGAGCTCAGCTAAATGTATCCGAGAGGAGAGAGAGATGACAGAAAGAGTGAATATTGCCACCATGCTATCTTACAGCAGTGTGACCAGAAACACCATATTCTGCTCTTATTTTAACTGAAAGTCCAAAACTGGCAACAATTCAGGGTAGGATATAGGTCAAAACTTATTTAAATGTAAATTTTTCAACAAAGTACCCATTCATTGATAATGCAGCAAAACTACTTTCGACACTTCCAAATTGTTACAAGCTTCGTTAATTTCACCAACAAAGCCATTTTCTATAATCACCCAACCAGTCTGATAGTGCTGAAGAATGAAAGAGCAAAAGAGTGAAGAGAAACAGAGGTAAAAAGTATTAACAGATATGAAACCCCACAAACCTGGGTGTGTTATTGATGTTGTCAAACTGATGAAGCAAGATTCGCCAGTGTTTCATTTGCCCATCCCATGACCTCCGACTACATTTTTGGTATTTATTTGGGGTTTTTGGGTGATCCTTCTTGCGTGTTTGCCTAAGAAAGATAAAAAAAAAAGGTAACTTTTCTGAGGAGAGAAAAATTCAAACAAACAAGTACTTTTAACAAGGATATGATGTTCCCTAAAAGAAGCTTAAAATTTTCTTTGTCAGTGATAATACCTTGCTACATATCATTTCAAGTAAGCAGAATTCATTGTAAACATGGTGATCTATTTCCCTTTTCTTTGACAGCATGATTGAAAAATTCCAAGTTAAAAAAAAAAAAACTCATCTGAACATACATGCATATACAAGTTATTTTAAATTTGAAGCCTTTGAGAGTCCCATTAAATTATTAGGTTGGTGCAAAAATAATGACGTAATTTTTTGAAGTCAAAAAACAACATTACATTATTTTTGCACCAACCTAATTTATAGAAATCAACCTCCCATTAGCACTAATCACCAGCTTAAACTGTCACCCCCCACCACCATATATCTCAAAGAGAAATTCATACAAACTTTAAGCAAAAATGGTCACAATATATAGAAAAGGTTTTAAGTTTCACCTAATCAATGGAATAACACTAAAAAAAAAAAAAAAAAAAAAAAAACCCTAACAGAATAAAGTCAGAGTTTTGCCAAATCTAGAGAAAGATTACAGGACATGCACAACTTACATGGGTATCAATTTGATGTAATTGCTGTACCCAATTGTATTTTTCCCATAATCAATATCTTTCTGTCTGCGCATTAATGTATTTGGGTCCATTTCAACTCCTTCCAAACTGAAGAGAGAGAGAAGGAAAAAAAAAAAAAACAAAACTAAGTAAAAATGTGTGCACAGAAACAGTTGATATATAATAGCAATGAAGTTTTGCTGTATTATATCCAGACTGAGGATAGAGTGTGTGTGTGTGTGTGTGTGTGTGTGTATATATATATATATATATATATAAAATACATACCTTGCTTCTTTATTCCCTTTCCTACCCATCTCCAGCTTCCGACAATATCTGTGGGGAAAATAAATTTAATTGTTATTTCATCTGATTACCTAAATTTCAATACTCTCAGTAGGAAAATATTTAAAACAAATGTTAGAATTTTTTTTTTTTTTTTTTTTTACATCATATTTCATAAGTTATTTTAACAGCATTAGGCAAACTTTAAATAAAGAATTTGACTAAATATTCCAAAAATGAAGTACCTAAATGTTACATTGAATTCAACAATATTACAAATTTCAGTTAAATCTTTCTAGATGAGAAACCAATTCAAAAAAGTAATCTTTCTTAAAAGTCAATACAGACCTTAGAATTACAGAGTGTGTGCGTGTACACAATAAAAAAAAACATTGAATTTAGACAGATTTTCAGACATGATCTCCATATACACGGAACAATGGTTCATTTTGATATTTTAATTATTAGAATACAATAGGAGAAATGTTGCTATAATAAAAATGGAGCGGTCAGCACAACTGAATAACTGCACATCCCAGATATTCACAGAAATTGGTCACAAAATTATACAAACATTTTATGTATCCTCAATAATATGCTGAAAATGGCCACAAAGTAAAAAGTTGTCAAAATATTTTATTAAGAGGAAAGACCAAAGTATATTTTTTTTTAATCCTTTGTAGCACGTTTGAAATTTTAGTAAAAAAAAAAAAAAAAAAAAAAAAAAAAAAATCTCTTGTATTGACCATACATGTCACCAGAAAATAAGAGCGATAGCTATAGTAAATTTAAAAGTCAAAACATTACAAAGAATATTTTAAATTTAAGATTAAGTACTCAAGAATTATATATATATATATATATATATATATATATATATATATATACACACACTGCACGTTAATTCAATTACTTTAACACCTAAGTCCCCCACTAGAACATTCATAAGTCTGTCAAGCCTGTGAATATACCTTAAAATAAACAGCTACTGTTATTAGGTTGGTGCAAAAATAATGACGTAATAATGTCGTTTTTTGACGTTAAAAAATACGTCAAAAAACGACATTGTTACGTCATTATTTTTGCACCAATCTTTTTTTTAAAAACAATAGTTGTTTCAAATCAGATTAATTATGCTTTAAATGTACTCAAAGTTTCAGAAAAATATTTTTGCAAGATTTTTTGTTATTAAAAAGGAAATTACACTGAAACTCCTCCCAGTCAAATTAATTTTTGAAAAATACAAAATATTTTGTTATTGGAAAATTTTAAAATTTAATCTATTAGCTTGAAATTAAAACTAAAACAAAACGTTCCAAGAATGCTTTTTCATTCTTAAAAATAATTTTAAAGATTGGTGTCTAATCTTAAGTAGCAGTCCTGTGCAAGGTTTTGCTTAATTCTAGTAAAATCTTTAACAGGACTAAATTAAATAGTAAAACAACTTACTTTTGAGCATTTCTGTACTCTCTTCGTGCTCTATATTCAAAGTCTTGTACTTTGTATCCCCAATCATTTTTCAAACTTTCGTCTCTCTCTGTATTGGGAGAGACCTTTCCTGGAATGTTACTGGATGGGGAGCTTGCCTGGGAAGGAGATGACCTTAGCAGAAAGAAACACGACTATGAATAGAGTAATAGAAAATTTAACATTGGATAGTTTTATAGTAAAAAGATTTTCTCAACACCACCTGCAATATGAAATGTTCTGTGTACGCGAAACAGAAGAAATTCCTTTAAAGGAATTGCTGCGACTCAGAGCAACATTTTAACAGTCAAATTTGCCCCCCCCCCCCAAATGAAATATACAATTTGAACCCCAATTTAAGGCTTAAATACTTACCACTCTGGTGTAGTTGGGAGTGGAGGAAATTCTTGAGGTTTATAATGGAAACGTTTCGTGACTTTCTGCCCACTGCAAGATGAAATAATTATCACAATAAAAATCCTAAAATTAAAGTTTTAAAACTTGTCAAATTAAGCACGACTATGATAATTGTAAGATTAGTTTTTTTTTTCCTTTTAAAAGGAATACAAATACATTAGTAAAACCATGTAATTTCTATTAACAAAAACATCTCCATACAAAAAGATTTTTTATATGCCATTACAAAGAAAAGGAAACTATTCAGAAATAAAGTTAACTTACTGAGAGTTATATCCACAATCTGCAATTCTATCTCTTCTCAATGGGCTCCGAAGAGGGCTGCAATTTTCATTCATCTCTCTGTACCCTCCCCTTAAAAAAAAAAAAAAAAAAAAAAAAAAAAAATTGAAGTTTGTGTGGGGGGTATGCAAATCTCCATAGTGTCTAAAATGTCAACCAATTTTATAGAAAAATTGACACCAACCAAATAAAAAAAAAAAAAAACAAAAAAAACTAGATTTTCTATTTATTTCTAATTATCCAGTAGGTAGTACTGTACACAGGACCCAAGTAAAATTGTGATAGATTTGTGCAAAATTTTAGTGCTATTTTGGAATAATAATATGAGATTTTTTATATATATAGAGATATATATATATATATATATATATATATATATATATATATATATATATATATATATATATATATATAGAGAGAGAGAGAGAGAGAGAGAGAGAAGTTTATTTAAAATGGCCACACAAGCCATTATCTGCAATTTTTTTTTGTGCCAATGTCAGCCGGTATAACCAAGATACAAATAAGACCAAGTACTCCAAATTTTTTACACCTAATTTTTTAAAATTTAATTCTAGTTTTAACTGAAAGCTAAATGATTAAGTTTGTTATTTCAAGTAATTAAAATATCCGGGTTTATTTCAGATAGAAATTATAGATTGCAAATATATAGCAAATAATTGCTCAATTTGAAAAAAAAAAAAATCTTAGAAACAGCTGCCATTTTATTTTTAAATTTGTTGGGTATAAAGTTTTAAAATTTAAATGATAGATTTGTGAAACATTATCTCTAAGTAAACTCTTCCAAAACGTTTGTGTGTGCATGTGCATACACAAACAAAGTAAAATTAAAAAATTTAAAGTTTTTAACCGATTTGAAAAACATTACTTATAGCATTAAAGTCCAATATACAAGTATTTCTTAAGGTGTTCCTCTTTCTTTGATCTTTAGTGATTTATTGAGAAACTTAAGGTGATGAATGACAGCTCTTACAGACAACCAGAAATGACATTTACAAAAACTAAGTGAACGCTTTTTTTTTTGGCGGGGTTAAGTTTTTAACTACCTAGTAAATATTTTCAGCAATTTAATATTTTGCCTTTTAGGATTTTAACAAGCTTTATGAAATTTGCATTTTAAACTAAAATACATACTAAAAATATTTAGTGAAATAGAAAGTAAAATTTTTATATTTTGAGGGGATGATTTGTAAATACATTAATGATGAAAAAAAAGAACTGAATTGAAAGTGAAATAATTGCAGTGTGGCAGATGACACTTAAATCACGTCACTTTTTAAAGGATTATGTCATGTATAGATTCCCACAGGTAGAAATTAGGGATGTTTTTTGTCACTAAAAATTTTAAAAATATTCAGTTACAAATGACTTATAAGCTTTCCAAATATTATTCGTAAATTTACTTTTCACCTATCACCAAATTGTATTCTTCGAAGCAACGAAGTAATGATAAAGATAAGTAATGATAAAGATAAGTAATGATAAAGATAAGTAATGATAAAGATAAGTAATGATAAAGATAAGTAATGATAAAGATAAGTAATGATAAAGATAAGTAATGATAAAGATAAGTAATGATAAAGATAAGTAATGATAAAGATAAGTAATGATAAAGATAAGTAATGATAAAGATAAGTAATGATAAAGATAAGTAATGATAAAGATAAGTAATGATAAAGATAAGTAATGATAAAGATAAGTAATGATAAAGATAAGTAATGATAAAGATAAGTAATGATAAAGATAAGTAATGATAAAGATAAGTAATGATAAAGATAAGTAATGATAAAGATAAGTAATGATAAAGATAAGTAATGATAAAGATAAGTAATGATAAAGATAAGTAATGATAAAGATAAGTAATGATAAAGATAAGTAATGATAAAGATAAGTAATGATAAAGATAAGTAATGATAAAGATAAGTAATGATAAAGATAAGTAATGATAAAGATAAGTAATGATAAAGATAAGTAATGATAAAGATAAGTAATGATAAAGATAAGTAATGATAAAGATAAGTAATGATAAAGATAAGTAATGATAAAGATAAGTAATGATAAAGATAAGTAATGATAAAGATAAGTAATGATAAAGATAAGTAATGATAAAGATAAGTAATGATAAAGATAAGTAATGATAAAGATAAGTAATGATAAAGATAAGTAATGATAAAGATAAGTAATGATAAAGATAAGTAATGATAAAGATAAGTAATGATAAAGATAAGTAATGATAAAGATAAGTAATGATAAAGATAAGTAATGATAAAGATAAGTAATGATAAAGATAAGTAATGATAAAGATAAGTAATGATAAAGATAAGTAATGAAAAGAAAAAAAAAATTATAATTCTTTCATAATTAATTTAAAAAAAATTAGAAATTATGTTTATTTAAAATAATTTTGAAACCTGCATTTGCATTTTGTGCCAAAAAGTAGTTTAAAAATAAAACAAAGCATGTTTAAACATTTTGCATCACTTGACAGGTGACGAAAAACATTTTTCATGACGTATTGATAGCTTACGTGAGGATAATTTATTCTACGGAAGGAGAGAAGTGAAATTCTTTAGATTTAAGTGAATTACCTACATTATTTTTTAAAGGAAGACTTTCAGCGCTATTTTTTTGTACTTAGCTTTCACCTTTATGTTTACAATGAATTTGCAACAATATGGACGTTCAGTGGAGAACCCTTACATTCAAGCCACGTGACGTTTTATTGCTTGCGACCTTCCGTACTTAATTACAGCCATTTTAACGATTCTTTTTATTACTGTGGATCTTCTGATTGTAAATTGTATCGCTTCGTCCAAAGCGCTAAAAACTTATTTTACTAGTTCCAGTGATACGAAGAGAAGCAAGGTTTTAAAATTTCAAAATTTAGAGTGTTCTAAAGAGAACAAAAAAAAGAAAAAAAAAAAAAAAAAAAGAAAATTATTTAAAAAAAATAACAATCCTTCGGTCTTTCCTCTTAATCGCCTAAACGTTTCTTAAACATTGACGATAAAATTTCGTTTCCGCCAAGTTTGGCGTCTTTTTCATCAGGCTATGTATGGTTTTTTTTTTTTTTTTTTTTTTTAGCAATCTCATGAAGGTACCCAAGAGGAAAGACTGAACTATTTTTAGTTTTTTTAAATTTATTACTCCTTTCTAGCACGTACGAAATTTTATTTTTTTTTTTGACAGCAGCGAACATTAGAGTTTTTCATTTTGCGCTTTTCCCGAGAGACATCGATTCGTGAATTATTGGAAAATTCAAATAATTTTCGGATTTTAAAACTTTCAGGACATATTCAGAAATGAATATTTTTAATTTTTTTTATATGTTACCACCCACTTACATAATTTCATGAAAGTTTTTGTGTAAAAGTTACCAGTTTCATAGATAATCTGCTCTGAATTGTAAAAAAAAAAAAAAAAAAAAAAAAATGTAATGAAACTAATTAGAAAAGCTTTTTTAAATAAGTATAGCAAACATTTCTAGGACAAAACCTCTTATTGCGTTTGGGGCCTTTTTTAATATGCTTTTTTTTTTTTTTTTACGCGACCTAGGTAACATTGTCGATATCTCCAAAACGGTAGACTTTCAAATTTTTAATACTGTTTTCGGAATATTCAACACCAGAAATGCTACTTTTTTAAAATTGGTTTTTGGGTACTAATCTGCAATTTTACGCAGTGGATAAAAGCGTTAGTTGAAGTAATCCTGTGACTTGACCCAAAGTTGCGAGTTCAATACGTGGCCACAGCAGGAGGAGGAAATAAAAAAGTTACTGAAGTGAATTAATTGAAAACAGAAAAAGTTTGGAACTAGAACAATTCTACTTCAAGACTAAATAAAAGATTCGGTTCGAAATTACAACGCATATCAGTTTAAAAGAAGGCCGAAACGTCGTGAAAAACGAGGACAAGAAAGACTAATGTTATATACTTGAAGGTAAATTCAAGTCACTAGAAGTTATTTTTTTTTTTTTTTAACCCTTTACTTTTAAAGAGACATTTAGATTTAAACCCAAACCGACCGGTCAGTGAAATCAACACGTGCTCTAGCTAGACATAACTGGTGCAACACTACAGAATTTAAGGCACGTTGGGTATTTCTTCAGTAAATATAAACAAGACTAGTAATAAGCATTAAATAAATTTGAATAATTACAGAAATACCAATTTAGAACTTCATAAAATCTATCTAAATTGCAATCGGCAGTATCACCACAAGAGTCGACGCCATTTTGGTTGTTTATCTCAAACAAAAAAGTGGGCCCGCTAGACTGCTCTGGTAGAAAATTGAATTTAAAAAAAAAAAAAAAAAAAAAAAAACTATTAGTAAATTGGAATATAAAGTATTTGAAGAGTAGAAATTGAAGATTTAAATTACTTTCAACAAAAAATTACGTCAAATCACGCCCATGTTTTGGTATCAGAAAAAAGTTATCCCGCTTAATTTAGAAAAGACAATACTTGTAACTCGAACTGTCTTGTTAACCAGTGAGTAGTGATTTTTAAAGCTTTCCCTAACAGTTATGAAACCCGGGCCAGCGCGCAGGCGACGACGATTACACCATTACGACATAATGATTGAGTTTCGTTAACGATTGCAGTCAAATTCATATAAACCTTGAAAATTGCATGCTTCATTTACGTATGCGGTTACTGTGCTGCAGCTACTCATAAAATGAAATGACAAAATATTTAAGTTAACATACCGTATTGTGGAACTGGAAAATCTTAAAAACCGTGAAAATTGATTCAACACATAAAAAGCCCGAAACACGCATGCGCGTTAGAGATCGAAAGCAATATAAACGCTACAGGATTTTTTAAAGTTTTTTTAATCGTAAAAGAAAAGGAAATAATTCCATGCAACAGAACGTCTTAACGTTAAGTAGTTCTCTACACAATCATCTATCTTCATGGCGATATCAGATATCGTCACGAAAGTTATTTGAATGAAACCATTGGTAGTCTAAATAAATACAAACAGTAAAAATTCCCTCTAAATTTTTGTGCATTAAAAAAAGAAAAAAAAAGTTTTACGATTTGTTTGGATCTCAGAAGAGAAAGTGAAGCAATATATTTTTCAAGTATCAGTAAAAATACTTTCAAGTCAAACTACGTTTATAAAGAACGAACGAGAAACAAAAAGGGACAAAAAAAAAAAAAAAAAAAAATGTAATACTGAAATTCAGATTTCAGTAGTAATTTTCTGAACGAACACCGGGTAAAACAGGAAATATTCGCCTACTTGTCATGTTCTTTAAAAAGGAATGCGATTCAAGATCACAACATTGTTTAACTAACAGTAAAAATTTTTTTATAAAATTTAAAGCAGACTAATAGACTTGTTGGTACATTAGACAAAAAAATTACTCCAGTAGGTACAGTATATTTTTGGACCCATTGAATGCTGCTTAAAACAGGCTTTGGATAGTTTTCCACTGAACAGATCGATTAAAGTTGAGATGGTAAACAATTGTTTTAGTTCCTAGATTTTTTTTTTTAAGCTAATAGTCGCCGGGTTACTTTCTAACAGAGTCTAAATGATAAATACCGGATTGAAGGATGCTAAAATTTAATATTTAACCACAAAAACGTATTTCAACGATTGTAGGTACAAGTTTGACGGAAAATGTCAACGACTTAAAAATAAATGCTAATTTCATTTAAATAATCATTTTTATGCTATTTGAGACTGGAGATAAAATAAACAAATCTTCAAATTAACAGAACTGAAATAATTTGCTTTCAGAATAAAATTATGCAATATAAACCAAATTTTAAAAATCAGTTGACTTCAATAACATTTTTGAACGCATTCATTGAATAGTAGTTCAACGAGTTTTCAGCTTTTATTTAATCAGAAATCGATACGTCAAGTGAAATAAGTTTGCAAATTTGTTAAAGAGGCAATGACGGCACCTTAAGATTTCCGGACACATGCAAAGTGCGAAAGTTGATTGCCAGGTTTGGAAAGGGTTCAAATTTTTTTGATGGAGCCAACTAAAATAGGTTACAAAAGTTAGTAGAAACTAATTCCGTTACTCTCCCAAATCCATGCAGGAAGGTTCATTCCCTCAACAGTACAACTTTGGAATCGGGAGCAAGATAAGTGAACCAAGAAGACTAAGAGGGACAGCTACGATTATCAATTCACGATCCGAGCGGAGGATTGTTTAATGACAAAAATTAAATAAAATTACAAAGAAAAATTGACACGATTGAACTTTTTTTTCCACTGGCCAGAGCTTTTTAATCTCAAAGTTAATTCAAAAGAGAAAAGATGATTTATGCCAACATGTGAGTAAACTACACAGCTTTTCTTTTTGTAAGAAAATGTTCAAATGCATATTTAATATTTATTCTTGAAGATCATTCCTGGACAATAAATATTTAGGAATAAAAAAAAAAAAAAAAAAAAGTATACGATCTAAAATCTATCAGATCTCAGTTTTGGAAAAATTTAAATTTTTCTAGAAAATAACATCCATGCATGAACTTAAGAAAAAAAAAAAAAAAAAAAATTAATGCAGATTATTCTGAAAAGAACCAAAACACTAAATGCATAGGATAAAAATTAAAATTAGTTTTTTCACCCTGGGGACGGCAGAAAGGGAAAAGAATGTATTGACGCATTTTATAGAAGAGAAAAAAAAATTCATTGCACGTACCGATTACGAGGCCCAAAAGGATTTACATTTCATACCCAATTGTTAGCGTTAGTATCGGAGATTTTTATTTAACTTTAGCGCGGTTTTCCTCAGTTGTTATTGTTTTGCTCATCCTGGTTCATCTAACCTAAATTTTAGAGTCTAAAATTTGACTAAGTGTGAATATTATTTAGGTAATTTTTTTTTTGTTAGACAAGGAGTGGAATATTTTAGGTTAATGAAGATTCTTATTTCTGATCGATGCTAGAATCGAGATAAAATAAGTCTAAGAAGGAAGAGTTTTCATGCAATTTCAGGCTCATCTTTTGTTCAATTTCACGAATTGAGAAAAAACACGATAAATTTACAAGAAAATGTTTTCAGAAAAATAAATAAAATGGAAATGTGTAAATAAAAAAAACAAAGAAAGAAACTAACCGATTTCTCCGGGGCGTCGTCATTCGATTTTCAAAGCTATCAGTAAAAAAGTTTGCCATGTTTTCTATACTATGTCTCAGCCGTAAATGAACTATTTCGCGCCTAACCGAACCAGTATCCAAGCGCGGAATCAACTGAAATTTTTCTTAAAATAAATATCTATTTTTTTTGTTTGTAATGATAATTTTAGGTAGTTTTTCAAGTAAAAAAGACTAAATATTGGTATTGAAGGAAAAAAATTAAATGAATTTAAAATAAATTTAATATTTGCAAGGACTGTTGATTTCAACGGCGACTTCTGATTGGTTAATGCGTTGTTGTGTTTAAACCTGGTGGCGCTTACATTAACTCTTAGCGCTGTTGTTTAGTGTTGCCAAACTAATTCTGGTTAGCTTTATTTTTTTTTCTTCCCCCCCTCAACTTGCCCCTAAGTGTTTTTCGTTCTTAATGATTCCATATCCCATCCACCCCTTAACATATTTTTAAATTATTAGACACACTTCTTTTATAACCGATACACATTTGTTTGCTTGTTATTAAGGACCAATATCAACGTTTATGTCTTAGTTAAAACGCAAAGTCTTTATTTTTTTTTATATTTTGAATGAATATACTTTAACTTTATCAAGAGCAAACTCTTCGTTTTTAAATTTTGAACTTGTAATTAATTGCCTTATGGGATCAACTTCCTTCTATTAAATAAGCTACTAAATTATATGTCTGGTTAAGTGTTGATTACGGGGGAAGTTTTTAAAATCAAATCGAGTTTTCCCCAAAAATATTTAATAATGTCAAACAAAATTCAGAAACCATTTATTGGGAAATTGACCAACCTGAGTTTAAACAAAGATATGTCACCTCGATCGGCAAACGATTTCCCTGGAAACCTCAATTCTCCCGTTATGAATTTGGTTCGAAATCTCAGCGAACTCAGCACTGGCAGGTAAAATATATAAAATTATATATATATATTTTTTTTTTTTTTTATGTAACTATTGTCAGATTTAAATGCATTTGTATGTCTATATAAGTTTTTTTTTTTCCTTTATCAAGTTTGGTCATCACATTATTAAATACTACTTTTTTTCTTGAATATTTTTTTGTTTCAAGAACTCTTTAGTTTTTTAATTTTACTCTTATTAGTGCTGACCAAAATAAACTGACTGAACTATTTTGTTCACAAATTTGTCATATTACGTTTAAAAAAAAACAAACTTGGATTATGATTGATTCAAGTATTCCAGAGCATCTATTTGACACATGGATTCATTAAATGCAGTACGTTATGATTTCATTTTTTGCGCATGGATTACGCATGCTTTTTTTTTTTTTTTTTTTTACCATGCCGAAAAAATGCAATGGACATTGCTCATGGATTTTTTTTCTCCCCGTAATTAATAAGTGTCTTAAAATTCTTGTGCATTATTGTAGGTTATATATATTTCTTTATTTTTTTAAAGATTCTCCTCGGTAGTGATTGGGTTGCTCTTAATCACCTGTTTCAATTTACGTTCCAGTGATTGTCGAAAAAAATCTAAAAATAATGCATTTTAAATCTGCCGCCCGATTGACCTAAAAATGGTTTGTTGCTGTGCAATTGCAACCAATCAGTAAAGTTGCGACCAAACTTTTCAAACGTGATCAGCCAAACATGTTTGGACTTGGAGTTTGCCTTTCAAGACACGTTTCTAAAATCCCTTTTTTTACCATGTCTTACTTTTATTTTCATCTGGACAATAAAATAACTTTTTTGACAAAGAATTGAATGACTAAAGTTTAATTGAGTTGTTCATTTTTTTTTTTTTTTTTTTTTTTTTTAAGATTGGTTTCTTTAATAATAAAAAAAAAATGTACTTTCTGAATGTGACTCGTGTAGAAATCGATTTGCGATCTTAAATTGAAAATCTAAAAGATAAATTTTGTTTTTGAACTTTTTTAATTTTTTATAGTTAATGTAAAATATCTTTGTTTTATAATTTCATCCCAGTAAATGAGGGATTTTTTTTTCTTTCAAAATGTCACCAATGACTGTAAATTGGTTTTCGTTTTTTTGTTTGCTTTTTGTGTGTTTGGTGTCTTTTTTAAGCTGTTGGTTTGAAATTTTAATGCTGCAAATGCAATCATTTAACAGTATATCAAATTTTAATTTGTAAAATTTGGTATGCCAATATTCAATTCCCTCCAATATTACGTCAGGTCCCTTTCTTTTCTATTTCATTGTTTCGTCATCTCATTTTTGTTTTATCCACGCACCAGTCATACTTTTCTCTTTAGAAATACTGATCAACCATTATGAATTAATTTCTAAGTCTAAAACGGTATTTTTCTGGTGTCAGTTAGAAGTTATTATTACCCCCCCCTCTCTCTCTTTCTCTCTCTAAAAAAAAAAAAAAAAAAAAAAAAAAAATCTTTAAATTCACAGATGCTTATTTCTTTTTTTTTTTTTTTTTTTTTTTTTTTTTCCACCATAAAAATAAAAACAACGTTCTAATTTGTTAAAAATAACACAAACTAGTCACTTTCTCCTTATAAAAAAAAAAAACCCTTGTGATTTGTGTGCACAAAGAAACATCTGTAACTCTTTGTTGTCCTTTACCTTAAAGAACCACAGTGTCAATTAATTTCTGATAGTCTATTTTTTTTTTTTTTTTTTTTGTCGTCAATAAACCAAACTTAACAGCTACTGTCATTTCTTTCCATTCCGTGAATCAAGGCCTAAGAGACTTCTCATATCAGATTTTTATTTATCTGAAGCTGCAATAACCAGAAATGCGCCTTTTTACCCCCCCCCCCCCCCCCCCCCAAGAAGCATGACCTGCTTTTTAATCTTGTTTTACTTTTTGAGAATATTTACTTAAAAAAAAAAAAAAAAAAATCTATGTTGCGGGAACAATAAGCAAACCAGAATTTTTGATAGCTAAGAATTTTTTTAACGTCGGTTGAAAAGAATTTTAAAATTTTGACATTCTTAATCAAATTTGATAACTAAAAAAAAAAATTCTCATAACTTCATGAAAACTGCATAAATTCCTGTATTTAAGAAAAAAAATGTAAAGAAAGTAATCAAAATCTAGATCATGAAGATGAAGCTACCTCACTATCTTTCTCAAGAATTCCTGTCAATTTTCTATAATCACTACATTGAGAAGGGAACAGCATTAAAAAAGCAAAAATTGTCAATCATTTGGAAATTTCCCCATTGATTTCTCTAATTTTGTTAAAACTGACTTGTAAAATTGTGCACATAGAACATAGTATCACATTCTTGTGCACATAGAATATTGTATCATTTAACTAAAAAAAAAATGAGTGTATATAAAGTCTAATCTCTTGAATCTGGTTGTGCAGATCTCATTTAGCCAGTTACACTAAGGAAGCATTATCAAATTGTCTAAGTATATTTTTTCATTTTCAAAAGGAACAAAATTTCTTACAATATGACTAGGATCTTTTCAAATACTCTTTTTTCACAAGTTAGTCAATTACTATAGTACTGAAATTAACATGCTTGTGTGATAAGTCATTGCAAACTGCTAAAATTAAGCTCTTACATAATTTGCAAATGAAGTTTGATAGTAGTTGTTCAAAAAGCATTTATGATCACTTATTGCTTTTGATTTTGATGAAGCAAATCTTCACCCAAATTATTTTGTGCAATTTACAAAATATGAAATCTTAATTGTAAATAGTTTAGGTTCCCCTAACTGGTTATCACCTTTGGAATTTAAGTCTGTTCTGGATGTCTTCATAATCTATTCAAAATTTATGCACTTCTATTTAAATAGGAAATCTGTTTAAGTTTTACTATTTTGTATTAATAACTTAATTTTAAAATTAACTACAATATAGTATGTGTAGACTAGTTTGGCTTAGTTTAGGAATACATAGGAGATATGGCAAGCTTTTCTTCTGAAGACGATCCTACTTTCAAGTGAGAGAGAGATATATATATATATATATATATATATATATATATATGTGTGTGTATGTATGTATTGCGTGTGTGAAAAATATTAATGGACAATTATTCTTACAGTGGCACCTATTCTAAGCCAGAGAAATATCATGGAAAATAGTTACATATTCACTGATAATTTGATATATCTGATCTTTTAAAATTTTAAATTCTTCTGAGGGAAATAAAATCCTAAATATGGAATAACTTATTTTGAGCCTGTTTTACATTATCAATGAAAATAATCAAAATTTTTATTTGTTTATTGGCTTAATTGATTCTCCTTTCCTAGTCCAACATCAAAATAAAAATGTATTAATGCCATAACATGATGCTTAACTTATTTGATATATCTGCAAAACCTGAAGAACTTGTGCAATTAATTAAGTTATTAAGAGTCTCGCATCGGTCAATAGTGCATGTACTCAGTGCCCCCCCCCACCTCTTTTTTTTTTTTTTTTTTTTTTGATCCCAAGTAAAACTCAAAGGAGTTGTGAATTAGCAACTATTGACTGATGGTTTCCATTCGGCTGTTTGTTCTGTGTACTACATATCTTATCTAGGTCACAAAACACTCCTTATTTCCCAGAAAATGTAACACATGTTTATGAAAAAAAGTTTAAAATAGGATGGGTACTCTTTTAAAATCAATATTATGAAGTGGAAAGCAGAAATAATTAACAATATTTGATTTATCATTTTCTAATTAATACATACTCATTACAATTGTCCATTTTCATTAAATTTCATCTCTGGGCATTTAAAGCAATTGGATTTCTATTTTATGATTAACTTTTGAATATCTCTCTATCTCTCGCTATTTTGTCAAAAGTCAGTTGAATTTTCTGTTGAATATACATAGTTGCACATAGGAAAAAATATTTTTTTTTTTTTTTTTTTTTTTTAACAAAACATTGCTTTTCTTAGATTTAAACATTTTATTACATTGTTTTAATTTGTGATTAATATTAGGATGATAACTTTCTGTTTGCCTCTATCATGAAAATGCTACATATCTATGTAATCATGTAAATTTAAAAATAACTTAAATTTTGTATTCAATGTCTTAACTACACTCACAGAAATTTAAATGAACTGGGGAAATATATATAACATGAAATTCAGGAAGATCTTGGGTTAGTGTTTCATTTCCATATATTGATATATTGAACAATTGGTTCTTCTGTCATTGCAATTGTATGGTTCAACAATTCACTTTTAAATTCAATTTCTTCCATGTTTAATGGGTTACCATGTTTTTCAGCTAATGATTAGATTTTCATTGTTTTGATTTTTTTTCAAACCTAGCTGTTAGATTTTACTTTTTATTTAAAAAACAAAACAAAAAAAAAACATAAAAACAATCCATATGTCACTGGAATATTTTAATTTTCTTTCAGGTACACTCCAAAAAGAAAACTGTCATTAAGTGCTTCTACGCCATCACCTTCTTTACAACCAGGTACTTTCCTTTCCTTTTTTAATTTGTGTACACTTTGTCTTCAAAAGTTGTTTAATATAACGTTAATTATGCATGAAAACTTGAATTTTTCATGAAATCAATCTTTCTCTGTATTAAACTCCTCAATCCCAGTTGTTTGTTAATCATATGCATGTGCATTTAATACTCTCATCTTGAGCTTGATATGTTTTTACTTAAAAATGCACTTACATCTAAGGTGATTAAAATTGAGAATTTAAATTTCTTTGGTCTTCATTTACAATCAGGCTAGTGGCTTGAAATATATTAGTAAATAGTGCCAATGTCTATCATGCAAATGTCTCACTTAATGCAATCATTAATACATCAATACTCAAAGGTTCAATAACATTAAAGAATAAAATTGAACAAAATCTTTGAATTGAATTTTTTAAAATGTTTGGGTGTTGGCTAAAATGAGGATGTCACTTATGAAACATTTGAAAAGGAAGAAACAAATTATGATTCAGCTAAAGCAAACAAGCACTTCTAATAAGTATGTAGGTGAAGGCAATGATGTAACGAGGTTATTTGCTATCAAAGGAAATAATGAGAAATCTCACCTTCAAAGTTTGATTTTTCAATCCAATAGATTGAAAGGCAAATCAGATTTTTGAAAGATTCAAATTTTAGTCATATCCCAAAGAAGCATCACGATCTTTTCTGCCTTTTGGTGATGCAGATGTTTAGAAAAGCAATGACATTACATTGCCAATTCGATTTCCAGTTAGGTAAAGAATAGGAAGAACATATGATACAACAAAAGTCCACTTGAATACAATATCTGTATCTGAAGAGTTGAAAAATGGTAGAAAATGAGCCTACAATGGGAGGAAGGGGTAAGTTAAATTTTATCTTTGCAAACAAGTCTCATTTGATCAAGGCTTCAAAGTAATGAAAATAGTTTTAAAGCAACTGTATCCTAGCCTTGAACTGATATGATAGTTCAAGTAAGTATGTTTTCAGTTTCATACTATTCAGCTAATTCTCTATTAGAAGAATGCAAAAATTCTGGATCTTGAGCTACTTGTCACTAGCCTCTGGTTTTCAGGTAATTATTGCAAGAAATTAGTTATACATTCTTATCAGGATAAAGGCAGACATGATAGAATTAGAACTTTCAAACACTATGAAAAGCAAGTAAGTTATAAATGAACAAACATGATTGCTGCAGTATTGTCAGCATAAGAGAATGCTACAAGATGTGGCATTTATCTTACAAGATGTGGCATTTATCTTACAAGATGTGGCATTTATCTTACAAGATGTGGCATTTATCTTACAAGATGTGGCATTTATCTTACAAGATGTGGCATTTATCTTACAAGATGTGGCATTTATCTTACAAGATGTGGCATTTATCTTACAAGATGTGGCATTTATCTTACAAGATGTGGCATTTATCTTACAAGATGTGGCATTTATCTTACAAGATGTGGCATTTATCTTACAAGATGTGGCATTTATCTTACAAGATGTGGCATTTATCTTACAAGATGTGGCATTTATCTTACAAGATGTGGCATTTATCTTACAAGATGTGGCATTTATCTTACAAGATGTGGCATTTATCTTACAAGATGTGGCATTTATCTTACAAGATGTGGCATTTATCTTACAAGATGTTCATAAGTTGTAGAATGCAAAATGGGTTTTGGTTTGTAATTGATGTTGCACAGAAATCAAATGTACCACTTCAAAGAATCCTTTACATACATTGCTCTACAAATCTATGGACACACAATGACTTAGACAATCTGCCAATTTATGAGCTCTTAGCATAAACCACCACCATCAACTACAGGTCATGTATCATTAAATTTAGTCCAGTAGAGAGGTTATAGAAATAAATTTCCTGTTTTGTATAACAAGGTTAAGAGAGGAGGATTTCTACACAAATTCTTAACTTTTTAAGCTGTTAAATGTTAATAAATTTATTAAGTGTTCTTTAGATGTAAATATTGTTACATCCTTAACTTTGTTTCAGGAATAGAATTTAACTTTCCAACAACTTGTCAATCTCAATATGGGATTTAACATAGAATAAGGTTTTGACTTTTTTTTTTTTTTTTTTTTTTTTTTTCATCATCAGTCTCAACTGATGCATTTTCATATACCTAAATTATAATTTTACACACACGTGAATGAAAGTGAAAACTTTAAAAGATCATACTGATATTTATTTCATTAGAATCAAAAATTTCAATTCCAACTCATCAGACCAAACATTACACAAATAAATAGACAGATTTTATCAAGCTTAAAAATAATCTGAATATAAGTTATGTTTTAAATATGCATATTCAAAATTGGAGGAGGGTATGTATTCAGATGAAGAGAGAAGTGGGGAAGAAAGAGCGAGATATATCCAAGTATGTTTAAAAAGATATATTGAGGCTGTAGACATGTTGACCTAATTTTTGGGATACAGTGAGGTAGAAAGAAATCCTCAGATAATAATAAAGGAAAGAAAGAAAGGGAACTCGAGAGATGGTATGAGAACTGGCAATTTTCTGTATACAATCAAATAGGTTTTCTGTCTGATGTATGTAGTCATTGACAATTATGACATTTTATTTAAAAAAAAAAAATAAATAAATTAATAAATAAATAAAAATAATATAAATAACAATAACGGTGCAAAGAATCTTTTGAAAAAAAATGCTATTTTTAATCAGAAAATTTCATTTTTAAATAAAAATGGATATTATTTAAAATGAATAAAAATAAGGATAAAACTATACATAATATTCATAATAAATATAAAGATTAAATAAGTTCCAAAGAAAACTATGCAATTATATGCCTAAAAAAGAGAAAAACAAAACAATCTACATATATGGCACCAAATTCGGAAAAATTGTTTCTCCTGTTCTATTTCTAATCATGTATATGGCAATAACACCACCCATAACAAAAATAGGATATGTCTAATTATGCAAATAGCATAATTTCGGATCCACACATAGATACACTCACATGTGTACAAATAGAAATGCATATGTACATATCCACACTTACGCACACATACACATACCTCCACATGCATACACATACATAATTATATACACAAATTCCATATATACTCTCAAAAACATGCTAAAAACATATATAAACACAACTACACACATGCAGTTTTATATATATACAAACATACCTACACATATAGAAGCATGTACATCCCCAAATACATGTATGTATGTAATATATATATACACACACACACAATATTTATCAATATGGTGATTTTCTTTTAATGATGTTATTAAGCTTATCATACAATATGAAAAGAATTTACATAAAATAGACAAAATTTGTTGATATTATTTAATGAAACCTGCATCAATGAAAAAAATGCTGCCTAAATACACACAATTTAAATTACATGATCCAGCACTTGAAATTATAAATGTAGTCTTGTGAAAAGGCAAATTGAAATAGCCAAGGAAAAATTGAACACCCTTAACAGCAACAAACAGGACATCTATGATAAACTAAAAGATATAACTACCCTGGACCAACTGGAGGGAATTACACATATACTCACGGAAATTACCAATAAATCTGAAGCTCAACACCAGTTTAAAATTATAAAAAAAAAAAAAAAAAAAACTGAATGCATTATACAAAGGTACTATTACTCTTCCTAACAAAATTCTTAAATTCATTAACCTTTCCAACTATGAACTAAGCACCAAAAAGAATTGCTTAACCTTGGCCTTAACTGTCATATATACTGTAAATATAATTTCAATTTTAAAAAATTGAAATTGAGACGCTATACCAAAACATTGTTAAACTCCAGGATGAACAACTAATAGAAACTACACCATAATTTAAAGACTTAAGGCTGAAGCATTCAAGGATCGGCATTATGAAGCAGAAACTCTTCAAAAATACTTTCTGAACAACTAAAAATTGCAGCACAAGAACTATGCAACCACCCTGACATAATTGTAAAAAATGGTGATAAGACCAACATTTTTGTCATCCTAAACAAATTGGATTACAACAAAAAACTTGACCACATACACCGTGATCACAAAGTTTAAAAAAAACTCAACAAGAACCTGACTAACCAACTAAAATCAAAGCTTAATGCTAATAATGCTGAACAGGACTATTTAAAACTCCCTAAAATTGTTGGTGATTATATACCTGGTTACATAGATACATACATACAGCACTATAAAAACACATAAACCTAACTATCCTCTCCATCCTATCATATCGCAAATACCAACTCCTGTGTACCAGCTAACAAAATATATTAACCAACTCATTACTCCCTACCTTCCTAGTAAATATAGTGTTAAGTCAACATTAGAAGTAATCCAAATCCTAAAAAGTGAAAAACCCAATAATGAAATCATAGCGTCACTTGATGTTGAAAACTTATTTACCAATGTCTCTGTTAGCGAAACTATTGGCATAATTATAAGAAATATATACAGTAACTCATCTTTACCCCCACTTCTGTATATCCTAATTTATTACGGAAACTATTATTAGCTTGTACTGCTGAAGTCCCTTTCTTAGATTATAATAATAATAATATATATATATATATATATATATATATATATATATACACACACAATGTGATGGTGTCTCCATGGGTTCAGTACTGGGTCCGACATTTAGCAATTTCTATATATCAAACCTCAAAAATAAGATATTTACAGATTTTAAAAAACCATCCATCTAAGATACGTTGATGATATTCTTATGTTAGTTAAAAATACAAATGAAATACTTCAACTTCAAAAACGTTCCCAAAATAATTCTGTCCTTAAATTCACATATGAACTTGATACTAATAATAAAATTCCCTTCCTTGACATATTGATAAACACAAATAACAAATTTACTATTTCGCCATACAAAAAACCTACCAGCATAAATTCATTTACACTTAACTACAAGAGCAAATGTCCATATTACTACAAAATAGCAATTATAAAGAATCTAATACATTGTGCAGAAACTAATTTATCCACAAAACAGATTTTTTACAGTGAACTAAAAAATATAAAACAATTACAAACTATATAGTTGAACAAATAAGATGCTTTCTTAGAAGTCTCAATACTAAGCAAATAGAACATAATACAGCTTCAACTATTCCCAAACATATTAATCTCCTATATTGTAATCAAATGCATACTAATTATAAACAAGATGAAAATATACTAATATATCTACAACAGATCCTAGCAAAAAAATTAAGTTAATCATATACTACACTAAATCTAGTATATCAACTCAATTATTCACAATGATTCTTCTCCCGCTGTTAGCAATTCAAGTGCCCTTTTTTGCAAAAAAAAACCAACATTCAAGTGCCCTTTTTTGCAAAAAAAAACCAACATTCAAGTGCCCTTTTTTGCAAAAAAAAAAACCAACATTCAAGTGCCCTTTTTTGCAAAAAAAAAAACCAACATTCAAGTGCCCTTTTTTTGCAAAAAAAAAAAACCAACATTCAAGTGCCCTTTTTTTGCAAAAAAAAAAAACCAACATTCAAGTGCCCTTTTTTTGCAAAAAAAAAAAACCAACATTCAAGTGCCCTTTTTTTGCAAAAAAAAAAAACCAACATTCAAGTGCCCTTTTTTTGCAAAAAAAAAAAACCAACATTCAAGTGCCCTTTTTTTGCAAAAAAAAAAAACCAACATTCAAGTGCCCTTTTTTTGCAAAAAAAAAAAACCAACATTCAAGTGCCCTTTTTTTGCAAAAAAAAAAAACCAACATTCAAGTGCCCTTTTTTTGCAAAAAAAAAAAACCAACATTCAAGTGCCCTTTTTTTGCAAAAAAAAAAAACCAACATTCAAGTGCCCTTTTTTTGCAAAAAAAAAAAACCAACATTCAAGTGCCCTTTTTTTGCAAAAAAAAAAACCAACATTCAAGTGCCCTTTTTTTGCAAAAAAAAAAAACCAACATTCAAGTGCCCTTTTTTTGCAAAAAAAAAAAACCAACATTCAAGTGCCCTTTTTTTGCAAAAAAAAAAAACCAACATTCAAGTGCCCTTTTTTTGCAAAAAAAAAAAACCAACATTCAAGTGCCCTTTTTTTGCAAAAAAAAAAAACCAACATTCAAGTGCCCTTTTTTTGCAAAAAAAAAAAACCAACATTCAAGTGCCCTTTTTTTGCAAAAAAAAAAAACCAACATTCAAGTGCCCTTTTTTTGCAAAAAAAAAAAACCAACATTCAAGTGCCCTTTTTTTGCAAAAAAAAAAAACCAACATTCAAGTGCCCTTTTTTTGCAAAAAAAAAAAACCAACATTCAAGTGCCCTTTTTTTGCAAAAAAAAAAAACCAACATTCAAGTGCCCTTTTTTTGCAAAAAAAAAAAAACCAACATTCAAGTGCCCTTTTTTTGCAAAAAAAAAAAAACCAACATTCAAGTGCCCTTTTTTTGCAAAAAAAAAAAAACCAACATTCAAGTGCCCTTTTTTTGCAAAAAAAAAAAAACCAACATTCAAGTGCCCTTTTTTTGCAAAAAAAAAAAACCAACATTCAAGTGCCCTTTTTTGCGATTGTATCTCCAACGGATTAAATAATTATGTTGGACACACCACACTCGCTTTCACGATGCTTGACTCTACATTTGAGTGATAACTAACATTTTTAGGCATTTAAAACAACATGCCTGGCTGCATACACAATTCCAGAAAATCCTTGTTGAAAACATAACTATACAAAAACTAAATTTTTGAAGCTATATACATAAAACGGTTGAGACCTGACCTGTACAAAATAAACTATGAAATCTCCACAAATATTCTTAAATGCCTATAATTGATAACAGAAGCCATTGGTTTATACCAACGGTTTCCCATACATAATACTTCTCATTTGCACTCTCGCGTGGTCATGTGATGTCATGAGCTGCGGTGCAATTTTCGCTTCCAGCGTCTCGTATGCATGAGTTTGTCATTGCTTGGAAATCATCCATGCAAACAAAAACAGACAATCATTATTGTTTTGTCTGTGTATTGCTTAATATATTATAATGTAATTGTCATCTTTGATAATGAGTTATGTAAGCCGAAAGCTTAGATAGGATTAAAAAAAAAAAAAAAAAAAAAAAGCATCTATCAATACAGTGATTTTCTTTCATCTTTTAAGCTTATCAGATATGAAAAGAATTTACTTAAAATAAATAGACAAAACTTGTCTATATTATTTAATGAAACCTGCATCAATGAAAAAAATGCTGCCTAAATACACACGATTTAAATTACAAAAATTATATAAACTATTCTTAACCAATTGAATAAGATATGGACATATGTCTAAGAATACTTTTCCTCTTAAGTCTTCTTATTTATTTTGTTCCTTTACTGAAACTCTATCTGAAAATAATAAAAAAATAAAATAAAGTGGAAAAGCTTTTAGATGACATTAGGTTCTATTTCTTCAGCTTGGAGTGAGACAAAAGTAAATGAAATGCATTGAGATTTTTGAAGGTGAAGGATTGAAAGGGGTTGAGTGCAATAAATTAAATTGCCTTATAGGATCTGATTACCAGAGACCCAAAAGCTTGTTTGTTATATATAACCATTGCTGTCTATTGGATTTTAAATCCACCCACTTGGATTTTTCCTTCTCCCTTTTAGCTCATATACTGCACTGCTATTATTGCTTTTGCAATGGTTGGTGTCCTGGACTTAAGTTTATTGTTGAGAATTGTGAAATTAGTGCATTTTCTTAGTGAATCCTCTTCTCTCCTGAGCAAACTGGTACTTATTAAGTTAAAATTGTGGTCAGATGTATTATGGTGAATTACTGGCATAATCAATTGCACCTACAAAACAGGATTGGTCAATCATTACATACATACATTTTATATATATATATATATATATATATATATATATATATATATATATTTGCGTGGTCGTCTATAACGTCTTTTACGAGCGCGTCAATAACGGCAAACACGTTCAAGAAATTTTCATTACAGATAGATTTTACTTAAAGGAACAATTCGTTAGCTTATCTTCATATGCTGCTGGTGGCGGTCCCGCCTTAGCCACCGAAACCGTGAGATCACCCCTCAGACTGATTTTAATGGAAACAACCTGGATGTGAACCCGGCTACGTGTGATTGTGGCAGAAGATTTAATGGTTTATGAGGTTTGCGCATCCATAAGGCACGCTGGTGCAAACAACGTAATTTTCCTATCGGAGAATGTAAATCGATTGATGGGATTATGAATCTGGACTACACCCACAGCGTTCAGGATTCCATCGGTGAGCGACAGCATCCTGGAGAAATCCTAAGTAAACCAAGAATCCAGTGGCCCAAAGGTAACAGTAAGGCTGTTTGGACAAATCTTGACAAAGAGCTTTCTTTTATCCTTAATAACAATCTTAAGGGTTTGATAGGGCAACAGATCAGTTCCTTTTGTAGAATAATATACAACGTTTGCTTTGAATGGTTTGGACCAGTAGTGGAAAAGAAAGATAAAAAGGGAAAAACGACCAAATCGACGACAAATCCAGAAAGGAAAGTTACGATCAGAACAAAGATTACTGAAGCGCCGTTTTAAAGAAGCTCCAATTCATGAGAGGGCAAGCCTTCAAGAATGATATCAGAAGGAAGATTTTAGTGATATCCAGAGCTGAAAATCAAAGGAAGCGTCGGAAGAAAAAGCAGCAGTCTCGGAGATCTTTCTTGATAAATCCACATGCTTTTGCTAAAAAAACTCTTTGTGGAAGCAAAGAGCAGCAAGCTTGATATCCCACAGGAGGAGTTGGAGAATCACTTGAAGATGACGTATTCAGATAATATGCGAGATATACCAATCCCTCTTATAAAAGATTTACTCAAGATCCGTTATGTTTGATGATAGTGGGATAAATTAAGTCAAGTCCGAGATTTTGTCTGAAAGGCACGCGCTGGTAGTGCCCCTGGAATGAATGGGATATCTCATTAAACTATATAAAACTGCCCATGCGTTCTTAGGAAACTTACTGTCCTCCTTCAGCGGGTTTGGAAGCAGAATATTGTACCACAAGAATGGTGTTTGGCTGATGGGATTTGGATACCTAAAGAGATGGATTCAAAAGGCATTTTCAATTTTCGCCCCATATCCCTCATTAATGTAGAAGGAAAAATATTTTTTGGAGTCCTCGCTCGTCGCATGACAGATTTTCTTATAGGAAATGATTACATCAACACATCTGTCCAGAAGGCTGGGATAACCTGGCTTCCCTGGTTGTCTGGAGCATGCACAAATGATATGGAACTCCATACTATCAGCCAAAAGAAATAAATCAGAACTCCATGTAGTATGGCTTGATCTTGCCAACACATATGGGTCGGTCCCACATCAATTAATAGGAATGGCTCTTGACTTTTTCAATTTCCCTGGCAAGATTAGGGAAATCATAATGAAGTATTTCGACTCAGCTTTCATGAAATTCACCATTAAAAATTATACTACCAAGTGGCAACCACTTGAGATTGGTATCATGATGGGCTGTGATTTCCCCGCTTCTTTTCGATTTGGCCATGGAACTGATTTTACGAGGCGCATCAACCACAGCCAAAGGAGTGATGACTGAAGAACAGCTAGTCCTTCCTCCTTCTAGGGCTTTTATGGATGATATCACAATTCTCGTCTCTTCTAAAATTGCTAATAACCTGTTAGAGAAGTATCACGATCTTTTCATATGGGCGAGAATGATGGTAAAGCCCAAGAAAAGTCGAAGCCTGTCATTAGTTAGGGGATCTGTTAAGGAGATTCACTTCAAAATTGGTGATGACACGATACCAACAGTTAAGGAAATGCCAGTAAAGAGCCTTGGATGGCTGTATACAATCCCACTGACTGATCGACATCGGGGTACGGAGGTTCATAAATCAGCTCTAAATGGACTAATTTCGATTGATAGAACCTATCTGCCTGGCAAAATGAAGGTGTGGTGCTATCAACATGGTCTATTACCCCGCCTTTTGTGGCCTCTGCAAATGTATGAAATTGCATTATCTCGTATTGTGCACATTGAGCAAGTGATCAATAAGTACTTGCGTAAGTGGCTTGGAGTTCCTCCTTGTTTTTCGAAAGTGGGCCTATATACCAACTCCGGACATCTGCAGCTCCCTATACATTCATTGGTGGAGGAATTCAAGGTTGGGAAGGTACGCCTTCATATGATGATGAGACTCTGCTGATGATTGCATACGGAAGGTGCATCCAGAGATTAAATCTGGTACAAAGTGGTCAGCTGCAGAGGCCACACAAGAAGCAGAAACCAGCCTACGAATCAGATATAATAGGCGTGATTCAGAATAATAGGTCTGGATTGGGTAACACGACACACAAATACTTCTCCAAGGAGAATGCAAAGGGAAAAAGGCGTATGGTAGTTGAAGAAATCAAAATGTTCGAAGAGGAGCATAGAATAGCTACTGCTATTACTCAAGCGAAACAGTGTAAATGGACAACATGGAATGATATCGAACCCATTAAGCTTTCGTGGAATTCATTAATTGCGTTGGAACCATTGGCGATATCTTTCCTTCTTCGATCTACATACGATCTTCTCCCAAATGAAACAAACCTGAAAATGTGGGGATACACAGATACAGATCTGTTTTTCGTGTCAAAAAGACCGAGGTACCTTGTGTCATGTGCTTTCTGCTTGTTCACTTTCGCTCCATATGTACACGTGGCGGCACAACAAGGTATTAGAGGTGATAAGGGATCTGATAAGAACACAATGTGAGACAGCAAATCAACAGCTTATGGAAACCAAGGAAACTAAGATTGAATTCCATAAGGAAGGGGAATGACCTGCAAAGAAAAAACAAACAACCCCCAATATAAAGCTGCTGAGTGGTGCCAGTTATTGGAAGGTTTCAGTTGATTTAATAATATCCTTAAAATTTCCAATACACATCGCACAGACAGACAAGCGTCCCGACATTGTGTTGTGGTCCGACTCTAAAAAGACGGTCTTCCTAATAGAACTAACAGTCCCTTGGGAAGAGAACAGGGTGGAGGCACACGAACTAAAGAAAAACCGGTACGAGTCACTGCGTGCCGAGCGTATGGAAAATGGTTGGACGTGTCACGTGATGCCTATTGAGATTGGGTATCGTGGGTTTCTGGGACATTCGGTCACTTCTTTCCTTTCAAAAATAGGCATCACTGGCTGTTGGTTGAAAAGCGTTTCGCATCGCCTTCAAAAAACTGTTCAACACACGTCAAGTTGGATTTGGTCGAGATCGAAACAAGCAAATAAAATGCGCGCAACATCACGACCTAACATGCGCAAGTGAGATATTTACGTGGTCGTCTATAACGTCTTTTACGAGCGCGTCAATAACGGCAAACACGTTCAAGAAATTTTCATTGCAGATAGATTTTACTTAAAGGAACAATTAGTTAGCTTATCTTCATACCCTGCCTGGTGGCAAATGCTGCTGGTAGTGCTTGGGGTGGCGGTCCCGCCTTAGCCACCGAAACCGTGAGATCACCCCTGGTTGGCGGCTGATGAAGACAGGGTATTGCACGTGATAACACACGTATGTTTTAAAAATTATATATTTTATGGAAAAAGTGATATAATGAAAGAAAAAAAAAAATGACCTCGGTGGTGAACAAATTTTGGTTGATGTTTGATATTCTACATCTACAAAAAATGCAATTTCTGTTTATGCTTACTTTTTTTTATGAAAAAACTTTAAAAATGAATGTTCTTAAAAAAAATTCCTGACATGTTGAGTTTTATGCAAGTTCTGGTTGTGAAATCAAAAATTTTTTTTTTCTGGAGATCAAACTTTTTATTAGGTTGGTGCAAAAATAATTTCGTTTTCTAACATATGTTACTATGTGAGAAAACGAAATTATTTTTGCACCAACCTAATAGAATTCCTTTCATACTTTTTCTTATACAACACAGATTTTGATACGGAAAAAGTGATGTAATAAAGAATTCTAAAAAGTGTCGAGATTTAATTAGGTTATAGTATCAAAAGAATAAATGACATTTGATGTTGATGGTAAACAGTTTCTTTGACTTTTGACATGATGCACTATATCCACAAATCAATCTGTGTTCATTGGGATACATTTCAAAATGAAAAATCTTTCACTGAAATTTTTTTATAATAATGAACTTTAATGTATTTTAGATTTTTCTTTCTAAAATATTTGCATTTTTCATCTCATTTTTTTGAAAGTTTATAAGTTTTTCCTGTTTCAGTTATTAGATCAACTGAGCTAAGAATATTCTAATATTTCAAAATTGATATATTTGGATGTGATGGATAATAGAAAGATGGAGAGTGTCCATTTGGTTGTAAATGTCAATTTCACCTCTCCATTATCTGGATATTTTTGAAGTGCTGTCACAAATCTGTTAATGTCTTTGAACTATCCTTCCTTTATTTTGTGTTGACACTGTTTTTGCTTCCACTTCCCTCTGAGAGACAGGAATGAAAGTATGTAATTTCTGTGTTCCTATAATAGTGGAGGAATTGCTAAATCTATTTTCTAAGATGTTTGCTTCATTCGTCCATTCTGCAGTTGAAGAATATAAATGTATTCCGGAAATATTTTTTCTCACATAAAAATACAGCTGTCTTGGCGTCATGATTTGTTCATTATAGGGTCGCTGCAGGCTAGCTTTTGCTGCTAACCTTTTAACAGTGCCACCTAACCCATCACATGGTCTTTTCCCATGAGAAGTAGCAGAAAAGTGCCACTCTGCATCAATACCAAAATCAGATTTATGGTTGCACAAATTTATAAAGTTTTTAAAAATTTTTATAGCGTGAAACAACACCATCAGAGAAATATGATTTTTTGGACATCAAAATCAAGAATTTCTCTTGATTATTCTATAAGCTATCTTTGAAACAAATGGACAGCTACTGTGTCATGCTTGAGACAATCAGATATTATTACAAAATTAATATGCTCAAGGTCAATTCTATTTCTATAGTAGCAGATGAATGGATGCAATGTAGCTTGATCATTATTCCAGCGGAAGCCTTCAGCCGCATCTTGCAAAATAAATAATTCTCAGCAAAATCTGCTATTGCTAAGACCTCGCCAACCTCCAAAGAACCTTTTCTATCAGAACAAAATTTTGATTGTGCTTCTTCAATGTTTGAAGGCCTGCATGGAAAGTTTCAATGAATTCCTCTGTAGATTGTGATAGTTTGTAGAGTGGTTCTATCAGTTGATAACCAATGTTTGTATACAAAATCATCAACTGAATTTTTGTAAAAGATTTCTTCCATATACAAAACAAAATCATCCATCAGTTTGCTGCAAGTTGAGCAGTCACCCAAGTAGCAACTTTCTGATGCTTCATTGCATGTAACAGCAAGTATGCATTGGTGGTAATCTGTCAAATGATAATTTTCTCCTTCAGTCAGTTTACCAAGATGAGATCCTGAAATCATCAACTTCATATTCTGATGGATTGTGCAAATGCAGACAGTATGAGTCCCAGCATCACCTGCTAGCACACATTCTTTTGGTCTAAGCTCAGCAAATTTAGAGAAGCTTATATTTCTCCTGGTTCTTTGATTTGAATAATTCAAATGCCTCTTTCAAGTTACAGAGAACAAGATATTTTTGTTCCTGAACACATTTCCCATCCTTTAAAACCGTCTTGTAATCATTTTTTCCAGGCATCACTCTACTGACTTCTTCATTTTTATAAAACTGCCTCACTTTATCAATCGTCTCTTGTGGGAATCTAGTTTTTCGTGTATTTGGCAAAGCTAAAATTCCTTCCTCATTCACAAGTTTTTTTTTTTTGCTTGTCTCACCGTGTACATTGTAGTGCCAAATTCTGTTTGTATTTTGCCTAGACTCCAGCTTTTTGGAAGTACAGTCAGAATTTGAATATTTTGGGATCTCTTTTCACTCGCAGCAAACTTCTTTCAACTGGGTGATGATTTCTCTTTCAAAGTTTTGGTATTCTGCACTAGTTGATTCCTCATGAGAAATGTTTGATTAAATTATACTGATTCTATCAGATATTGCTCTTGTAAATTTTTTCTATATATTTCTATATATCACTTTTTCCATAAAAAAATCTGTGTTGCATTAGAAAAAAAAAAAATGAAGAAAATTCACTTTCATCACCAGAAAAAAATTTTTTTTATTGATTTCATGACCATGGTCCTTATATGAATATTAATCAGCATTAAAATAACTTTACAAAGATATACAACTTGACCATATTGTGAAATATCAAAATGCTTTTATATGAAATAGCAGATACTACATTCCGCCATTTTGAATTTTGCCCAGTTCTATAAAACGCTTGTAGCAAGTTCTAGTGGAATGCCCATCATAAAATTTAGAATATATACTGTCATAAGATAGACAAATCTTTTGTCAAAATTTAAAAAAAAATTAAAATAACGTTTTTTGAGATAAGTCAGATCCAAGGTCAAGGTCAGCTTTTTTATTTGACCCCTAAAAAAAAAATCCCAAGATAAAATTGTAGATCTATCCAAGTACTTTAGAATGATATATGAGTGAACTTTGTAGGTCCATAAACAACTGAGACATCTTTTAAAGTTGGTCACTATTCACATTTTCGTAAAAAAAGTCAGAGGTCATATCTCGGGGAACCCCTTGACCTTGAGATGTGTAACAGGTGCCATTCAATTCCTTTCGTGGAGATCTATAAGTGTAGCAAATTTGAAAAAAATCTGTCGGGCATGGTCTAACCCGTTGTTGATTTGACATGGAATGAGCCCTGTATAAATGCACATAAATGCATAAATATACACAAGCCACCACACAAATATAAATCTCAATACACGTAAAGAGAGATATATATATATATATATATATATATATATATATATATACACACACACACGATTAATATGTATTTACACTAACCTGCTCCACTCCTTACGTAAGCTTATATGTAAAGGAGCCATAATGATAGAATAAATGATGGTATGAAAGAGGGTGACTGGAAAGTAGCCGTTAGTGTACAAGGCAATACTTCATCACTGAATAGTGCTTCATGAGTTAGACCATAGGTGGTAGAACATAAAAACATAGGCAGGTGATGGCTGTTGAAATTTAGTTAAAATGTGGGTGGAGGGCTTAACTTGTCTGAGGAGTGGTGTTGCTGATAATGGGTTTTCTTGTGGGAATTTACTTTTAGGATATACTTCAACTCTGATCTGCATCTATCCTTTCAGCTATCGAACCAAGATGCTACAAGCATGCACCCAACATCATCGATGCTATAACCAGGTTGGTTGAATTGTACAGAGAATGGAAATTGTGGTCCCTGATGTTTTTCTTGTGGCTGTTGAACTGTAAACAGAATTCTAATTTAGTTTCTCCCACATGATTCTCCTACTTGCCTTTGTGACAGAAAAGTAAATGAGATTGGAACTGTAACATTTTAACTCTAAATTTCAACAGCCATTACCTACCCACTATATTATGTTCTACCACCTATGATCTCCCTCATATCATACACTATTTAGTAATGGAAGTATACTGAGGGCTACTTTCCAACCACCCTCTTTTATACCTTCATTGATTCTATCACTATGTCTCCTTTAGATATAAGCTTGTGTAGAGAGTGGGGAAGGTTAGTGTAAATACATATTAATCTTGTGTGTATGTTTTATATATATATATATATATATATATCTATATAATCACTCTTGCATATGTGGCCTCCTTTGCAAATCACTAGCTTGGCTTAAGTACTACTTAAGATTATCACACAAAATTTCATAACTGAATCATTTAAGCTGTCGTATCCTCATACGTCGAAACTCACGGGACAGTCCATTATATAATCTATCGTTACATGTATTGAGATTCATGTTTGTGTGGTGGCTTGTGTATATTTACAAACTGTTATGTACATTTATATATGTATATGCTTTTCCTCTGTTTTTCCTTTAATTTTATTTTGTGACCCCTTTTTTTTCTTTTTTTTTTTTTTTTATTAACAATAGATTTAAAAAATTGTTTTTCCTTCACATTTTTCATTTCATTTTAATTTATTATATAATCCATTTTTTCCCTCTTTTCTTTTTCTTTTTTTTTTTTTTTATCAAATTATATTCTAACCACAGTCCATCTTTCTACACTTGACAACTTGGGACCAACAATTTTTGCTACAAGTCAAGTGAGGTGTCTTCCCCCCTCCACAACTTATAATTCTCTTCATCTATGTTTACAATCTCACTCCCCCCACATCCCACACTGGTAATAATACATCTGCCTAATGCTTTTACACCGATTAAAATTTTAAATTTAAGTTTATTTTCATAAAGTTTTGCACAGCAAGGAATTCGGCAGAGATCAGGTTTTTGCTAACAGTACGATTTCCACTAGAAAAAACATCTGTAAGATTTCATCTACAAAAAACATCTGTTTGCAAGTAATTCCCATTTCTGTTTATTCCTTGGTCCATTAATGAAGGACACAGGCATGTCTGAAAACTTAGAACATAAAACCTTTCTCTCCATGCTTCATTTTTGTCATATATTTAACATTTAATAAAAGTTTATCGTACTGATAATTATCTTTTTGTTTGTCTTTGTTTTATTAACTAACCTATCTATTTGACATGAGAAGCACATGTAAACTTTTTTAAATCGTATCTATCGCCATTTTTCTAAATTAAATGTGAATTTAAACAAAATGGTCACAACTTAGTGGTAGTTTAAATTGACATTAGCAGGTTATTGGTTCATAATTTTAGTTTGTTGGCTTCACTGTGTGTTTAAAATCCTTTTTTCTTAGTGTTTTATTTTTACATGATAATTTTGTGAATTACTTTGTTTCAAACTATGAAATCTTTATATCTTTAGATAAGGTCAAAATAAACAATGCAATGAATAGAGTAAATTGTAGATTTAAACACCATATTAAAATCTGTACAAAATAATTTTAATGGTCAAAAACCTATATTGAGACTGAAACGCCATTTTAAATTTTCAATTGTGCACTTTGAAATCATTAATGCTTCCTGCATGAATGTTCATCCTGTCTGAGGACAAGTTAAATCTTATGGATTCTTTGACTGATAACAATCCACTAGAATTGAAGAGCTGAATGTTCTCTTGTATACTGGTTAATTTAAACTGAATTTCATATGTCACAATGTTGTTATAACCACTAACCTTTTTAAAACCTCAACAAACATTTCCTCCTCCATGATTTTTGGCATTCAAAAATAAAAACAAAAGCAAAGAAACTAGTTCAAATAAACCAATATACAACAGTTGTTGCACTATAATGAAAAAAAATGACCTGTCCTAGTTTAAGTGACAAGAAGAATGACAGTACCAAAAAAAAATTCCATTGTAAATACTTTGTGCTTAAAGCTGAGAGTGGGCTTCTTGCATGTTACTGGTGTTTATTTTGGGTTTTTTTTTTTTCTTTTTGTAAAATTAATTTCATAGTCTTTATTTTCATTTTAATGTATTTGCATGTTATAATTAATTTCATCTCATTTATTTAGATTGTTTCCTAGATTCTCCAACTCCTGTTGATTCACCTTCATTCATCTATCCGTAAGTTTAACACTTTTTAATTAGAATATTTCATCCTACAAGTTTGATATCAAAACTCTTATACTATTTGTGTCTATCATGTCTCCCATAGTATTATGGTAGTTAACTAGTCTTCAAAGATGATAGTTTAATGAAATTTTGATTTGTTCACTAGCGTAGTCATGTAATCAGTCTAAACTGAATCTTTTAATTGATATCAAGTTGGATATCTGCGGTTATAATAACTCATTGCAATATAAATGATGTATTATCTATTTTCAATTGCTTTTTGAATCTAATGAGTTCATTAGTTTAAAAAAAATGAAATTTACACCACTTTGTAGATCAATACCCTGCCCTTTAATAAGTTGGTTTTTGTATCTCTCTGCCCATACAACTCAAGGCTCATGCAAATCAAAAAGTGTATACTGTGTTCATTTCAAGCAGTAGTCAGGTCTGACACATTAAAATTTGAATTGCTGATCAAATGACTATTTTAAATCAAACTTGTTTCATTGATAGATATTACAATTTGATTCTTTTCTTATATTTTATTTAATGATGCATTTTAAACTGTATAGTTATTTATGTTAAAATTTGAGCTAAATTTTGTTTTTGTTTTGAAATATAAGTTTAATGCTAATTTAAAAAAAATAAAGTAATTAAGGTCTTGAGATATTTTTAAAACATTGCCACAGTCATTCACTGAGCAACCATTCTTGACAAATGAAAATAAATTTAGAAGTTTCTTAAAAATTCAGTATTTTGTTTCAAAGTAAATTAGTAAAATTAAGAAATAACTTGCTGTATTTTGTAAAAAAAAAAAAAAAAAAAAAAAAAAATAATGCTTATTTTTGCTTAAGACAGTGAAAATAAACGTTATTTTCACACAGTAACCCAGAAGTTGATCTAACCATGATGGTATTAAACTTTACATTTTCAATTTGTAAAACATTTTTTCATCTAATAAAATAATCCTTTATTGGAGGAATTTCAGAATTGCAATGAAAAAAAAAGTAATTTTTTAAAAATAGATATTCAATGTAGATTTTTTTTAGTGTTGGTAATTGTTCATGATTAACTTTCTTCACTGTTTTTATATATATATATATATATATAAATATATTAACAATATTTGAAAGTTGGAATGGAGCTAACACAATAAAAGGTGGAATGCATCACTTCACTGTCCAACCTCAAATGTTGCTCAAGCACAACCAGACCAAAATTGGCAATAGTGGCAATCAGTTCTTTGCCTTTCAAGGAAGTATGCAAGTCATCTGCAACAAAGATACAAGCAACACTTCTGAAACTTCATGTACAGAAAAGATTTCTAAAATTGGGAGGTGAATGTGTCAAGCATGGTGGTCCTGTGATGTACAACTAGTGTCAAACAGTGCCTTGGAAACCCTGAAAGATCAACTTTGGTATATGAAGGTTCTTTTAGGCTCTTTATATTCTCTAAGACAGGAAAGTGGATAAACAACTCTAGCAGTGAAAAAACAACCTGCACTATTACCTCAACAATAATGGGGAAGGTTGTTTTGGGTCGATTTTTTTTTTTTTTTTTTTTTTTTTTTTTTTTTTTCCCTGTCTCTATGTGTTTAAAACCAATAAGTTAAACAAATTCATTTTCTTTAAATGCTATCATGTGCCTACCATACAATTTAGAAATAAAGAAAAACAATTCTCCAAAAACACCATTCTTTGAAACGACCGGTTTGTCTCGGCTTACCGTCATACAGCGATTGACCCGGATTAATAATTACATCATCTTCAGTGCTTCACCATTGTAAACAAATTTAAATTGAACAACAAAATCCTTTAATAACATTAATTATCAATGAATATTTTATATTTCATAATCTAAACCAGTTGTATGGTTAATCAACAAATTGCCAAGATGACAGAAGGAAATCATTATAGTGAATCAACTTCTAAAGTTGGGCCTACTCCTCTAAAAAAAAAAAAAAAACTGCGCTTGTTTAATAACAGCTTTGACAAACTTAAGACTGTCTCCACATGCATGTGTTGTATATAACATGATAGTGCATGTAAAACAGTATTTGTATACTGGTACCTTAAAATCAACATTTAGCCTAGAAACTGATCATCTGTGTGAACAAGAAAACATGGAGAGAGTTCTCAAATTTCCAAGATTTTTTTTAGCACATTTTTTGAAATTGAATAAATGTGGATACCCACCCAGGTGTATAACTTTTACAAGGCAGCTCACCTGTTTGATCCTAGGCAGCTACTCTGTATAGGCCATGATTTAGACAGTTTTGCAGCCATCAATGACTTGCAATGCCCTTCTACTGATCTTGAAGAATTCCAAATGTATGTTAATTACCAAGATGAGTTACCAAATCCTTTTAATATCCCATCATTTTGGAATGCAAATAAGAGCAGATTTCCTCTTCTGGGACAGATTGCCAATAAGGTCATATGGATGCCTGTTACATGCATAGATGCTGAACGTTCATTTTGTCAAAAATTCACTCCTGAGAACACCAAGCAATTCAGTGTTTTATTACAATGGAGATTTAGAGAAGATTTGAAGATTAGATATTTCCTAAATTAAGAAATTAGCAATTTTAAATTTGAGCATTATTTTGACTTGGGATAAGCTTTTAAATTTTGAATTAATGTCCAATTTGTTTTTGATATGTTACAAAGATTCAGCTATCCTTTAATTACTGTAAAATTTTAGTTAAAATGTTTGTCTTTGTTCAGATATTTTTATTTAGATTCAATTTTTGTTGTTGATACTTTAAATGTGATTTTTATATTATGAATGAATAATTATAAATCAATCTAAATCCTTTTACTTAAAAAAACAAAAACAATTTGAATGTTTGACACAATTTAGCTATGGTAATTGGCTAAATAATTGACCATAGAAATTAAAAACTGGAAATACTTAAGGCGAGAAAGATAGACTGAGTGACATTAAAAAGAAGAATTTATTTTATTTACAAAAAAAGATACTTTTTGCAAAAGGCAGAAAATCCGTAAGAAAAAGGCAAGATTGTGATTCTGTCAAAATTAATTAATGTCACGATAAGGGAGTGGTGCGCCAAACGAAACAATTCAGACAAAGGCAGAGCCGGCCACACAGGGTGGCCATAAAAACACTTTGGCTCGAACAAAGCCGCGGTACAGGCGGGGAGAATCAATATCTTTTGGATATATCATTTAACTTTAATTCCTGGTTCCAGGAAAGAAAGCCATCTGGTATATGCACGAATCTTGGCATGTGAAGGAAAATCAAAAAGGGAATCATTATTATTGCTTATTCAAACTGTTGACATCAGACATAGTGTCTTGAAAATGAGCATCTGGTGATAGGAGAATTTTAAGGCATGAGAAAAATAATTTGATTCTCAGGTAAACAATCTCCCGGTTAAAAGTTGACTAGTGGAGAAACCAGGTATCTGGTTTTGACGGTGATTAATGAGTCGGTAGAGGTCTGAGCTAAGTGGATTTTGGGTGTCCCCAAAATCAAGATGTGATAAGAATTGGCAATCTGGGATTTGTAAATGTTTTGGCTAAAAGAAAAAAGGATTTTGTAAACAAAATTCTGGAATAATTCTAAGAGGGCCAGTCTAGCCACACCCACACTGCCGAGAGATCATTGGCCAAGTATGAGAAAGACTGAGAAGTTAACACCCACTGAGGGGATTGGTATGAGATACCAATGTGAGAGAGGAAGTCCAGGAGGATAACTCTCCTCTGACCTTCCCTCATGGACAAGGCAGAAACCCCCAAAATGATTAATCTTTCAAAAATGGGAAGTAATTATTAGGTTGGTGCAAAAATGACGTAATAATGTCTGTTTTTGACATTAAAAATACGTCAAAAAGCGACATTATTACGTCATTATTTTTGCACCAACCTAATAATTTTCCTGGCCTAAGAACAAAGAATTCTTGTTGGGAATTGAGAATTATCAAGGAACCCAAACTGGGTTTTGGTCAGTGTCCATATAAACAAATGTCTCTAGGCAGTTCCAGACAGTTCGAGTCTGGAGTTAGTTCGAGAAGTTGGAGAGTTGTCTCAGAAGCTGACCGAAAGATTTCCACGTCCTCTCGACTTAGTCTTCCTACCAAAAGAAAGTTTTATTGATGAACGATTTAAGACACCATAACTCGCTTAAGAAACGCAAAAAGTGTCACGAATCCATAGAAACAGGCTGGGAGAGAAACACATTCCTGTATTCAACAGACAGATAAAGATCATTGTTATTTCTCAACCTCTTGAGTTTGTTTTATTATTTTTTTTTACTTGCACGGTATCGCCTTTACACCGGATTCACCTTGCACTACGGCCTGACGACTGATTGATTACGGTGACCAGGAGTTGGAGGCGAGCTGAGAACGTTGGTATCGAACTGGGAATGACCAGCTCGACTGGGACACAGGCTGGTGGCAGTGACAAAGAGTCAACCCCAAAACGCTGGTGGAAGAAACCTTACAGCTTCGCGCCGCAACTTGGGGTTGACCACGGGCCAACAGCACAGTGTCATATATTGACGTCGCGACCGGTGCGTGTCACAAATGTTTTATTTTTATGCAATTTTGAGCGAGGCGCGAGCTGTGATGGAGGATTTTTAAATTCATTGATGTGATTTCTTGATTATGAATTATCTCTCTGTCCCCCTCTCCATGTGACTCTCTCCCTCTTTCTATCTGCGCCTCTTTTTTTTTTTTCTTGTATGCATCCGAAGTAGGAATTGTTAATTGGAAAACTGGATTCATTGTATTCACTGACATGCAATTAATCCAACCTATCTATGTAGGACTTGTACCCCCTAAACTATTATCCAATATATATATATATATATATATATATATCCTAAAAGATCCTTGAAAAGTCCTGGAATCTTTTAGGTTGGGCTGCCTACACATCCTTTTTTCTCGGTTTATGAAAGTCAAAATGATTAGAACATGTTCATTACCTCATGACTTCTGTCTTTTCTCGTCTAGGTGACTTAAAAGAAAAGTATATGAAACCATCTCTTTTAGCTGCTATCCTCAAGCAATAAGAGAAAAAGCAAAGATAAAAGAAATCAAAGACAAGTAAACATCTCCATCAAAGTTAATTCACAATCATTGATTTTGTAGTTGAAAGAAAAATAAATTATTTTACGCAGTAGTAAAATACATTTTAGTAAGTATCTTTATTAAAAATATACCTTTAAGTGCCAAATCTAGGTGCATCATCATTGTGGTTCTTCCATGTCACTAGAAGTTTTGGGTTTAAATAAACAACCGACTTCTTTGATGGGAAACCCGACCGAATTTGATCAGTATTCTGTCCAAACCCAGAATAAAATTTGCTACTAGCTTTAGGACGTGCATTATATGAAAACGGCGACTAATCAAGACTTCACTTGGCTATTCAATGTTATAAATTGGCTATGGTTGGTTGTACTGATCTTCCTACATGCGGCCAAGAAAATTGAGAAACAATATATAACCAAAATTGCCTCAAATAAATTAATCAAGATATTTATTTACATATTGAATAATAGTTAAAAGATTAAAATATCATTTAAATCTAGCTAAAATAAGTTACTCCTAAAAAAAAAAAAAAAAAAAAAATTATCCCCAAAGCAAACTGATTGAAAAAACGAACAAATATGACAGAAATTAAGAGAAGGAAAGATTACGTGTAAGAATATTTTTTGTAATAAAATAAATCTACTCAAAAGACCGGTAAAACACAAAAATGAAGTCATTGAATATGGGACTGAATGCAACTCTAATAAATTGTTTCTCTGAAGCTTCTTGCCATCTATATATACAATTTTAACATGCATATATACGCTTTTAAGCTTTAAAAGTATTTAGTGGTGGTATTTACTACGTGTATTCATCTATACTGGGAACATTCATATTTTTAGTGGGCCACTCATTAGCCCTATTTATTCACAACCACCTGGTGGCCTTTTCAACAGACTCCAGGATCATTTGAATCGCCCACCTTTTTTGTCCAGTTACCCCTAGGCTAGTAAGGGTTTGTATCATTGACTGTCTAGCGAATCTCAACTGGAGGAAACAATGAGTACACCACCCTTTAGTTCTGCAATCATCTAAGAGACCTTGATATTTACTGTAATTTCTCTCAGATGCCTCCTCCCATGAGACGGTTAACTCCAGCAAAATAATCTGTTTTGTGGCGTCCAAATAAACAGTTGTCTGGACAGTTTGGAAGACGACATGTATAGTGAATTTCAATTGTTTCCTGAGATCGACTTTTATCTGCTGATCCAACACGGACGGTAACAGTGAATGGGATCCTGCAACCTTCTTACTCAGCTTTGGACCTGCTTTAACAAAGCAGATAGCTCTTCTTTCTGGGATGAGTTTATTGCTCTGCAAAGCTTCCACAATAATGAGCACTGTTGCCTCTAATACCTTGTCATGACGCCACTGATAGGGCCCGTCTGTCAGAGCAGTTCTGCACCTGACAATGTGTTGCAGTGATTCCCTCCCCAAGCACTAGGGGCACTTTGATTAATCTATTTTTCCGCATAAGTGTAGGTTGGTCGTGCTTGGTAATACTTCGTACACCATCTGAACCAGGAATCTAGATGGGCTGAAGTCAGTATTCCAAAGATCTGACCATGACACTTTCCGCTGATCTACACCATTCCACCTGGTCCACACACCCTGCTGGCTATAACCTGCCATTTTTGTCATCCACTTTTCATCCATCCCCACTCTTACTTCAACCTGTATCAGGTATTGATGCGCCTTCACGGTGATTTTTTTTTCCAAATCATTCCCAGGCCTGCTCTTCCCTGTGCAACTGAACCCACTATTGCTTTTATCCTCAGGTTCCCTTCTGCGATAGCCAGTTCCTTAGTTGCGCTCCATCTTCTGCCCGTCTTGACCTCAATTCCCGCACCTGATACTTTGGGATCTCTGGAGTTCCTATACTGGTAGGTTTCCCTTGTCCATGAAACCATGAACTCCTCGACCAGACATCTGGATGGCATTGGATGATCCATATAAGGCCGCGCTGCTTAAGCTCCAAGGTAATCCTAACCGTCTTCGGAGAAACTGCTAGCTCTCCTCTCCACAGTCGAGATGGGAATGCTATATGTCTGGAGTGGCCATAATGTTCGTGGGAACACACAGTGATGGTATAGCAAGGCTTTGAAACACCATGGCAATCTATTTTCGTCAGCCCCGAGTGAAAATCTGTGTATAGCTTCGATAGCTGATGTGTCCTTCAGAACATTACGAAAAGATTTCCCTAGACTTTTAACAGGCTTATCGTCCAACATAGCTTCTATTGTGAAATAGTGTTTCACTACCAAGCTCTTTTTTTATTACCACTGATCCACATTTGTTTGGCTTGAAATTCATTCTTGCCCACTCAATCTCTCTCTCTAAACTGCGTAACAGCCATCTAGAGCCTGTAACAGAATATGTAGTGACTGTAAGATTCGCCATGTAAGCCCGGATGGGTGGTTGCCTAACTCCGGTATTGGAAACAGGGCCACAGCATTCCACCTCAGCAGACTTCATGAGCATATTCATCGCAAGAGCAAAAAACGTGGCTGACCATGTACAGCCTGTAATAATTCCTGTCTCTAGTCTATGCCAGTCTGAAGAAACCAAACCGGATGAAACTCTTAGATGGAATTGACTGTAGTAATCCAGGATAAGTTCGGATACTACATGGCATGTAATGTTTAACTGAAGCTTCTTCTATGAGTTTGTGGTATGGACCCATAAGCATTGGCCAAATCCAACCACGCAACAGCCAGATCCCCTTTATTCCTCCTTGCATCCCTTATTAATTGTGACAAAACTCCTATATGCTCAATGCAGCCAGGGATTCCACCTTTTTGTACCGCTGTATCTATACAGCTATTATATATTTATTTATTATATATATATTTTTTTTTTTTTTTTTTTTTTTTTTTTTTTTTTTTTTTAGCAGAAAAGCTGATAGCCATCAGGAAATCACACTAAAAAATATTTTTCTTTCGGTACTCAGTAACGAGATACATTGAAACTGCTCAATATTTCTTGAGTTCTCTTCTTTTGGGATCCAAACACCTGCGTGTTGCCATTGTTCTGCAACTTTACCTTAATGATCTTCTATAATTTCATGAGAAGACCTGGGCAACACTTATACATGGCGTAAGACATGCCACTCGGACCTGGCGATGAAGCTGATCTAGGCACCATTACTATCTGTTTGACTTCACTCAAACTTGGCACCCTCGTGTCAAATTCAACTTTGGGGAGTGGGGTTTAATGAGGCAATCATTAAATTCTAATTCCTCATCCCTTCTTGGGTCCCTAAAAGAGCTCTTCAAAAAGGAATCCACCCTGTCTTTTGGGCATACTAATCTGCCACTCCTCTTATCTGCCAGAAGTCTTCTGGCGAAATCAAATGGGTCGGAGATAAACAAAGCTCTCTTCCTGCCTTGCTCTTTCTTACGGCGATGATGATCCTGCAGATGTACCTTGGATTATAACACATGCATCTTCATCTTTCTTGTTGCTTGCTGGGGGCCCATTTAATATGCTTAGACTACTCTGTCTGGTATGGTCTGACTCCAAACTGGGTGATGCTGGGCACTGTGCTTTGTCACCAGGACCTGCTCCACCTCAGTTTTACTCGGTGTAACACCTGTGTGTTGTGCATCTCAGCCACTACTGCACATTTCATTTTGGCCTGGTGTATTTTTAGGCCATGCTGATTCTTGCATGTTTTTCCGCAGCAGCATATTGAATCAGAAGTCCTTTGGGCATTTGCTGTGGTCGTAACCATTGTATCTGTTCTATCGGGGAATTCATGCTCTCCCCCATCTCGGGATCCCCTGGGGTATGCATTAAAAGATTTATCAGGGTTTCCTTCTTTCTGTCTTTGTGTGTCTGTCTTTGTGTGTCTGTCTTTGTGTGTCTGTCTTTGTGTGTCTGTCTTTGTGTGTCTGTCTTTGTGTGTCTGTCTTTGTGTGTCTGTCTTTGTGTGTCTGTCTTTGTGTGTCTGTCTTTGTGTGTCTGTCTTTGTGTGTCTGTCTTTGTGTGTCTGTCTTTGTGTGTCTGTCTTTGTGTGTCTGTCTTTGTGTGTCTGTCTTTGTGTGTCTGTCTTTGTGTGTCTGTCTTTGTGTGTCTGTCTTTGTGTGTCTGTCTTTGTGTGTCTGTCTTTGTGTGTCTGTCTTTGTGTGTCTGTCTTTGTGTGTCTGTCTTTGTGTGTCTGTCTTTGTGTGTCTGTCTTTGTGTGTCTGTCTTTGTGTGTCTGTCTTTGTGTGTCTGTCTTTGTGTGTCTGTCTTTGTGTGTCTGTCTTTGTGTGTCTGTCTTTGTGTGTCTGTCTTTGTGTGTCTGTCTTTGTGTGTCTGTCTTTGTGTGTCTGTCTTTGTGTGTCTGTCTTTGTGTGTCTGTCTTTGTGTGTCTGTCTTTGTGTGTCTGTCTTTGTGTGTCTGTCTTTGTGTGTCTGTCTTTGTGTGTCTGTCTTTGTGTGTCTGTCTTTGTGTGTCTGTCTTTGTGTGTCTGTCTTTGTGTGTCTGTCTTTGTGTGTCTGTCTTTGTGTGTCTGTCTTTGTGTGTCTGTCTTTGTGTGTCTGTCTTTGTGTGTCTGTCTTTGTGTGTCTGTCTTTGTGTGTCTGTCTTTGTGTGTCTGTCTTTGTGTGTCTGTCTTTGTGTGTCTGTCTTTGTGTGTCTGTCTTTGTGTGTCTGTCTTTGTGTGTCTGTCTTTGTGTGTCTGTCTTTGTGTGTCTGTCTTTGTGTGTCTGTCTTTGTGTGTCTGTCTTTGTGTGTCTGTCTTTGTGTGTCTGTCTTTGTGTGTCTGTCTTTGTGTGTCTGTCTTTGTGTGTCTGTCTTTGTGTGTCTGTCTTTGTGTGTCTGTCTTTGTGTGTCTGTCTTTGTGTGTCTGTCTTTGTGTGTCTGTCTTTGTGTGTCTGTCTTTGTGTGTCTGTCTTTGTGTGTCTGTCTTTGTGTGTCTGTCTTTGTGTGTCTGTCTTTGTGTGTCTGTCTTTGTGTGTCTGTCTTTGTGTGTCTGTCTTTGTGTGTCTGTCTTTGTGTGTCTGTCTTTGTGTGTCTGTCTTTGTGTGTCTGTCTTTGTGTGTCTGTCTTTGTGTGTCTGTCTTTGTGTGTCTGTCTTTGTGTGTCTGTCTTTGTGTGTCTGTCTTTGTGTGTCTGTCTTTGTGTGTCTGTCTTTGTGTGTCTGTCTTTGTGTGTCTGTCTTTGTGTGTCTGTCTTTGTGTGTCTGTCTTTGTGTGTCTGTCTTTGTGTGTCTGTCTTTGTGTGTCTGTAAATCTATAATTGACACATGTCAATTTCAAAAGTATAATGTCTAATTAATGGTCCCAGAACCAACGCTGGATTTAACAGACTATCTGCAGAAATAGTAGTGTCTGGCTGGCACTCAAAACATCCTTGCAAAGTCCATTTGTGCCAGAACTATTTTGATGGATAACCCTCCCCCACTATTAGTTTGTTAAATTGAGGTTCCACTATACTGTGTCCATGTTAATGTGTATCTATGTAAACTACATTTGTCTAAATTGTTACCATAAGTTACAAGTTTGACAAAATGTAGACAGGAATAATGACAATTTGGTGTGTCTTAGGATAGAAAATGTTGGTGGGGGAAATATATTACACTTAACTTTTATTGCTTGGCTTATTCAAATTTGAATCTGGCAACTCTGTCCCCTTTTATCTTTGTATTTCTATAGGTATTTTGCCAGATGTCATTTGCAGAAAAATGCCCCAGAACCTTCTACTGTGCTGTCAAATATGAATGATGATTTTCCAAAATTGTCACTTTTCAAAACCAAACATGCACAAAGATTGAGTGGATTTCTGGCAGATGGGGCTATGCAAAATTTATCCAAAAAAGGAAATGTCTTACAAAAATGTTCATCACCATCATTGAGAAGCTTCTGGCAAAGTCTCTATTTAGATAACCTCTTTTAGGGTCACTTGTGTGGCTGAACCTTCGATCCAGTTGTGAAAAAAAACTGTCCTAAAAGACAGAAAACGAGTCAGCAAGTCTGATTGTGATGACATCATCAGTCTGTATAACATGACACAACTTGGTTGATCCTAGGTCAATCACCACACACTGCCTATACCAGATGTCTTGGTCCTCAGTTGTAGGACAAGTTGATTGCAGGGTCAGTCTCCACACCCTGCTCCACCCATGTTCTATTTCTTGATCAGGTGGTAGGATTGTCAGCAATCATAGTGCTGATTTGAGCCATGGCAAAGCTATGTTATGATGGGGAAAAAAATAGAAATGTCTTTGCAGACGAAATAAAAAATGAAAAAATTCTTCAGGTTAATTTTCAATTTGGTTCATGTAGTTGTGTATAATAAAAATTAACCCATCACACTAAAATCTCTTTAGTGGCACTTTGCCTATTGGTCCTAATTTTTGGAACAGTCAAAATCTGGGATCTTCTCAGCAGCAAGTCATGTGGGTCTCAGTAGCACCTTTGTCTACCCTTCACCGGTGTCTCTCTCTTCTCTCTGCCTGGGCTGCATAAGGACTCTGCTTATATTGACTTTGACTCAAGACTTGAGTGGGGCTGACAGTATTTGGGAATTAGACGGTTCCCTGGGTTTCTGTATCAATTTGGCCAAGAGGTCTTTGTTGTCTGGTCCATAACCTTGATTATTGCTCCAAATTTGGGAGATCTTTTCTTCCAGGTAGTGGTTGCATGTATAACTCATTCTCTCTTATTTATACCTTTCAACATAACTTACCTCCACCCATTTGGAAGTAATATGTCTCTTAGCCAAGGTGACAGGCTTAGATGAGATACTCACTCTTTAACAAATCTGATTTTTAAACTGCATAAGCGAAAAGGTGGTCTTAACAGAACTACAATTAATGACTAAAAGTTAATTTTCAACATTTTTCTCAGACCCTGGTCTTGTTTATACAGATTTACCAGCTGTTTCCTTTGACTTGCTAATTGCAAGTACTTGTCTTCATATCTTGTTCACTTAATTGTATTTATGAACATTACAAGTTTTTGTTTTTTTTCTCAAAAAATCCTATTTCTCAATTTATTTACATTTCTACTCTTTGACAGACATGCTTAAATCAGTTTCTTGATTCTACCTTAGTCTTCAAAATTACCAAATATAACCCCTCCTTCTGCCTGCCGATCATGACATGTTTTCATAACTTCCACTTTAGTAAGTGAACATAAATCAGTTTCTCCATTTAGGCTTTGTTTCCAAAATTCTCACCTGACTTCAAATGTATTTTTACCATTCCTTCTTAACCCTCGTGGTCTGAAATCTTCCACATGGCCTGTTGATAATATCTTTTTGCAAAACCAAAAAAGTCATTCTTTTCAGGTCTGTCTTTTCTTCCTTCTTTGTTAGTGTAATTTTAACCCTTTTCATTTGTTCCAGTTCATATTCAAAATTAACTATTTCTTTTTACCAGTGTGCCACAGTGTCACACAGTAAAGAGTTCGAAGAGGAGATTGCTGGAAATATTGCTTTCAAGAATTTCAGCAAACCTGAAGACTGCCTGAACACTTTGTTCTACGCTTTGTCTAGCAACAAAGAATCACAAACTGGAAAGTTGTTAGCAGATTGCTGGTACTTGCTCATACAGTCTCCAGTGGAGAGGGGTTTCTCAGTGAATAAGGAAATTTCCAATAACAATATGAAACTGTAAATTCTGGTCACATGGCACATTCACAGACTAATTGGCTACAGTTGGAGATTCTGGGAATATTCCCATGACTCTGACTCATCTCTGCAGTGCTTCTAATACCAGAATAGCATACAGCCATTATCTTGAGGCTGAGGAAGAAGAAAAAAAAAAAAAGGCAGGAAGGAGCAGCTGGACAAAAACGGAAATCCATTCTTATGGAAATTGAAGAACTGAAGACCAAAAAACATGAGCTTGAAAGTTGCAGACAAGATTTGCCCAAGTCAGCTGTGAAGAAAGCTGAGCAGACTCAGGACTTCCCACTTATCATAAAGTCCCATACAATGTGAAGCTCTGCAAAGGAAAAGTCCATAGAGATATCAAAGTTGAAAGAGAAGCTGAATGATAAACTCTATGAACTGAAAAAAATGTTAGCATTGTGTTCTGTGCCATGTGCAACAAAAGCTATGAGTAATAGGGGTAGCTAAATGTGTAGTCTTTTTGTGAACATTTTTATTTGTAGTTCATTAAAACCATTATACTTCACAGGAATGTGCAGCAGTCAAGAGTTTTTGTGACATTCACAAACCTGAAACGTGTTACAGTAAGCATGTAATTCAAAATTTTCAAGTGTAGTAGAACTACAAACTGTAAAATACTATATGAATTGTGTAATATAACCAGGTCTGCATCAAGTTGTGTTTTAGCTTTCAACACTTTGATTTCTTCACTGCTTTCAACTGATCCATGTGCCATGAATTAATGGAACCAGCTGTAGCTTTCCTTTGAACATCTCATCTGTCAAACTATTAAAAGATAAATCACAAAGTTTTTATTAAATTGATGACCATTGTGTGTGTCAGTTTCAGTTCTTAACATAGCCCTGGAATTTATTTTTCTCACAGATCTGTGGGAACTGTACAACACTACATAAAAACATCCACCTCCATGTGATAAACAAAGAAAGCTTTTCTGCTATAAGTTCAACTAAAAGTAATGTTTTAATTTTTATTAAATTTTAAATCAATTACTTTTCCTTAAAGTTTCAGAAAAGTATTAATTTTGAAAGATTTCTTTTTTTTTTTTTTTTTTTTTTTTAATAAAGAGAATTAAATATGGGTGATTTTAGGAATCTTAAGATGTATTTTAAATCTTAGGTATTGCTCCTATTTATTTTATTTTATTTATTTATTTTTAAATAATTTCTATGAATTTTCTTAGCATAGACCAAACTAGAAAATAAACTGTTCCTTGTGTTTTGAAATTTTGTAAGATTAACTTTTGGTTTAAAATCTTTGAAAACTACCACATTTAAAAATCTGCTTATTTTATGTGAAATCTTGTTGCATTATAGGTTATGGGTAATTAAAAAGGTGTACTAATTGTCATTACTAAATAGATATTGGTTGTATGAATAAGGTAGTTTGTTTTTGTTTGTTGTTTTGTGGGTTTTTGTTTGTTGTTTTGTGGGTTTTTGTTTGTTGTTTTGTGGGTTTTTGTTTGTTGTTTTGTGGGTTTTTGTTTGTTGTTTTGTGGGTTTTTGTTTGTTGTTTTGTGGGTTTTTGTTTGTTGTTTTGTGGGTTTTTGTTTGTTGTTTTGTGGGTTTTTGTTTGTTGTTTTGTGGGCTTTTGTTTGTTGTTTTGTGGGTTTTTGTTTGTTGTTTTGTGGGTTTTGTTTGTTTAAATTTAAACCTTTTTACACTTGTCTTATCTATAGTGATTGATTTACATATTAAAGGTTTTGTAAAACTGAAAAAGGCTAAAAAAAATTTTTTTTTTTTTTCCTTTAAGGAATGAACGCAAGAATTTTGTTCCCATGGTAAGCAATTTGAATTATTGTCTTTAAAATTATTTCTATTTAGTTCTCTTAAAGTGAAATGCTTTGTATGAATTCTTTGTTCTGTAATTGTTCAAATTTACACAAAATAAAATTGTTCAAATTTACACAAATATGAATTTTTTTTTTTTTTTTTTGTAACTTTAGCACAAGTTATTTTGTATATGTATCCATAATTTGAAAATTATTTGCAACAAATATTAGACTACAGAAAGCATATTTCTTAATATCCTTTTCTTAAACTTTGGTAAGATTATGGATTTGGTGATCAAAATTATTCCTTTTGTTAGAAATCCTAGTAATTTTGCTTGTAAGTAAAGGTTTTTTTTTTTTTTTTTTTTTTTTTTTTTTTACTTTCTAATTTGTTTTTAATTAAAGTTGCACCCTTTTTGCAGCTCCCAAACCACTACAAGTTGGCTATTGACAACATTGCATCTCCTCTCTGTATTAATCAAAGTTGTTTACCCAATGATACCGCAGAAGAGACCTCAAATGATTACATGTGCTTGCAATCAGAACAAGAAGATGGAAATTCTCAGGACAGTGGACTTGGGTTGGAAAAAGATAAAGTAAGAACTTTTTTTTTTTCTCCCTCATCAACTATCCTTTGGTAATTTAAATATTACTATTACCCGAGAGTTTTTCAAAAAATTTTTCATAACTTACTTTTCATGAAGACCCAATTTTCTCCATAGAAACAGGAAAGTAGTATTTCGGCATTCATTTTAATTAAATTTCATTTCTTCAGAAAATATAGTTTATATCCAAACTTCTTTTGTATAGTGAAAAATGATCTATTGAACATACCATTTTTTTTTTTTTTTTTTTTTTTTTCTTCTAAACTTGAAATCTTTGGTTTTTAAAAAAAGTATACTTCAAAATATTTTTCTTTTTGTAAACCAGGTATTAGGCTAGAATATTGTTGCTATTTAGTGTCTGTATCATTCTACGTGAATAAAAAAAAAAAAAAATCTTAGCACTTGCTAATTTTTGCTAGTAGCAGTTTTTTGCATTTGGTCAGTACATCTGCAATTGTTAAATCTATAATTGTAATTTGAATTTCACTTGTAGGATATCTCGAAGGGGTTAATATTAAATGCTCAATTAGCTGTACAATTAATTTGAATGTTTTTTGGGGTTTTTTTTTATTCATTTTCAAAATACTCTGTATGAACTAACAAGTTCCTTGTGAAATTCACTTTTAAATCTTACATTTAGCAAATGTATGGGATATGGGGTTTATCTAACGATGCATAAACAGTAACTTGTTCATATTAGGTAAGTAGATGTAAATGTTATATTAACTGGGTAGTTTGGGCAGATTCATTATACATTGAGGAAATCAACCCTTTTGTGAAATTCAGAATTTCTGTATAGAAAATATATTTTTCTAGAGTTGTAAAAATAGTGTGACTTTTTTCTTTCTTTTTTTTTTTTTTCTATAAAGAAACTTTTAATGCTTTTTTTTTTTTTTTTTTTTTTTTTTTTTTTTCTTCTTCTTCCTCTCCAAAATTTTTGGTGGTAGTGTGGTGGGCTTGTCTTCTCTTCTCACTTGCTGCCACTTTTCTCCAACAGGACTCATTTCAGTTTCTGCCACCTGTGGGCATGCCCCCACGCAAAGTCAAAATATTTGATGAGGATACATGTGAGCCCATAAAATATTCTCCATGCAAATCTCAACGATCCTTCTCTGCATCTCTAATAGACAAAGAGGTATGAAGGACATTTTGATATGCTACTTGTTTTTCTCTACTTCCTATTATCAAATGAAACAGTTACTGCTTGTCACCGATCACACTTTATTGTTCATGATTTCTTGTTGGTTTTATATTAACTTTCATCTTGACTCTGAGTGTTTGTGTGTGAGAGAGAGCAAGAAATACACAAAGAATTTAATCCTAAAAACCTTTTAATTCAGATCTAGGAATTCTGAAATCCTATTCTATAACAAATCTTAAGACAACCAAAATTAAATGGTTATTATCTGTCTGAATTTCTGAAATGAGCAGTTATTGTTTACAGGGACTGATATCCTCATCCTTTTTATTATCACAACGTTTTGGTCATCATGCCTTCTGGGTAACTTTCACAGAATTTTTTAATTATTTAATCTTTGAGAGTAGATTACTCTCATTTTGCTATCCATATCTAGGATATCTTATTCTATTTTAGTACTGCTTGGTTATTTTTAGCTCTGTTTTCATTGCCTGGCCAAGGGATTGAACTCACTGTGCCATCAAATTCATGAACCAATACTTTAATCTGATACTCTAGCCTATTGTCTTGTAACCTAGCTTGAACTTGGAGGTTTAGACTTAATGTTATTACCCGCTTGCTTGCTGCTGTTACATTTGACTGCCTTTGCTACCACTTTTTTATTTTTATTTTTTTTTTAACTGTAGCTGTTGTAATTGTCTGTTCTTTATTAATGGCTCTCATATTAGAGTTATGTCTATGCTTGGCTTGATGTGGTGGCTTTCAAGTTTTCTTTTGTCTAGTATACTTATTTTTCAGTATTCTTCCCGGCTTATGTTAGGAAGCTGCTGGTTTGCCAAAACTTCAGAGGGTGGAATATGTACAGTTCTTGGTCACGTTCTCCTCTGTTAAGCTTGATTTGGCAGATTTATTTTAGCTGCTTCTGAATGTTCTCTTTTTGGCATGTGCCTGGGTCACTTTTTTTTTTTTTTTTGTGTTCTTGAACCCATTCAGCGTGAGTTATTACTACATCCAGGAAGGGTGGGTGATTTTTATTTTCCATTCTGAATTAGATTGAAGGTCTTACCGAGTTCACATGGCCCAGCAACATTTGTATAGCTTTCTGTTGTGGCCAAGGTATGAAGGCATCATCTACATATCTTAGCCATACAGTTGGTTTTAGTAATTTCCCCAAAGTATTCCTTGTATGTTTGCCATCACTGGTGATAATGGCAAACAAATAGCCAATCCTTTCCCCTACTGGTATATATCAGACCCTAATTGGAAGAATTTTGTCTTTATACAGAATGTCAACATTTTCATCTGGTTATCTGTCTGGATACTTGTATGTACTTAAAGGGAGGGAGTTGGTGCCAAACTGTGTTTAACCACTAACAGAGCTTCATTTGTAAGGAGCCCTGGTGAATGGATTCAATATATCCAAAGTTACCATTTGCTTGTTTTGGATGGGAGCAACTTGAATTGATTCCACAAAGTATTTTGAGTTCTTAGCATGTGATTACTTTCTTGGGGCTGGATTATATCTACGAAGAATCTGCAGCAGGCAAGCTGAGCCACCTACAGTTGACTATAGGTCTCAGATCTATACTTGGATCAACAAATACTTGAAGTCACAATGGTTAAAACATTGACAACCACAATGATCAGAATATTAAATGGTTGCTTTGAAAGAAGGGGTGGGGAGAAAAAAAAACTTGTGTACACACACACACACGCGCACACACACACACACACTAATCCCCACCAATATTATTTTACAAAACTTATTTTTTCTTAGCAAAGTTTCTAGTCTGTGTTTTTGGGAATTTAAATTTGTTATTCTTCCCCTTTGAGAATTCTGTAAAAACTGGAATAAGTAGTAAGCCAAAATGTTCAATCTGCTGAATATATGGATAAGTGAAAACTATAGTCAAACTGTCAGTTTTTGCTGAGTTACTAACAAAACATGCAGTTTGGCATTATCCTTTATATTAGGTTGGTGCAAAAATAATGTCATTTTCTCGCATATTAACATGTGAGAAAACATTATTTTTGCACCAACCTAATAGAATATTACACTTCTCAGTTAACTAATTCCATTTCTCATCAATTGATGCCATTTAATTTGGGACAGTAATTTTAGTTCTCTGGAAGTAGTTCATGGATTTCCTTCCATTCCTGCTGTATACACTGAATCATCAGGTTTTGGTAGTTTGTGGTTGTTCATTTCACTCACTTCGAAGTATCTACCTTTCATTTCATCACAACTTTTTTAAAAGTAAAAAAGATATAATCAAAGATACAAGTCTGTTTGTTTGTTTACCTACCCACCCACCCCAAATCCATTTGAGCTTTATTATATAACCAAGTGGTTGCAAATAATTAGTTAGATTTGGATATTGTGTGTGTTGCCATTTTGTATAATGTTAATTATTTTAATTATTGCTCTCAACTTATCTGTTGCTTGAAAATTAGTCATTCACAGTTCCTTTCCCATACACTGCACAAATCTTTCTATGCATTTTAATGTTTTACATTAAAAAGCATATGCCAAAAATATTGCTTATTTTCTTCAGTCTTCAATAAACAAAAATAATTTTTATCTTTTTACATATACAAGCTGATATGACAGCTATCACAATGCAATCAAAAGCATTTTTTTTTTTTTTTTTTTTTTTTTTTCTCACCTACATGTCCCCACTCCATTTCTTTTTTTCCTCCACAAATTAAGCCTTTTGATATGCTGCTTAAACTAATTTTTTTTTTTTTTTTTTTTTTTTTTTTTTAGAAAGTTAAATTTCACTTAGTATCACTTATTGTAGATGGGAAAATTACATTAACTGCAAAAACAAATTAAATCCTAACCATGCAAGTCTAGTATAATAAAATCTAAAAACTTTTGCTTGTTTTTACAGACCAAAAATTAAACTTAATTTTCAGAATTTTTTTTCTTTCCCTCAATCACAGGAAATTGAATTCTTACAAAGTGATCACAGTCCTAACAAACCAATCCAAGGCACATTTACTGGTGAGCCAGCTGATGATGGCTTCTCAGATCATCTAGAATCCATGGATATGCCAGAGGTAAATAAAATTTTTAAAAAAAATTTTTTTTCTTAGTTGTATTAAATCACAAAATATGAATGTGTAAGCTGATCATAAGATTAAAAATTATTAGGTTAAGTGACATATGTACTGAATTCATATCTATTTAATTTCTTTATTTCTTGGAAAGTTAGCAAGAAATGTAAAGCAATCAAAAAGGTTGTGTATGGGTGAAAAGGAAATGTCTATTATTCAAGCTATCTTCATAGCTTTATAAAAGTATTATAAATTTGTCAGTTCATTTAAGTACTTTCCTGAAAAACTGACTCAATTTGTAGAACATGAAATTGGCAAAAACTGTTAAAGAAAATATATGTAAGTTAATGAGTTCCCGCTTAAGTTTTATCATTTTGAAGGTTATTTCAATTAATGCTTTTTGTTTTAAAAACTTCTCAAAGAATATTTCAGTTGAAGATTGAAAATTATGTATATTTGACTGAATTATAAGTAAGTTGCTCTACTTCAAACTGGAAAGGCAAAAGTATAATACCTTTTTCAAAATAGTGATAAAATTATCTAAGCATTAATTACTTCTGGTCTTTTTGATATCGACTTAGCAATACTCTACTTTCAGAGAAAAACATTGGTTGTATCTATCAACAAAATAGTAGTTAAAATGTAATGTTCAAAACAGCTGCTAGTGTAAAAATAGACAAAAATATTAAAGATGACTTTGTAAAAATTGGCAAAATCTATAAATATTTTTCTCTCTACTTCAAACTTTGTTTATTGGATTATTCCAGATTTTCAGTGAAGAATCTGATTAACCCCCGCCCACCACAAACTCCAGAGTAACTGCAAATGGAGATATTAATTCCAATTTGTTCACTTGCAAACACCTTCAACTAAAATTAGATGCCTTCTTTTATCTCTGCAAGCAAAAATCTCTGGTTTAATCTTCAATTTTGTGTCCCCAAAATCTCAGGAGGCAGGGTATACACATTACAAGATTTGACCAGTAATAGTTATTCTTTTCCCTATTTTCTTGTCTCAAGACTTAACAATTGAGATTATTAATACAGTTCTGGGAG
>OZ010609.1:39937434-39939488 GCA_963932145.1 Acanthosepion lycidas | reverse complement strand
CTCTCACTCGGGATGGGGGGGCGAGGGGGGGGCGGGGTCTCTCTCTCTCTTTTTCTCTCTCTTCTCTCTCTCTCTCTTTTCTCTCTTTCATGTAGAATATAGAATGTTTACATATCAAACATTGTCTGGATCCTCAGATGTCTTTGTGTGAGCTAATCCATTCTTTGGCTCTCATCAGGGAATTAAAATTTCAGGAAGGGGGAAGATTAGTCTTCACAATCTTTGTTACTACCAAATACAAGTGCTATCTGGGATAGTCATACTGGTAGGAATTAAACTGATTTTGAATTTTGCAAACTAACATGAAAACAGAAACACTTTGCTGGTATGTGACTCTTGAGTCTTGAATAGAAATTTTGAAACATTTTCTACAAAGAATTTAACATTTTGATAATTCATATTTTGTTAAAGAATGAAGTAACCAACTAATAAACAATAATTAATCTCTTAACAATTACAAATTAAAATGTAAGGCAAAATCTTAATATCTTTATCCATAACTAAGGGAAGAATAGTTTATAAAAACATTGTAACCATACAAACCATAAGCAGTGATATGTTCCCTTCATTATATTGAGCTATTTGATCAAATGGTTTTGCATCCCACTCTAGTAATTAATGCCTTTCTCAACAATAGCCCAATTTCAGAAGCCAGAATTTCACCTAAGACTTAGTGTATCAGAACTTATGGTTGGAACACTTTTAAGAAAAATGGCACCTTATGCCTTTCATCTGAGTGCACAAAAAAGATTTTTCTTTATCCTTTTTGAAAGAATTATTTCAAATACAAGGCAAGGTCAGTGAATTTAGTTTTGGGCATTCACTACATCTTTCTAGAATCTACTGTCATGTATGCCATATTCAACCTAAGAAATGGAACTGTGTGGTGTACTGATAAATCTACATTACAGTAAACACTTTTGGGGACAAACCATAAGAATCCTGTGCCTCTCAAAAGAAGTTTAAACAGGTCTCTGCTGATGGTTGATAAAGGATTGATGTTTAGGGTGCATATATTGACTCTTCCACTTAAAGACTTGATATGCTTGATCAATTTTTCTCTGGAAGTGAGACAGAATGATCCAGATACTTAGTATCTTGCATGGCCTGTCAGTCCAACTGAACTGGATAAAGGACAACCTGACTACAAACCTAACTGTAAACCAGTAGACTTGTTAATTTTCAGTCCAGTTAAAATGCCAGCCTCAAGCACAATTTGTAAAGGAGGTTGTTTGCTAGTTTCTTTTTGTTTTGTTTTTCCTAGACCTTCAATGATTTATTTCATGCTCCATTAGGAGACCCTTGCACTTAAGCTGAAGTCAACTTGATAATGTCAAACTAAAAAGTTCAGACTAGTCTTTCTGGTTGTAGCTTACAAAATTTCCCAGATACTTTGGTTTGTAGTAAAATAATCCAGAAAGTGTTAAGCCACAAAAAAAAGAAAACAACAAACCAATTAATACCCCCCCCCAAAGCTGCTCAACTATTTTTAGTTGTTAGAAAACTGGAAGATGATAAAGACATAGAAGTGAATGAGGCTGGTGATACAGGTTCTGCCTGAATAGTTGCATTTAATTAGAGGAAATTGTGTAACAGTTATTCCTGATATTTGATATATTGACTTTCTCTTTTTTTTTTTTTTTTTTTTTTTTTTTTTTTTTTTTTTTCTTTTTAGAGTGGGCAAAATGACTATACAAAAGAGAACATCATGAAAAATTTCCTAGAAAATCCCCCAGTGTTGAAGGATATGAATAAAAGAGTAGTTCTGGTTTTCCACTGCGAGTTTTCTTCAGAGCGGGCACCAAAACTGTAAGCATTTGATTTTTGATTTGTTTTTTGTTTTTGTTCAATCTAGCTTGTTTTACATACTATTTTATTTTATTTTAAGTAGCCATTCTCTATATGTTTGCAAATCAGAATTAAAGAATTTTAGCTGCTACTAAAATTTTCAGGATTGTCTACAAGTTTTTAATACAAGTTTTTAATTCTTTTAGTAAAATATTTAAAATTATTAAATCTAAAAGTGAATAAAACTAAGTAAATTTATCCACTTT
>OZ010609.1:39789934-39932434 GCA_963932145.1 Acanthosepion lycidas | reverse complement strand
AGTTCAATTGTAAATCAAAGAATCTTGGATGATTTACTAGTTTTGTAATTTTTCATTGACAATCGTTCATAATTTGTAAGTATATAAATACTTCGGTGAATTAGCTGATTTTTCTAATATATAATGTAACCATTTCTCTTTCTGGTTGCTATTCTTGTAGAATTCAGAATCTTTTCTTTTTGTCAATTGAATGGTTCAGTAACTTGGAATGTTAAAATCAGATATGCCTATGTAAATACAAAAGATGAATTTCTTGCCTTTGCTTCCACTTTTTGTAATTTTTGAAATTTTTAAAGAATCATGCATTTTAAAACTTCTAAAATTCTTTTTAATCCATTATTTTCATTACCAACCTTGTTAATGAAAGCCTAGAGTAATACTTTGCTTGATAAATTGAGAAAATTGAATTGATAATTCCAAGTACTATGCCTTGAACATACATAGCTTTTTATAAATGTATGATAAAAAAAAAACATATCCTTAATTTACAAGGCTTTTAATTTAAATAAAAATATTCCTCTTTTACCTTATTTTCTATTCTTAAATTTTGCAATTCCCAGACTAAAACAGAATTGTTGAAATATTGGGTTTTAATATTGCTTTAATAGTTTTATTGTAATTTAAAATTATTTATTATGCCCATCTGACCAAGCATATTAATCTTAACTACTTATGAAATTTGGTACAGCTGTGTCTTGTCTAACCAGAAACTCATTTTATTAGTAATTTTTATATTTTTTCTTGTGTTTGATCATATTTTCACAAGTAGATTTCTATGGTGTATGATTGTCTGTTCCAGTCTTGACATTTTAAGCATTGCTGGGAGAAGTATGGATTCTATTATTGGTTTGGAATTTGTCCTTGTGGTTGTCAACTAATTCTATACAGTGCACTCCTTTGACTACCTTTACTCTATTGGGGAGAGAAATGAATTCATGCTTTGCCTAAAGACATTAGTACAACATAATTGTAATCTCAGCTAATGAATTTAAACTACTGATTTCACTTTTATAACGCATACCACCCACATCTCCTTTTTACATAAAATTTAAATGGTTCAATTTATAAAAGATTTTTTCCTGCAAATTATTTGTTATAATTCATGGGTTGGCTTACAAGTCTTCCTTCTACACTTCTTGTTTGTAATAGACTATTTCTGATGTCCAAGTGTAAAACTGGTATTTTGGGCTACAAATTAATTTGACTTGAATGTATGCAATTGGTTCTTTCATCTTAATATGTAATATACATGTTTTAAGAATGCAATTGTAGATGGTGACTTGTTCAAAAGTAATAAAAGTATATTTAAATATACACTTTCTATTTGTTTTTTTATTTATTTATATTGGAGTATTTAAATTGAAACATAATGTTGATATATTTCATTATTAAGCTTTTAATTTATTTTAAACCTAATGGGTTAGGAAATAACACTGTACATTAGACTATATTAGCAAATTTTATTTTCTACATGTCTCTCTTTGCAAACATTTTTAGTCTATATATATATATATATATATATAAAAAAAAAAGCAGACCCTTGGTTTGTTAGTTGCATTTATTTATAAACTTGCTGATTCTCCAAAAAGTTTGTTTTGTTAAAAACAAACTTTTTGGAGAATCAGCAAGTTTATGGACAATGGAATTATTCATGACTTGTGTTGCACAAAATATTTACCTTTTTATGTATTAATACATTTTTTTCAAAGATTCAATAAAGGAATGTATTGAGGCTTCATTTCCGTCAGTGAGTTATTTGATTCATGAGAGAGAATTGAATAGTCATAATGTTACTTTGTTACTAAAGGAAAGACATTAATCTTAGTTTCAGTTTTTGAGCTAACTATTCCACCAGTGATGTTGGTTGTTGGCTTAAGTAGTTCAAAGAAATCTTTCCTTGCATTTGGAATATCGTTTTTCAATATTTATTTTGAAGTGCTAAATTATTTTTTTGAGTAAATTTTTTTTTTTTTTTTTTTTTTTTTTTTTTTTTTAACATTAAACTTAGTTTCCAGTTCAAAAAAAATCTACCATCAACATAAAATAAAAGCAAATGTAATATTTTTGTATTACAAAAGGAATGAAAAACATTTAAGAATGTTTTTTACTTAAATTTAATGATATATAATTATAATTCAATTTTAAATATTCAGTATTTTTGATATTGTAAAAAAAAAGTAAACAAAATTAGTCATTTTTCCAGTGTCTTCAAAAGTTTTTAAGTATGATAAACAAAAAAAGTTAGCTTAGTCACTGACTGAACATTTTTCTGTAAAATGTTCAATGTTCTTTAAAAAAAAAAAAAAAAAGTTAGGCTTCAAAAGCAAATTCTTTTTTATGCCCTGTATATGTTCCTAAAAGTTTTTTTAAAAAGTTTTTTTTTTTTTTTTTTTTTTACCACTTTTTCTTTGTTATTGATTGAACTGTAAATGATTTACTGAAATTAAAGAAAAAAGATACTTAATAAATATTATAAACTTAATGTCTACTTTATTTTAACAGATGTACATCTTTTCAAAGATGTTTTTCTATGCCTGTTTTTAAATTTTATACTTTGAAATTTATTAAAAATAAATTTAGTTTAATATTTTTTCTCTAATATTGTTATTTATAAAGAACAAATGCGTTCATAGAATTTTCTTTTATTATATTTATAAATATTTTCAATTTGTGTTTTACAGAAAAGAGAATTAATTTTTGATGATAATGAAGTAAAACCAGTTGCAAAATGGGCATGCCTTAAACAGTTATAGTTTTGATTTAAATGAAATTTCCATTGCCCTAAAGCCTCTATAGTAAAACAGGTTTCTATTTGTGTGTTTTTTTTTTGTTTTTTTTTTTTTTTTTCCAAAAAAGACAATGCACTTCTCAGTTCGAAATAAGTGAAGATAAGAATTATACTGTCATCTTTATAAACAATGTTTTGACCTGGTAGAAAACTTTAAAATGTTAATACTCTTCAAATGGATAAATTGCACAATTGACACTCTACAAAACTCCAAATGACAGCTGACTTGATTTTATCATTGAGTTTGGTAAAAATGGCTCTTGATATGGCTGGCAGTCAAGGTAATTGTATAAAACAATCAATTGTATAGCACACTGCTGCTACCATACTTGTAATAGAATTGTTAGTCTGTCAACACCTTTTAGCTACAAGCTATGTGTGCTACTTGGGCAATTTACAATTGATCCATTAGAAAAAGAATTTAGGATCAGGTGGCAACTATTTTATAAATATCCAACAGTGTATAGAAAAGCTGCGTATTAAGCAGACATATTGACTTTTGAAATCGGCATGTAAATATTAATGTTAAGCCAGGTCGCCAATGTACATCATGTGATTACTTTGTCAAATATTTCGAACCTTCTGGAAATTTTAGAACCATCTCATTCTGATGAAATTAAAATGGCTCTCGTATACAAAGCTGGATATATAAGAAATGATAATCAACCCAGTGAATATGAAATCTTTTTTTTTTTTTTTTTTTTTTTATAAAATGTTCTTTCTGACCACATTTGCTAATGCTTTCTTTTCTTTTTTCTTTGTTTTGTTTCATTCTTTTCCACACAGTAAAGGAAAAGGTTTGCTATAAATCATTAAATAACATTTTTATGCTTCTTTCTGAGTTTCATTTTTCAAGATGGAGAGAAAACATGCTCATATTTTTGCAAATATAGTTTTGAAAAACTTGCAAACATTACACACCCGGATCAAAGTAAGAACCAGCTTTAAAGGTTTTGAAACTTTCCTAGAATGATTTTATCTGTCTATATTTCCAAAATAATTCATATATATGTTTCGGCTGATGCCCTTTAGCCTTCTTCAGGTACTGCATGTTGAACCCAGTAATGTTAATGGAAATTTGAACTGGACTGTTTATTCAATCCCTAGGGGTAGGCTGAATAAAGGGTTTGGTGAGACCTCTAAATAGTGTGAATGTTTCTGTTCTGTATGCCATGCCTGAAACCGTATTTTGAGTATAAAGTTGGTAATCTTATCTTAGCTGACAACAGCAATGAGTCTGCAACAAGTGCTTTTGCTTTTATGCTTAGAAGTGTATTCTCACAATACAAAGATGTCTAAAGCTGAAAATTTATTTGTCATGTTTAAACATAATAATTGGTCTAGAAGTGATACTTTATCTGTTATGGCTGATATTACTCTAATGTAATAAAGCTATATCTTTCTTTTGTAGTCCTGCAAAACTTTCAATTGTATATCCACATCCAGTTGTGAAATCTAGACCTCTTTTCTTCATATTTGATTCTGTTCATATATTAAAATGCATTAAATACAACTGGTTTGCTCAAAAAGATGCAAGTAAATGCATGTTGTTCCCAAAATTGTCATAATGGAAATCAGTATTTAAATAATATCCAAAGTGCTTCATTTTATACTTTACATAAGCTTCATGTCCTGGAATCTCCAGTCAATTTTTAAATATTGTTATATTTCATTAGTTTTGCAAATTATTAACCAATTCACTATTCAGGGATTGCTGACCTTAGGGAAACAGATGTTTTCCTAACTTTGTTAAAGTTGCAGAATGCATAAATATATTTTATACTTGGTAGACAATGTTGAATGTAAAATCCCCATCTAAAGTTTGGTGGCTTAACAATTTCTATAATTATTTAAAATGTCTTTTCTACATTATTTACTTTAACATAGCAACAAATCTTAAAATTTTAATTTTCCTTTAGAAAATAAAATTTATTCTAAGATAAAACTTTAAGCTTTTTTTTTTTTTTTTTTTTTTTTTTTTTCTTTCTCTAATGCAATTGTAATATAATTTATTTTCTAAATAAATTTTATGGAATTTTTTGAATTATCAAAGATTTAATGGTATTTTTACGCTTCTCTAGAAAAGTCATCAAAACCAAGTTTTTATACCGCAAAGCAGTATTGACCAGTCTTTTAAAAAATAAATACACATCATGATTCTACTGCTTTTGTTTCCGATATAACATTGGAATTGTCTTTTGTGATTTTTTTTTTTTTTACCTCGGTATTAGTCGCCTGCTGTAGATTCCGCTTGTATTAACAGCATCTTTTAAGGTCTCGAATGAAATAAAATCCGCTTTTATTGAGCATTACTTTAATAACTTTATAGGCAGTGCTAAAAATAAAATCCATTTGGAGAATGGGTCGGAGAACTTTTCAGCAATTGCAATTTTCATCATTTGGTGTTTCATGAATCTGTCCATAAAGTTGACATGGTTCAACAGTTAAATCAGTTTCCGATCCTCGAGGCATGATGAGAAACATAAAATCAAGTTAAAATTTTTCTCTTTTTTTTTTAAGTACAAAATTGTATGACAATCCAAGCTTTTCTGAAAAATAGGAGTAGGGAAGGTGAGTAAAGATGAGATTTTAATACAGAAGGTGTTTTCTTTCTGTTTCTCAATACATTAAAATACCATCCACTGGTTTGTGGGGTGCAGAAGCTGAATATGTCGGCGCTCTGTTTTTTTCATTAGACAGAACAAGCAGTACAACATTAATGATGAAGCATCCAATAGCACCTATGCTGATGTAGAAAGACCAATCAAGAGATGCAAGGTTTTTCGATCGCCAACCAGCTTTGTAGTCATTGTCAAAGAAGATGTCTGTATTGTTGATACTAGTGTAGAATGTGATCACAAAGAGAATGACGGCAAGAAGAGAACATACAACTGCAATGAAAGAAATGTATTTTTAAGCATTTAATCAGAATGGCTTTGTAGATTGTTTTTATTCTGACTAATTAACATTTAGTCTAGATATTTTAACTTCTTTTTTCCAGGCTTGACCTTATGCGGTAGAAAAAGTAATACTTTCTTGTGTAAATAATTGTTTACAATATTTATTGTTGATGAAACTTTAAAATATTTCCATTAAAATTAGTAAATCGTTCTAAACATTTTTTAAGTTTTCATATTCAGGTAGCATGTTATAAAAAAAAAAAAAAAAAAAAACATTTCACTACCTCCATGGTCTAGCATACTTTGCTCTGAGAATTTAACTTTTTATATACTTTGTCATAATCTTTTTAATGATTAATTTTTTTTAAAAATCATTAAGTTTTATTGTCAGCTGGCTACAAAAGGCTATTTTTATTACCAAATGATCAAAAAGAAACTTATTTGATGACTGAAACAGGGTCTGCCTATGGATCACACTTCAATAATCTAACCGATCCTAATCTCTACCAATATGCATCAGATTTATTTTAGAACTATTCTTTTGAAATACATACATTTGTGACTATTAAGATCAGAAATGTTATTTTCTATGATGTTTGTCGCTGCGCCAATACTGGCATTTGTTTCGTAAATTATTTCCTTTTCCGGGTCTTTTCCCTTTTTGGTTCCCTGAACTCACCGGTGGGACTTCAAACTTGGATATATATTTCTCTCTCAATAAGCTTTCAACAGAGAATTGTGTCCTTCTTCATCTTAATATTGTCGCTGCTACTTTTAAGACATCCTAAAACATAGATGTCTATCTTCAGCAAGATTAGATAAGAAGCTATACAAAACTCATACTGAAATTAATGAATTTATCTGATGTATGTTTTGAAAATCATAGCAATAAGCAACATAATCTGCAATAATTCTTAATCTTATTTCTATTCTAGAGTGCTTTGGGTCAAGTTTGATCGTTATTAAAATATTTCTTCTATTCTAGCTCCCTTCGGGTATCTGTTGCATTCCGTAATCTCGAAAAGAAACTGTGTGTGTCATTTCTGTGCTCTTTCTGATCATATAACCATTAAGTCTGTAAAGAAAGTTGTTGAATTTCTTTGCTGACTGATGGATGATCAGTTAGAATATCTGGTGCCTTCAATCGTCATGTTCGAATAATTGAGAGGCTTCTGCGGCATAACATTTAACGGAACGCTACATGGAAATCTCCAATTCCATGAGAAAAAAAAACGATTTAAGGATTAAAAAAACACAGGGGTATAGCCTAATAGATAAAAAGCGATGGTAAAACTCATCTGATTCCCAGAAGGTTATTGGTCAGAGGGACAAGGAAAAATTCCATGACAAAGAAAATGTATTACAGTGAAATAAAAATTGTTCTGTCATATTACTTTATAAATAGCTTTTCAGTTGCCTCCATTGGATTATCCAATGGAGGCAACTGAAAATTTAATATAATATAATATATAGTATTATAATATAATATAATCATTATATTAATTAGTAAATTTTATCGTCAATAAACAATTCATCCGTGTATTTTGATTTAATTTTTTTCAAGACAATGATTATAATCTCAATTACCTGTTCATTTTTACACACACACACACACATATATCATAGAAGGTATAAAGCACAAATAACTTACGGGCGCAAATATTCCACACATAAAGGCCAAATGGACCAGTGAGCGTTTCGATGGGCTTTCCGAAAAGGTTGTAGAACGTGAAACCAATTGTTAGCAAACCCCAAGCGATAGCCATTGATAAAACAACAACATCGGCGATCCACAGCTTGTAGTTCATTAGGTGCATAGATTTAATGTCAAGGCGAACTGAAGAATGATGAATAAATGAACTTAGTTAATCATTTATGCACGTAAAGTCAGAGAAATGTGGAGCTAGGAGGATTGTGTTGCAATAAGTGAAAAATAAATCATTAAAAAATACTTAGCTTTTTACCTGGGTTCAAACATTGACATGAATGGAAAATATACAGCTGTTTCAACCAATCAGCAGGATAGGGACGAATAGATTAAAACTGAAGAGAGAGAAAAATGGACCGTGGACAGGCGGTAAAATTCCAAATAAGATAAGGGTTCAGTGTTGCTTCATAACTACTTGACACAAATAACTAAAATTCATGCAAAAGTAGGGTTTGTAATTAATGCTCTTGAGAGGCAATAAAGAAAAAAATAAGGACTTTCAAATCTGTAACAAAAACAGCACATAACAGCAAAGTCACATTTGCATATTTTTAAAATTGACATTAAGTGCACCTAAATCAGAACTCCTTCACGGGAGCTTCTAAGTTTGCATAATATAAAGGGCACTAAATTCATCTTCAATAGGTTGTACTCAGCTGCCATCATGAATCTATATTGTCAGCAGATATGGCTAACTTCAGAGAATCAGTTTTCCAAATCTTTGCCTCGCTCACAGATACCTTTTTCATTCTTTTTAAAATCATTTACAAACTAACTTCAACCCTTAAATACAGAGTTTTCTAACAGTGAACAACCTTCAAAGTGTTTAAAATTAATTATTGACACATTAATTTTCATGAATGATCCTGTCATCTCAGATAAACGTTTTCTGTATTATATTTTAATATTGATTTTTCTACTATTGCATACTTATACTGTTTATATAACCTAACACTTCTACAACAATGAGACAAAATCTAATGTTGGAGAAGAGAGTAGCTAATAAAAAAAAAAGCATATTGTTGCATGCTTGGTGAAATAATGATCTTCACCTCTTTAATCAATGCTGTTTTATTGTTTATGAGCCTTGAATGATACAGTCTAGTAACTTGATACGACCAGATAAAGTATTGATTAACAAGATATACACCGCCTTAAAACTTTCAGTTGAAAATCATTAGAGCTGTTAAAATCAAATCCTGACAAACAGGTTGTTCTTCTTAGTCTTCATTGAGAAACTAAGCAAAAATGCTCATTATTCCTATTTAATAATCAAAGATTTCACTAAAATATTTTTCCTCCAAGACACTGGTTCTCCCATTTGCATTTCTCTTCTTTTGATTCCAGGTTTCTTTAATTCATCGTCCATTTTGAATTGTCATCAAGTGAATTTTCACTATTAGATTGACCTTTATGACCATAATTCCTCTCCTGCTCCAAGATTAACAAACAAATTTATCCTCTTTTATATTTTTATTGATCTGGTCCATTTTTTTTATTATTAACTCTTAAACTTTGAAGGATTAAAATTTACCATGAAAACTCAGAATCTATTTCCATCTGGATGAATCTAAATTGTGATACTAATAAAGAATGTTATAAGCAGTAATGACTCGGCCTTTAAGAAATTTTAACTTTGATATTTTTTTAAATCATCTTAACTACTGGAGTAGTAAGTGGTGTAATATTGATGGAAACAAAACAAAAAGTAGGAAAATACGTTATGCTTTGCTATTATGACCATCATGCTTATTTTGGTAGTTCTTCTCACATAATTTCGCCTGTTGTACCCTCTGATCTTCCTCAAATGTTTGTCTTCATATCTTCTTGGAATTTCAAACTGAACCCTTTATTTACTCTACAGTCATGTAGATTGTCTATCTACCAGAGAAACAGATATGTTGTAACCAAAACATTAATCTCTTATGGAATGTGTCTCGTCTTGAATATCTTGAACTTTAAACATATGCTCAGATGGTAGAACTGTATGAGTGTCCTGACTCAGCAAGTGTTGAAATGTTTTTGAGTGTACTTTCTTAATCAATAGTACCACGACCCACTACTATATACGGCCCCACATGTCACATTTCAGGCTAACTTCTAACAGGCTTATTTGGTTTAAAGTCAATTTATGTCTGTTTTATCTACATATTAAAACTGTTCAAAAATACAGTTTTTTTCCCTTTTTAAACAGAAATATAATAATAAAAGGTAAACAAGCAAAAAAGTTATTAAAGTAATACAAAGTGATTGCAGTAATACAAAACAAATACAAGTTAAAAAAAAAACAACTTATCAACAGGTTCTCTATAAATCAATTTTCTTTTGACCCTTTTAAAACATTCTACAATATTTTTTCGAGTTTCATCCGATGAAAACTTTCGTTTGTTGTAAAATATATTCATAACAATTATTGCTTCAAGAGAATTCCTTTTTCAATATGTTGTTCACAAGTAAAAACATATTTTGGAGAATAAGTTTACCAAATTCTTTTAGCAGACTCTCTTATAGTGAATTTATTATGTTTTATAATAAATTTATCCTCATAGTCAAGTATAGCAAAACAAGCACAAACGAACTTTGTCATTTGGTTAGGTGGAACCTCCTCGAGAAAGTAAGTCAAAGTACTGCTTCTCTGTCATTGCCTACCAGGACCATTGAAAACTTTTAATTATATTTTTTAATTCTCTCTAATAAAGAAAAAAATAGTAATGGGATTTTATGTTGAGACGTACTGCGTGGTAGTAAGGTATAATTAGTTCTGCAGTAAATGAAGGACGACCTCGTGGTTGTAATTCTTTTAGAATTGAGTACGGTTGTCCTTCCATCACGTTTTTAAGTAGTTTGGAAAATTTTCCAACAAGCTAAATCTTATGAGTTTAGTCTATTATAAACCATTGTGTTCCATCGCACTCGATCTGGAATGTATTCGCATTGACCAAAACCTTCACGGTTTTTGGTCAATGCGAATACATTCTTTAATAGATGGAAATGTGTTTCAAGGTCAAAGACTATTCTAATCTTCCTTTTTTAAAAATTCAAAACCGTTAGAACATTTTGCTTCTTCCAACTGAGTAAAATCCTTTATCGTGTAGTGCCACGCCTACATTTTCTCCAATTCTAATTGGTCAATAAATACATACTAAAAATAACAGGACAATTTATCTATCGCATTTCACCATACTGAATTTTTTCCTACACTTTGCTCGTAAACAAGTTTTGCTATAAAATCACTGATTGGTCCATTTTTCGTCCAATCGGGTATTTTTCGTGTATATTCAAAAATGTATCCAGCGTCTGTGCTGGGAGCCACCCTAAGTGATATAAATATTGGATGCATTCCAAAAAACCAGTTAGTAGTAGTTCCAGAACCACAGTCGAGTACGCCCAGAGACAATAGATCTCATCTACTCACTCGTGTTTTTCATCCTACTCACTCCGCACGTACATACACACAATACAGAACTTTATTTGATACACCACCAGTTCTTTGTGGACATACCAAGTTAAATCAACTCTGTAAGTTGCAACAACTGAACAATTTTCTAAAAGAAATATTCAATTTTCAACATTGAACTCTGAACATTTTACTCAGACAAATCTTCCTTAAAACATTTCCTTACAGTTAAAGAGAAGCTACTTTTTTCTCCCTATTCGCTCATATTACAACTACTTTGTATTATTGTTGAATTTTAATATACATATATTTATTCGTTAAAACAAAATTGGTTTTCATTGTTTTTTCCTTGATATTTTAAATATTATGTATGAATGTTTATTGCCTTCTCAACACGCAGCCACATTTATCTATTTAACCACTTCAACAATGGTGACTACAACACTCAAGAAACAAGCATTCTACAATCGTATCAGCCGAAATAAAATCATGTAATTGATCAGTTTGGAGCAGTCTTTTTTTTGGAGGATTTCTGATTACACTTGTATGCGGCAAAAGACAGTTTTCTTATTTTTTTTCTGAATGTATTGGATGTAAATTCCAATTCAGTTTGTTTCGTTTTCCTTTCAAAATAAATTTTTCTTCAAAAATACAGAGAATTGAATTTTTCGTTAACTGTATTGAATTCGTAGGAATTCAATACAGTTAACGAATTTTATCCATTTTTCTACGAGTTTGGATTTTCCAATAGGAAAAGAAAATGACGATGCTTTTTCACTGTTAGTAATATATCCACTAGAACAGCCAAATGGAACACATTTGTTAACCATTTTCGTTAAACAAAATGTCACAACAAATTTTATAATTTAATCTTTAAATGCAATAGAAAGGTAGAAAATTTACCTAATAGCATTCATTTGCAAAACGGACCGTATACGCATTTGAAAATCATAAAAGCCAGGTAACTCACAGCCATTTATAATTCGTGGATTGGTAAAAAAACAAATGTCTAGGGAATTGAGATAACGTCTGATAAATTCTACGTAATTATACGTTTTTAATTTACGTTCTAAGAATTCAATTTTTAAAGTTACCTCCCTTTTAGATTAGCATTTTTCTAAGTAGCCATTCACTTTTTTTATCTTCCTTTTTTTTGTTTACATTACATCAGCCTGTTAGAATTCAGCTTGTTATGTGACATGTGATACTGTATAATACTAGTTGGCCATGGTGGTACACATCTGCTGAGGAGGTTGCATGTGACTAACACGTGCACTGATTCTTTTATTCATTTTCTCATCCAGTGTCATTCTTTGTCATACCTTGATTTCCTTCATTTCGTCACCATTTTCTTTCTATATATGATCAACCATTCCCGATTCTAATGTCTCTCCCCTCAAAGCGACCACAAGGAACGCTGTATATGTGTGATCACGTTGTGATGAATGCAGTTGAAGACTTTTAAATCATGTTGTAGAGGAAGATTAAGAATGGCTGCAGTTTGCACTTGGTGGGAATGCGGGTGAGAACTTTCTAAAGAAGTTAATTCAGTACTTTCAAAAGAAACAAATGCCGCACATGTGTGATTGTTATGCATATATTCTATATAAATAACATAGCCCAAAAAGAGAAAATTACATTTAGTAGTATATAACTGAATGGAAGAAAGAAAAACGTCTATAGGCTTAGCTATTACAAAATATAGAGGGTGCATGTGTGAGATGCGCCACTTGGTTGTGTTGAAATTTAATTAGTTGGATGTCCAAGAAAATTTCTTTCCTTGGAGAGGACGAAACGAGCGAAATAGAGAGTTCATGGCCTTCCTTTTATAGTTCTGAACATTACCACTTAGCAGCGTCTTGGTAGACAAGGTGGGTTAATCCCTGCAGCTTACTGTAACGATGGGTCAACCCTCTGTATTCATTCATTTTGTTTTGGTGCAAGATCTGTGACAGCTTTCTCTCTGATTTCAGCATTGACTCCTTACTTTGCTGTTTCCCCAACTAGGTTAGCCAATTTTTCCAAGTATTTCAAATTGTTCCTCAACAGTATTCCCTTGATCGCCAATAGTATGATGATCTCTGTATCACTATCTATATAAGTTTTTTGTGCAGCCTCTTGTTTGTAAAATACTCTGTGTGTGTGTGTGTGTGTGTGTGTGTGTGTGTGTGTGTGTGTGTGTGTGTGCGTTTTATATTCTTTTAAGTTTCATGTAGTGGTTTTGATCTTGTTCAACATTCGGGTAAGAGAGGCCATGTACTCTCTTTTCCCATTCTATCCCAACAAAGTAATTTTTTAAATATTTTGCACAAAATTCTGTTTAAAACCTAAGTCTGGATAACAATTAAAACAATATACATGAAAAAGAAAGATTACAATTTTCGAAAATGAAAAAGTCTTAGAGAAAGCAAAGCAAAAAATTAGATAAGGCAGAAAATACAAAAGGTGTACCCAACTAATTTGTATGACTGAATAGGAATGTTTCAGCACGAAGGGGGCTTTGGTAGATTTGAAATGGTTGATATCACGTGGACATATTTTCTTATTCAGAAAATTTTAGTTTAAGGTTTTAGTTTCTTTAAAATTTCTTCTCTGGAAGTAGGCCAAATGGGTTTTCCTTGTACCTGTTTTCCCGTTATAAATTCGGTGTCCGCTCGTCTTGGTGGTTCCTTCTCTGTAGAGAGATTTATGACCCCTTCTGCTTTGACAATTTCTTCTACCTTGAAATCTGAGTACTTTCTGATCTTATCTACTGATCTGACTCTTTTTTATGAGAAAACAGGAGGCTCATATAGACCTTAATTTTAAAATTAATATTTCGGTAAATACAGTAATATATATTTGTTCAAATTCAGAAAATAATCCCGCAACAAGTCATAGAAGAAATAATTTTAGCGATTCTCTAATTCTAAATAATTCACAGACACATGTAACAATTTTTTTACAAACCGTTTTGGCTTTCTTTAAATTATAATTCTCTCAAAAGTACGTGTCTGTAAAATACAAACCTAGACTATTAGTATTATTTGTAATAATGAACTAATTATTGTACACCTTTAAAATATATAATTGTCATAACCAACATAATCATGCTGGTCCGAATAGCAATATAATAATGATAATTTCTCCTCTAAAAAATCCGACAAAAATAAGAAACTTAAGAAAGGCTGGAACGAAGAAAAAGAAAACAGTAAAGAAAAGAAAATTTGTTTACGACAAAAAAAAAAAAAAACTGAATAAGGCAGTCAATAATCAAGAACGTCAAACATTAAACAAATGGACATTGCATTGTCAGTTCATGAGACATTGTTTACTTATGCAATGGATTACTTCCTTATTGTAAGAAAAAATAATCATAGTTTGTCATTTTAGTGAAAAAAGTGAGAAAAAATTAAGTTATCATTTGCGGGGAAAACAATGAAATGATGAAAAAATGACATCAAAATAAAATTTTAGGCATTTTTAGGTAAAAGGATTTTTCGGGGAAACAATGCGAACGTCACTTCTCTTATCCCGAACATTGAATAAAGGTGCTTACAAAAATAAACAAGACTCGAAACTACGATGTGAAACTTGAAAAGAACGAACATTACATTGACATAAAAATAATAAAACAGAATACTGAAAACAAGTTTTACAAATAAGTTTGCATAAAATTTTCCTTTTGTGCAAGATAACAAATTAAAAAAATAGAAGTATGGTCCATAAAAAAAAGATATAAATTATTCAACAAATTTCAATAATTGAAAAATTTTGAGAATCCTTAAAAAAAAAAGTTCAAAATACACATTCTTTCAAAAAAGATACTTTTTAATTGAAAGTGAGAAGGCTTTGACAGATTCACTTGTCACCTTGGACTTAAACAAATTTAATATTTTTAAATTATTTTATATTACTTTCTTATAAAAATATGTAGGGTTCAGCGTACCCGGATTAAAGGAGAATTTAATACGGGATAGCCTGCCCACAAAATACAACGCAAATTTCAAGAAGAAACAACACGATTAGGAACGTTTGTAGAAAATAGAACATTGTATATTTATTTTCTTGTGAATAGGGTAAAAAAGATTAATGCTTTAGTTCGTTTAAGCAAAATGTGATTTTGACAAAATGTCTGTGTTTGCTGTCTTTCAACAGAGTAGCAGAGTAATGTCTGTTTCTTTTGTTTTTGTATAGGTGTAAAGGAAAAAGGGGCGATCAATTTAAGTTGAAAAAGAGAGTGTGGATGAGAAATAAAAGATAAGAAGAAAATGTACTTATCGGGTTGAATTGTTTTGGAGTCAGTTGTAAATTTGTTGTTGTTGTTTTCCTTTCCTACTCCACTTTCGGCTCTTAGTGTCGGGTTGAGTCAGTGATGGAATTTACTGTCAGTCTTCTGTCCTCTCTGATCTCTGCGCCCTTCTGACTGGTGATTGACTTGAGATTCTCTATTTATTGTTGACTTTTTTTCACACTGGCTCGTTATCTTTTTTTTTTTAGTTTAGCCTCCTTTCATTGGTCAGAAAATTAATTTCACACCTTATTGCGAAATCTGTTTTTAGTCGTTTTGATTCGATTTTCGGGTGTGCAAATCTACTTTGTGTTTTTTAGTCATTTGTTGGAATGATATAGGATTTGTATCCTATAAATATCCGATGGAAAAGGTTTTTAAAGAAAATTAGATTAACTGGATTTACAGATGCATCTACAAAACTTTATGTATATGGGGATGTGTGTGTCTTCGTACAGTAAAAAAAAACTTTCACACACACACAGACTCACGTACGCACGCGCACACACACAATGGCCTTTCTTCGCAAATAATCGATTTCAAAGAATGCGTGACTACAACCAAATATTGAGTGGCTGAAATAAAAACTATTAAAGCAATCTTGTAACGTAACTGTTCAGTTGACAATTCTCGAACACCTAGCAACGCATTGACTTTAAAAAAAAAAGAATCGAAATGACACTTTAATTAACCCTCATTTCAATTTCAAACATTTTGTCGATTTTCATTGGTTGTTAAATATAAAATAAGCTTCGAGAAATTTCCATGACAAAACAATCAAATTTTGTGCAAAAGTAGGCTCAGCCGACGTAAAGAAAAAAAAGAAAAAAAAAAAGATCTTTCTCAAATTCATCCCAAATCCAAATATTTCAAGAAATCTTATTGGCTAAAAAATACAACATTCGCCCACGCATTTCTTAGAAAAATTCGCAACAGCTACCAAGCCCCGTTGAGCCGATTTGGTCGCGAAAAAAACTATAAATAGAAACGGCGAACGAATTTTCGTCGCATTCTCAGATTCACACGCAATTGTAACGAGTCAATGGGTCATTAATCAGATTAGCTAGGTATAGTATAGTCAGTGTGGACCAACCTCAACCCCTTCCTCCTTTTCAGCCTTGTGCCATAACTGTATTCTATACAATAAATACATTCTGAGATTCACACGCGCAAAAGACATGAGAAATTAGAAAAATTTACACAACAAACTTTTTCACTCAATATCTTTCATAAAAAGAAAAAAACTTTTGTCTAAGTTAAATTCAACCTTTAAATCAAAGGCAGACAACTTTTTCGACATTGAACATTTCTGAAACAGCAAAGAACTTTTTCTCTTAAATATACTTTTGCACACATCATTACAAACAAAGAAATTGTAAATTGTGTATATAAAATTTAATTTTTTGTTTCAAACATGTATTTTTTGTCAGGTTGAATATCATTACCATTTGACCATTTCTTATAATTTATGTTTGTGGATATTGCATATTTTATTTGCAGCACAATCTTAAATATTCACGCAGCCTTCCTAGATCCACTACAACACTCCGAAATGGTACACAAATCACCTAATAAAAAATTAATGTAAGAGAGAAAACATGAGGAAAAACAAAGAAAACTTGAATGAATCTCGATTAAAGCATAAAAAGAGAATGGAAGTAGCGACTACTTCCTATAAAAATACTTTTGGTAAAATTATTAGAAACAACTTGACAAAATGAAGCTGCACTACTCAGTCTGATTCATTTTTTTTTAATTGTTATACTTGCTTATCAAAAATTTGTAAAATATGCATTAACATCAGTGAATAACTAAGATATGTCAAGGATACATGAGTATCCTTGACAAACTGATACAAAACAAACAAGTTTTGTAAAGTAGTACAAAGATCACCAAAAAAAAAAAAAAAAATTATTCTTCTAATTATTAAAACTCACTGAACAGTATTTCAGTTCAGTGGATCATCACCTCGGACGGAAATTGAATTTATTTTTCTTACCACACAAATCACCTAATAACTCTCTGAATATTTACGGATCTTCTAAAAATCATTTTAATCTTTAAGCTTATCTAAATTTATATTCTTCTTAAAACATTAAATATTAAAAGATTTATAGTAAAATGAAATCTAATCTACAATTATTGAATTTATATCATTTTTATTTTTCTTATTTCTTGTCTTCTAGCGTTACTGACAAACATGTTTCCGGTTTGATTAAGAAAAGAGATTTTATAAAACGAAATTATTGTTAAACACTAAACTGAAAATTGTTACTTATTAAATATTAGGTTGGTGCAAAAATAATGACGTAATAATGTCGTTTTTTGACGTTACAAAAACAGTGAAAATCGAACTTATTCAGTAATGTATGAGACTAGCTTGTTAACATCACAATTTAATAGTTGCGAAAACGCTATTCAATATGTTCGTTCAATGTTATCAAAATGGTATATCAAGCATATCAGGTCATTACAAAAGTTCGTGCCAGATTAGAAAATTTTAAAACAAAATTTTACATACACGCAAAAAACATTTAGTAGTCTGCATTGATTTTAACAACTCTCTTTTTTAGGAGGTCAGGTTTGGCATCAAGTAAAAAGTTGGAACGTAGGCCTCTCAAATTGATGTAGATGATGAACCTGGGTTGACATATTTTGTGAGTTTTAGTTGCGTTCATGCGTAGATAATAGTATTTGGTAGTAATAGTACTCGATAGGAGATGCATGCGTCTATAACCTGATCGTCCGTACTGCTATAACGGTATCCTTCATCATGGCAATCGAGAAAGCCCATCGGAGACTACTGCACAGTCCAGAACCCATTCAGAAAATTGGCAATGCAATAGCCTCAATGTTATATACCTGCTAATAGGACAGACCCCTATGAAATTACTCAAAGGTTCAAATCCCTGCCTATCAGGATAATAACACCAAAACCCAGAAAACGTTTACCTCCAGCACCTTTCACCAAGGGACAAAATATCCAGGAAAGAAGATACAGGCTTGATGTCCCAAATGTATATGTTTCGTCTACAAGGCAACAGAAATCCTCCTTGGGCCAGAAACATCATGTCGGTTAGGTACCGATGACAAGCTCGTTCATGTATGAGGGCTAAAAGACTCACCGGGAGAAGGGAGGTGAGGGAACATCAGCATGCGCATAAAGGACAACTTAAGTAACTGAGAAACTCTTTTAATATTTTGATTTAAATATCACGTTCCCATTTTGATCTTTTGCGCCCAGAATAGTTCTTTATTCAAGATGTTTGTTGAGAAAATCAACATTATAGGACGTACTCATAATATTCAAATCAAGTGCTGAAAACGATTTACGCTAGTTTGGATATATCAGTTGCTTTGATTGAAAATGAAATAAAAAAAAAAAAATATAGACAACAATACAGTTGATAGTCTCACCCCCACTGATGAAAATGAACTTAGCTTGACGAGTCTGTAAACAAGTAAGTGTAGCAGTGATGACCACAGACGTCGACATGTTTTAAAACTCGTTTGACTGCGATTCTTGAACTATGTTTTTCCCATAAAGCAACAGTAGTATATGAAGAATATGTGGGTTGTCAGCGTCACGTGAATACTGTGAACGCCCACAAATAAAAATGGAACTGCTGGCGACTGACAAGGATGATAATTAACCAACAAATCAGTGGATTGAAATTTGTTCTTTATAAAGAAAAACTTTGAAAGATTACTATGTACTTTACAGTTCGTGATAGGCATTGTCAAGTACAGCTTAAACGCAACAGTAATCTGAGGGAACATTCACTTTTTGGCTCACCGGTGGAATAAAAATTAACATTTTACAATTTTCATTTTTTCTCGTTAAGTCCTTAAACTGAAATAATATCCAGAATAGCTCCTCATCATAATGTTTACTTAACTCGAATGTTCATGTACAGCTTAAATAACAGTGTCTGTCTTTAATTATATGGTCAATATGGTAATTTAAAAAAGTGTCACTTTGTGTCCCGCTTTACCCTACTTAAAATCCCCCTAGTTTAGTGGAAGATATGCGCCTTGCGTAGCGCTTCTGTTTGGGAAGTGCGACGGATGTGTCTAGTTCAAATTCTATTCAAGGTCATTGTGTGATTGATTTATTTTTAATCTACACACAAAAAATATTTCCAGATAAGAATGTCTCTAAAGAAAATTGATTTTTATTTTATTGCACCTCCAAAATTTTACCAAACATTTTCGTTAATACTAAAAATATATCGATACACGACTCCAAAGAATGGATCAACACATGCACTCACATGAAGTCTTCCCACGTGCAGACGCATAAACAACACATGTGTAGAGAGGATGACAAATAATAAGCCAATCAAATTACCCAAATGTTTTTTCTCAAGACCTTTAAATCTTGAGCATCTGAGAGAGGATAAAAAGTCGAAGTCAGGAACTCAAATCGAGTAGCCGCTCTCGCCTTGGAAGGATTGGTTCATTAACTATTCCGCGATACTAAACTACTTCCGATACGCTAACCCCCAAAACAATATTGATAAGAAACGCCTTCCGTTATGCATACATTCACTCTCTATATCACACCTTATACACACTGATTAGGATTCCAGTAGTCTTACTTCATTTCAATATTTTCTCTTTTCATTTCAATCTTTTCTCTTTTACGAACTTTAATTTATTCCCAAACAACTTCGTTCACTCTTGTATAGTTTTAATTTTTTTTTTTTTTAATATTTCGATTGTTTGGACATAAATTTATTGTTGCCGTTTCACCTCAAAACTTATGTCTCATTCCGAATGTGCATAATCCGACCCTGCAACGCTAACAAGTAAACATCAACAATAAATTATTACAAGAATTCAACATCGTAGAAATAATTGGAAAACATTAAGAACATTTTATATCTTATGTAAAGTATAAAGCTTTGTACGAACGTTATAAGATCAAACATTACAAGTGAACTGATAAATTTACTTATTTAGAGACACTTGATAAAATCCAAAGAAGAATCTGCAATGTTATTGGTCCTGACCTGGCATATCGGCTTCAGTTCCTTCCCCACCGTTTCCTTGTGTCTTTTCTATAAATACTTTCATGGTAATTGTTCCGATGAATTTTCCTTTCTGGTACGTAGACTTTATGAATTAAGCACCGTACTACATTGGCAACAAGTTCTCATTATTTTACAGTTGAAATGTCTACATGTAACCGTAAGTTCTATGCTAACATATTCTTCTATCAGACTTCTCGCCCGTGGAACTCTCTTCTTGCTTCCTAGTCAAGTTTGGTCTTCAAATATTTAAATGCAATGTCAATTGTTAACTTCTGACTTCTTAATTCTTTTTCTTTTATTGTCCTTAATAGTAGTTTTTCTAATATTCTCTAACACTCAGTAACCCCTTGTGACCTAGTGGCTTTAAGGGTAACATTTAATAACGGTGTAATGAACCTAGTAGACATTTCCAAATTTCTAAAAGATTATTTTTGGCAAAAAACTTGAAAATTATTAATATTACTAAAAATCATAAAGAACACTATTGCTCTTCAGCTTGATTAAATTTTACAGTAGAAAATGCAACAAATTATTAACAAATTGTTATTGATAAGTCTATTCCAACCTTGTAGAGAGTTTAGTGTATTCGACCTTATTTCTGAGATAAAGAATTAGCGTAATTATACAATGATAAATTGATTTATACGGATTACTGTCTTGTTGTTAAAGTCACAACGAATTAACAGATTTTATTTATCTCCCTTAGCATGCACAATGGAATGAGGTCAATTTACCCTCGTGAGATGTATAAAGAATTCAGTTCCAGATTGTCTCATACGATAAATACCTCAAGAAGGCTAGAGGGTACAATGGCTGAAACCAAAATGAGAAGAGGCTAGTCTGAATAGATTAACGTAATAATAAGATTTGTTCATTGTCATTAAGTGATATCGATCAAATTTTCCTAAACGAATAGTACTACACAGTAATTTGTGATAATAGTGTTAATGCCTCATATGGGAGTGTAAAAGGTATTATACAAACTGTATAAGGTAAACAACTAGATATGTTCGAACAAAGGAACTGTTTATTTATATATCACAACTTATCTCTCTTTTTCTAATTGTAAATATATGTACCGTGACAGTATTTAATATATGTATATATTGATATAAATATTCATGTATAAAAATTTATGCGAAAAAGAAAAAAACCTTTGCCCCTTACCATTACTTAGAGCGAAGACATTTTCAACCAATGAAGTGTTCGGATCGAACTTTTCTTTTTGATAAGATTTACTTCTGAACCTAATTATGGCGATGTTGCGTCTTGTTTAAGGCAATGAAAAAGGAATGTTCTGGACAAAAGCTTAAACGAAATTTGAAACCTGTTACAATTTAGAAGGCAGATTGGTGAGTCTGTCGGCATAAATATAAGGGAAGCAACCATACAGTTTAATCTCAATTCATACACGACACAACTGAGCAGATAGTCAGAAGAAGTGGAGTCAGCAAATGAATTAACATGTAAAACTATTCCACCAATTTTTTCTCGCTGCATCTATAAATCTGCAAGGCTAAACCAACTACTACAATTTTACCACAAACAACATTCACCCGTCGATTCAATCGGCAACAGACACTATAGGTCGGAAAATGAACAGCACTTCGTGAACTTCGCTGTCACTCTTTACCAAATCATTTTTAAACTTTAGCAACTAATGCAAGTTCACACATTCTTAAGAACATTTTTTCTACGTGGCTTAATTTTTATTAAGCGCTCAAAATAATATTTGATTCTTTTGTATGTGGTAAAATCCCAGCACCTGGTAGCACTGTATATAACCATTCTCTAACGGTAAAAATATAACTAGATAACTTTTCGTAAACGTTTTGGGTCACAACCAATAAAACAATATTACCCTTTAAATCTCGTCTAGGATAATTTTAATTCAATCATTTCCAATTTATTATGCTGTGTTTACCCGTTGCCATAATGGAATAGGCGAAGGAGAAACTCAAAACATAATTAATATAAAATATTTTTCAGCAGACGAATATTCATTACCAGCATTATTAGACTCTGAATTATATCTTTTGAATAAGTAGTGTAACGTCAAAATCTTGTAACAATCTTTCTTAACGTTCTTTTACTTACGGAAGATACGTCACTTCCAACTGTTAACTGATTAGGACAGATACTGCCAAATTACAGACGCCAAAATATCTCCTGGCTGACAACATTAAGTAATCCACTCGTTAGTTTGTACTAAATTAAGTACACTTTGGTTTCTCTTGTCAATGTTGACAAGCCATTTCATTAGAATTACTTATGAATATTAATGAACCATTTCATCACAGAAAATTCTATTACATTTCTTAAGCCATTACACATTGGGGCAACCTTCATGCTAACAAATCCTAGTTTCCCCAAATCACGCGTTGCTTGTTGATCTTCGAAGTCTTTGCCAAAATATGGATTTATGTGAATTTTTAAACTAACTGGGAATATTTAGATGGCATTCTCATTTTGTTGCTAATATCAACAAAGGGAAAATAAAGAAATAAAATACAGAAGCAGAGATAGATTCGTACTTGGTCAAGAGAAACGGAAAAAATAATTCAATGAACGAAGTAAGATAGGACGTCAAACACATATATGAAAGAAGCACATACAATAATAAAATCGAAAGACAGTTTACAAGGAATTAATATAGTAACATTTTTATTTGTCGCCAGGTGTAATTTAATTTTCCAATATATATAACTGAAACAAAAGAAAAATGCGCGTCTCTTTCTGCATTTATAAATTAATAAATATATAATAAATAAGAAAATATTTACTATTTCACGAACCAAGCTTCTGTATTTCAATTTTTTATAATTATATTCTTTTTGTCCAGTGTAGTGATAGAAAACAAAAATCACTATTTCAAAAATAAAAAAATAAAAATAAAAAGATAGAAGGTTGGAAAACCATTTTGGTTTGCCATAAAGAAATGAAAACAAAAAGAAAAAATAAATAAATAAATAAAAGAGGTCAAAAGGTTATCATTCCTAAATGTAGATAAAGAAAAAGGGATTGTCAGATGAGTCATTTCTGGAAACAATAGGAAATGAATTCTATTGTATTAAAAAATATTAAGACAGATAGTGATGAGCAGGCAAAAGAATCGGACCAGCCGCTAAAAAAAATTTATGGTTTAAGATTTCTCTTCACGATCTTTCATACCAGAAAATTCTATCAAAATGAAACATTCACCTTGCAAGAGCAATATATACAGGAACGGGTGATATCGTAGTAGTTTTATCTGAATTGTGGATTATTCAAAAATTCTTTATTCGCGTAATACCTTATTCGTTTAATAGCTAATTATAATATATCGATATGCAAAGCATTTGGGTATTTGATTTCATATAGGGGAGTTAATTCCGCAAACAAAAAATAAATAAATAAAAACGAAAGAATGCCGTCAGATGGTCGGTATAAGATAATATCAAATATTTCATTTTAAGGGGATCAACTTTTTCCAGATTAATCACCATTTGCAACTCTGTCGGAAATTTCATGAAAGAAAAAGAAAAAAAAAGATAGAGGACGCGAGATCTTAAATTAAAAACTGTTATGGTCCGGTTCCTTGTACCACAGTGATAGTTCAAGGTAGAACTAATAAAGAAGAACTTGAACACGGATATGGAATAACACAGATATATTACAAACAGGAATATATACAGAGAAGTAGAAAGTGTTAGTACGAACAATCAGGTTTAGTAGTAATTGTTTGAACTCGATTCTGTTTCGGACTGCCTCTGACTCGACTGACTGACTCGCTCGCTCTGACTGGCTGACAGACTCCTGACGGGCTTCACTCCAGACTTCAGACTGAACAATATTTAGTCACCCTCAACGAGAGTATCATGTGACACAAGGCCGGTTTAACGTGGGATCTCCGAGCCCGTATGCTCGGCCAAAAATATGCCCTTTGAACCCTTATAAACGGGTTCAGGGTCGGTTTACCTCCCCGAAAGAGACTCCGCCCTTCGGCGTAGCCTCGTTCAGGTTCCTCCCCGCCTGAAGGCAGAATGTTCAACTGATCAGCCGGTCGCCCGACTTCAGACTGAACCCTCTTCTTCCTCTTGAGGCGCAGTATTTATTACGTATGGAATAGTCCATTATGTTATTATGGGTAAGGTCTCATAACACCCACCTTCCGAAAATTTTGCGCAGCAGGAGTTTTTTAATATCTTTTTTTCTTTGGATCTATTTCCAAAGGTTCAGTAAATTTTCTTTTTCTAGACGATTTTCTTGGTTCTGGCATTATTTGCGGTCTTGTTATATCGAATGTGTCGAAAATCGTGTCCAATACCTCTTCTTGAGGTGGACCGTTAGCATCCTGTAACGGTCTCTTCCTTCTTTGGTTTACGTGTCTTCTGTGTGAGAATTTTTTCCCTTGAACTATGTACATCATATTGCCAATTCTTTTCTCAATTATACCTTGTTCCCAGCTATAGGTATTATTCTTGTATGCCTTAAAAATCTTTTTCCCCTGCGAGGAATTTTCTTTTTGGTGTGTAGGACTGTGTTACTTGTTTTGTTTTACTTGGTAGTAATTTATCGAATGCTGATCTGATTTTCCTAGCAAACATGATATCTGCTGGTGATAATGTTGATGGGGTCGCATTATTTGGCGTTATTCTATATACCTGTAGGAATTGCTGTAATGCTTTCTCCATAGGCACATCGTACGCTTTTCGCAATGCTCTTTTGAGAGTATCCACGAATCTCTCCGCTTGTCCATTTGATCTTGGATGGTAAGGCGGGGATTTTATATGTTTTACTTGATAGATTTCGCAAAACTCTTGGAAATCTGCTGACATGAATTGCGTTCCGTTATCTGTTACTAAACAGTCCACTACGCTAAACCGAGCGAATAGCTCATGGAGGAAATTTATGGTCGTTTCTGTAGTAGGATTTTTGCACCAAAACACCTCCGGCCATTTACTGTAGCTATCAACTATGATTAAATAGTAGAACCCGCCAATTGGTCCTGCATAATCTGCGTGTATTCTTGACCATGGACGATCAGTTTCATGCCATGGCTTTGGCGGTGCTTTAGCTGCTAAATTACAACCCTTGCACATTCCCACCATTTGAGAAATATCCTGGTCCATATTCTTCCAATATACATAGCTTCGCATTAGCGACTTTATTCTATTTTTACCCGAGTGTCCTCTGTGGAAATCCTTTAGTATCCGTTTTTGTAAATGTGCTACTTTTCGTTGTAAAGTAGCACATTATCGCATAGAGAAAAGCTGTCCGAAATTTTCTCATTTTTTTTCTGCTATTTTTGCTTTTGTTTCATTAATAAATTCGTCATTTTTGGCTTCATTTTTTATGTCTTGCAATGTGACTGGGAGGTTTCTGACTGTACAACATAGTACTGTTCTTATGTCTTCTTCATTTCTAAGGGCTGCGATTACCGTATCTTCCAATGGCTCTGTCTTTGTTGGTATAAGTCTCGACAGACCATCCGCGTGCCCGATTCTTTTCGTTGGTAAATATTCCAATCTGAAATTATAGTTCAGAAGAATCGTTCCCCATCTAAGTAGCCTATTTGCCGTGTACACCGGTAGACCTTTTTTTGAACCAACAATTTTTATTAACGGTTTGTGATCCGTCTGCAGAGTAAAGTGTCTACCATAGACGTATCTATGGAATCTTGTTACTGCGGAGATAATTGCTAGATCTTCCTTCTCAATTTGTGAATAGTTTTTCTCTGCTGGTAGTAGTGTTCGAGAAGCATGTGCGATAGGTTTTATTGTCCCATTTGGCATTTTATGTAATATACACGCTCCGACACCGTAGGCGCTCGCATCACTTGCTACAATAATCTCTAGTTTAGCATCATAGTGTGCCAAAAATAATTCCGATGTTAATGTCTTGATTATTTTTTCAAATGTTTCCTGGCATTGATCTGTCCACTGCCAAACTTTTTCTTTCTTTAGCAGTTCGTTCAATGGTACGCAAAGTTTATGCATTTGAGGTATGAATTCCTGGTAGTAATTCACTAATCCAAGAAAACTTTGCAGTTCTGTTATTTTCTTAGGGACTGGCATCTTTTTTTTTATTGCTGTAGACTTTTCAGGGTCTGGACGTCTACCTTCTTGGTCTATTATATGGCCAAAATATTTAATTTCCTTCATGAAAAAATTACACTTCTTTCACTTCTTTCACTTTGAATCCGTAGCTTTGAATTCTCTTAAACACTTCTTGTACATGTTGCCAGTGTTGTTCAACGCTTTCGCTATTAATCAATATGTCATCCAGATATGCTACTGTGCATTCTAGTCCTGCCAGCATCGTATCCATTGTCTGCTGGAAAATAACCGGCGCTACTTTAATTCCAAATGGTAGTCTTTGGTATCTGTACAATCCCTTGTGTGTGTTTATGCATAGTAGTTTTGAACTTTCTTCATCGACTGGAATTTGCAGGTAGGCCTCACTTAGATCAATTTTTGAAAAATATTTCCCGCCATTTAATTTAGTGAATACTTCTTCAGGACTAGGTAGCGGATAGTGGTAGTCCTTTATTGCTGCGTTCAAACCTGTAGAAAAATCAGCGCAAACTCGAATTTCTCCTGATTTCTTCTTAACGTAGACCGTCGGTGCGGCCCATTTGCTGTACTCTACTTTTTTCAATATGCCCGTATTTTCGAGTCTAGATAATTCTTGGTCAATCTTTTCTATTGACGCAAACGGTACACTCCTTTTTTTCTTGAAAATAGGTTGAACGTTATCCTTTATTTTGATATTAGCTGCCATTTTCTTGCATCTTCCGAGACCTGCCGAAAATACTTCGGGGAAACTCGTTTTTAGATTTCCTTTTAATTTGTCTGCCTCGGTTAATAAGCTTTTTACATTCTGGCAGTAGGTGCTAATAGGTAGATCGCACAATTCAAATTTTTGCATCCAGTCTGTCCCGAATAGGTTTTCGGTATTTCTTAAGACGTACATTTTTAGTTTTTTCGTCATTCCGTTAAATGTTACGTTTGTGATTATTTCACCCTCGAATTTTATCTTTCTCCCCGTAACTGATCTCGAACTTTTATCCGTTTTTAACATGACAGGTTTGTTCAGTTTTCTCCATGTTTGTAGATTTATGTCTGAGCCAGAATCCAGCTGTAACCTAACTTTTCTGTTTTGCATTTCAACTTGTACATATTTTTCTCATCTGTTTGGTCGGTCCTCGTAATTCTTATTCTGCTTTTTTTTCTAAAGAGAACTTTTGTGACCAATTTTTTCTATAGAGAACTTTTGTGACCATTTTTTTTACATAATGAGACAAGTTTTAGCACGATATGTACAGTCTTTAACCCAATGCCAAGACCCACAACGATAGCATGGACTTGGTGGTAGTTTCTTTTTATATTGATTGTAATTAGAAAATTTTGTTTTACCTGTTCTTGAGGCAGGAAAATCAGTTCGGTTTGTTTGTGAGAAGGGAAAATTTGTTTGCTTTGTTTGTGAGAAGGGAAAATTTGTTTGTCTTCGTACTTTGCGTATGTATGCTATGCCAGTTTGTTCTATGTCTTTAGAGTCTTTTTTTACGCTGACGCATCTCTGGCAGTCTTCGGCTAGTTTTTGAAGTGTCAGATCTTGTTCATTTTCCAATTTAGTAAGTATTCTACGTCTCATTTCTGCGTCTTTGGTTGAAACCAGACCTTGGACGTAAATTAAGCATTTGAAGTTGTCAGCGCTGAGTTCCGATAATTTGAAGTCGTCACAATATTTATTAACAATGGATGCGAAAGTTACGTAATCTTAGCTATCCTTTTTTGTAAGGTTCATGTATTTTCATCTTTTATGAAATAGTGAGGTATTATCGCCGAAAAGTTCCGTTAGCAATTTTATAGATTCTTTGAATATTAACTCGCTTGTTTTTCTGGGAAGGATATAATCAATGAATTTAGAATATTCGCCTGTGCCTAATTTTCTTAATAAAAGGCGTAATTTATGTGCGTCTGACCAATCTTTGCAGTCAAAATCATATAGATCTTCATACCTTTGGAACTAATTTGCAAAAGTTTTATCTTCATCGGGTGCTTACTTGAAATCTTCGATATTACTCGAAATAGCGTCTTGAGAGAGAACTGATTCGTTCTCTGGTTTTTGCTCCTTATTTGCCATTGCACGTATCAATAATTGTTGCATTTCTAGATGTTTTTGTTCGTACCTTTGTTGTTGTTCAAACTGGATTTTGATAAGTTCCATAATGGTTGACTTAAAATCTTCCATGTTAACGTATTTTTTTGTGTAACCTGTGCTCGCAAAAAAACTTTCCTTTGTTGTCAGTGAAATTTGATATCAAGAAAAGAACATTTTTCTTCTTTTTTTTTTTGTTAGAATTTAATCGTCGTCCACTGTTACGTACGACGGATAGCAAAAAAAAATGTCCTCTGAGTAGGGAGTTTATTTTTCTTTAAGGGTTTTCCAGATCACCACTTGTTATGTGTGACGTATAGCAAAAAAAAAAATAAGTCCTCCGTGTTTAGAGTTCGTATCTTTTTAGGGGGTTTCTTCGTCGTCACTTGTTATGTTGACGAGAGACGATTTTGTTGTTTGTTCTTCACGTGAGAGTTCGAATCTTCGTCGCCACTTGTTATGCACGACGGATAGCAAAAAAAAAAAAAAAAAGATATGTCCTCCGCGTAGAAAGTTGGTTTCCTCGTCGCCACTGTTATGGTCCGGTTCCTTGTACCACGGTGATAGTTCAAGGTAGAACCAATAAAGAAGAACTCGAACACGTATATGGAATAACACAGATATATTACAAACAGGAATATATACAGAGAAGTAGAAAGTGTTAGTACGAACTATCAGGTTTAGTAGAAATTGTCTGAACGCGACTCTGTTTCGGACTGCCTCTGACTCGACTGACTGACTCGCTCGCTCTGACTGGCTGACAGACTCTTGACGGACTTCACTCCAGACTTCAGACTGAACTCTCTGCTTTCTCTTGAGGCGCAGTATTTATTACGTATGGAATAGTCCATTATGTTATTATGGGTAAGGTCCCATAACAAAAACAAAACAAAAAACAAACAGTAAATGTCATTAGACACCAATTCATAAAATATGATTTTCTACAATACATCAATGGTTCACTATGTAATTTGTAGTGAGTTTAATTATGTCCTATTTCGTTAAACGATAATTCTAATTCAAATGAAAATTGTAATTCTAATTCAAATGAAAATATAACGTTATAATTTAATGATTCTGTCAACAATAATCTCTTAGTTGCCTAAGTGTAATTATGTATAATAAGCAGTCAATTTCTTTGGCTTTCGAAAAAGAATCGTGAAAACTTGTGGAATAGGGAAAAAAATGAAGTAAGTATGAACTGACTGTTGCTGACAAATATCAAACTTTAATACTTGCAACATTAGTTCGGACAATATAGAGTTGGACTGGGAAGTAAATATTAACAAAAATGTTTTGGTCTCAATGCAATTAGTGTCCTATTTCAGAATCCAAAAATCCTCCCTCATCTGCTTTGGGTAATTTGAGACGTTTCCGATAATTTACAGACCTGATTGTAAAAACAAGGTTCCTATGAAAAATTGACTTCCAGGTGCACCAAGGAAACAATATTTGTTTGAGAAGTCAGCTTTAATGAGTTCTTATAAAAATATTAGTTAAAAATATTTAAAACAATTTGTCCTTGAAGATTTTTTTATTCAAAAGACAAATCAGCCAAGGAGATAGCAAAACATTTTCCCCTAACTTTGATATTTTGCAGACAAGACATTAACTGGTGTTCTAAAATCCTAAATAGTCTGTTAATTGAGTTCAGATGAGACTTTCTTCGTCATTTGCTAAATTAATCAATCGAAGGAATGCACGCTATTATTCGATTATTTGTATTGAAATAATATGTATGAAATTTTACGACAAAAAACATTGATGATAAAAATATTGCTAGAGACATTGTATGATGATATTGGCAAGAGCAACATTCTGGATTGTAGAACACTTAATGAATATCCTTATATGAAATATATTGAAATTCCATGAAAAATCTTCTAGATTGAATGCCCTATACTTATCCTAAAATATTTTTATGATTGTACAACGGTTATGGTATCCTTTGCAGCTCCTGTAATTTGCTAGATTCAAATTTAATTCCCTATAAATTATAAGCCTATAATTAAGGTGAAAAGAGACATTTTAAGCAAAAAAACAATTTACTGGAACATACCAACATGTTAATACCAACATAAAGGGATATATTCATAAAATATTTTCAAACACTATGCTGTGTTCATCCTTAGATGATTCTTCGTCATCATTATCTAACGCCTCCTCACAAATTAGACAGTCAAATCTTCTACAATCACTACAAGCCCGCACGTAATTTAAACAATGATTCATGGATTCATCGTTACAGTTGTTTCTTCCTTGTACAACATGGTGAAAACCTTAATACCAGCAGCTTCAATACGATCAACATCGACATATGTTAGATAGAAGATATCTGCTATCTCCTTGGCTGATTTGTCTTTTCTCAACAGTAAACATGTGGTGAGTACGAAATAACTCTCTTTATCCACTTTTTTCAAATTCGGGCGAGCCGAGGAAAAAGAAGGAAATAAAAATCGCGAGCCTGGGTGAAATTTTCTTTGGACCCATGAAAACCATGACTTCACAGAGATTGGCCTGCGAGCTGAGAAAAAGACGAAAACAAATTCTTTGGATCAATGAAAATTGAACTTAGCCGTTGAGCATAGAAAAAGAAAGAAAATAAAATAGCGAGCCTATGCGAAATCCTATTTGATGTAAAATAAGGAAAAAATTAACTCAAAAGGAGTGCCTGAAGTCAGGCGAAAAATTACGTTCCTGTTCACGCGTCCAACGTTCAAATTTTCGCCAGTGTCAAATTGCTTGCCAATTATCGGCCTTAGCACTTGGCACTCGAAATAACTTTATTTCAACAATCCCAGAAAGCTAAGTGATTCAAACTCTCGTCTACTGTTGAACGTATGCAACAGTATATCCCTTTTGTCAACTTACCTTTATTTTAAACATTTTTGAATATTATTTGTACCAGATCATTTATAATCTGTTGTATGAACATTTCCTCTTCATGACAATTCGTTGACACTGCGGACTTAAAAATTTCTGATTTATTTTCCTGAAACGAGCTACTGACACGACTGCAAGCGTGTAAATTCTTAAATAAATTCCTTTTCTTGTTCTGTTAAAATTACTTGTGTGCTTCCTCGTCATTATCATCCTCCATTAATCTTCTTGGCGTGGGTAAACCAACTGTTCATTTTAACTCTGAAATACTACGCCACTATTATAACACATAACCCGATGGTCGATTCTAGGTCAGCCTGACCAGACGATCACCTTGCCACACACGGCCCATACGTGATGATGTCTTGGTCCTCAGGGTTGTCGGACGACGAGTTGATTGCAGAGCCAATCCTATGTTGTGCGATACTATCGCGAGTTAACGGATGTTGGTCGCTGTCCACTTCGGTACACACCTTGCTCCGACCATGTTGTGTCTCTTGATCACAGATCGGTAGGGATCGATTAACGTCAGTAATCGTAACGTTGATTCGGACGACGGTGAACTGTACTCTGATGGAAAAAAATAGAAATGTCTTTGCAGACGGAATAAAAACGAAATGATTCTTTGGATCAATTTTCGATTTGGTTTATGTAGTTCTTGGTATAACAAAAATTAACCCTCCCCACTAAATTTTCTTTAGTCACACTTTGCCTATCAGTGCAAATTCTTGGAACAGGACTCAAAGTCAGGAATTCTTTTGGCAGAAAATCACGTGGGTCTCAGCAGCACCTTCGTTCGCCGCTGTCTTGTCTCTCTGCCTGTCTCTGACTGACTGGGTCGTTAAATGCTTATATTGGCTTTGACCGGACTGGGGGCTGACGGTGTTTAGGGATTCGGGGGTGCCCTTGGTTTGTGTATAAATTTGAACAAGAGTTCTTTGTTATCTGGTTCGTAATATTAATTATCTCTCCAAATTTGAGAGATCCCTTCTTCCTACGGGTAGTAATTACCCACTCGTATAACTCATTCCTTCTCTTATTTATTCCTCTCACCATTACTTCTAAATGGGTGGTGATAGATAATTTCTTCGTCTTTCTTGGTATCTCATCTAAGCCCGCCACCTCATAGGTGTAAGGCGGTCTTAACTTTTAATCATTAATTGCTATTATCTTATTTTTCAACAACGACTTTTTTTCAGTTTTGTGGCTGTTTTTCCAAAACCAAAGATGGCCTAGGTGACGTTATATCCTCAAAGGGCGTGTACTGACAGAATATATTTTTGTACAAATTCACAGGACTGTTATTTCTGCAACTTTAATCATGGGTATTTTTGTCACCATTTAATTTCATTGAGATGTGTCCTATTTCTTCATTACAGAATAAGTCAATATAAGGACATCAGCCTTTCTCTCGCAGGCTACGTCTGAAACTGTAGACACTAACAAAGTGTCTGCATCACCCAGGCTCTTATGAACTTTTGTGGTTTGTACCTACTTTTATGTCATCGTTTACTATCACATCACGTGAGTTAGCAGGATATAGTGATCTCTTCTGATATTTATGATCGTCAGTTGAAGGGTCATCTCTGTATCCATCAGACTATGACTGCGGGAGGGTAATTGGCAGAAATATATTTCACATACTGCTGCAGTATCACATGGTATGTTGCAAAATAATTCCAGACTACACTTCAAAAGGGATATCCACTGTCAACTACTTGAATACTGGTTTCAAAGTCTTTACGAGTTGAAGAAAGTCCTTCTTTCGAGGAATTGCATTGCAACTCGCTACCAAACACAAGAAAACTACCCTCTGCTGTGTCATTCTCTTTATTTGTCTAAATTTTCACATCAGAATCGTTAGAATACTGTGTATTTCGATTTTAATGACGCTTCACATTTTGTAAGAAATGTATTATTTGCCTTTTGTATTATGTTATCTTTGAATACGATCTGCATTGTCATTTTGAAAGGACAAGTAAACTTGAAAACAAAAACATCAAGTCAATTACAACTTTCTGCTTACATTGATTGATGGTTTTAAAGTAACAAGATCTTTTAATTGTAGCTTCACTAGAAATTAATCCGTCAAGGTTTGGCTGCATGTTACTCCCCACTCGTTTTACATCATCAGTTTTCGTCTGTAATTAATCCTGTATCCAATGCTTGAAAATGAGAACGATTACGGGTCTTGGTTTCAGAGCCAATTAATTAATTTCTGGAGTCTTGAAAATATTGTCTTATTCTGTCCTCCTCCCATTTCCTCGTGTTGTTCTCTGTACTATTCTGAATCGGGTAAGTTCTCCTCGGCCTTTAATAGACTTCATCAAATCTTGTTCTATGGTCTAGTCAGGACATAGTATTGCCCAGAACTATCCACTTCTTCGGACGACAAACAAACCCATCTGCAAAAATCTAATGCAAGTAAGGATGAGTATTTTCTAGATCTAACACTTGCTACAGAAACCCTCAAAAGTGAAACTAAATATGTTTTATTCCGTTTCAAATGCTGTAAACAATCATAAGGGAGAAGTTATTATTGAACAGTATAGAAAATTATACCTAGGTCACGTAACAAATTAAAAACGGATTGTGGCTTCATTTTAACAACAAGCCTCCGTTGTAAAAAAATCAAATGAATTAAATCAGTAGAATTGTTTAAATAATGGTACTTTATTTCATAAGATTTAGCCCAGGAAACAAGGTTGTTATGGACAAAATATGAAACAACAAGAAGGAACACAAACGGTTTTGTAACAACAACAATATTTATATTTGCATAATGATGTACAAGCATAGGGGTTACTATTTTTGTCGGTGTTATGTCTCTTTGACTGAATTAAAGTTTTTACTAATGAAATTGAAATTTCTATCGGGGCTCGCAAATGTTGAATTAACTTGCCGCTCAAAATGTTCACTATTAGAAAGTTGAAAGAATTATAAAGCTGAGAATATGTTGAATAAACTTTTAGCTTCAGAAGGGTTGAAGGAGTGAATGTTCCGTAATGTTTGTAATTAAGTTTGAAAAGTTTCATATGTTTGTAATGTAGTTTGGAAATTTTCGTACGTACGTGCATGTGTGCATGTGAATATGTTTTCAGCGTCCGCCCGAACTGGGATCGGAACGCAGTTTCCTTTACGGCTACATTTTCGTAGACGAATGAAATCAAGAAAGAGAGAAGAACGAATTCGTGTCTGATATTTATAATCAACGTAATCACGTGACAGGCTCGGAAAAGGCATTGACAGATTTGGGCGGAATTATTTTTTCGTCAGGTCAAGAACTAGGTCGATGTTATTCGAACATTATTTAAATATTAAGTGACTAATCAGTAGTTGAGATTTTCTGAAAATATGTATGAGGCTGAATAAGCTCTGTGATCCACTTTTTGCACAGATCTGTACAAAATTCAACATTGGTAAGAAAGTGGTAGCGGGATGCTAAAGTAGCATGGTAGCATTAGTAATTGAGTTAAAATTATGAAAATAATTTTTAATGCTCTCTAAAAATATAAAAATAGATGTTTATCACATATGTACAAAAATGTGTTTAGTTGTAATTTCTGTGGCTCTGCTACTTGGGGCTAAGGAAACTACCATGTAATCTTTAGCTACTGCCGGTCAAAGAGGCAACATGATAACTATCTGTCCCCTACTACTAAGTCAAAAATTCTCTAAGGCAACATATATCCCTTTTATATTTTCTTTGAGTTTGTTTCAAATTGCTTTTTTGTCTGTTTGAAAAGTTTTTCTTTGTACATTTCTTTGAAATGTATTTTGTTTATCCATTTCCCCTTTTGAGAAATATATTTGTTATTTTTTATAGTTTCCACGGTGTACTTCCTGAAATAAAGGATAACATCAGTATGAAGTGTGGACCTTTTTTTATTGAGGTTGGCGATCAGCTACAGATGCCTTTCCGTGGAGCCAGCCAGTTTATGAAACTATTACTACTGCCATGCCGTGAATTCTATCATTATACAAGATAACCTGAGGTAAACTGGTCTTGCGGACCAATTCGCTAAGTTTTATTTTCACACAGTGCGGCACTTTGAAACATTTGTATTATGAGTGGACTGTATTTGTGGTCTTCTCTTAGACTAAGCTATATTTATTTAATTCCTTTAACCTAGAGTCACAAGTCACGCCCTCTTAATAAAAATGCTCGATAGTCAAGTATTGCGTAAGTTTACATTACTACTGATCAGCCACAGTGAAGGGTGAAAGGCTGCAGATGCTACGTTGACAAGGTGTTTTAAAGATACGTCAAGTTCAATGTCAAAGTCTGCAAGCGGAACAAGCCATAACTGATACCAGAATAAATGTTATGGACTTGTCTCAGATTAATTGATACGTGACATATACTTCAGCATCTACATGTTGAGGTTTTGATATTTTATTCGAAAGAATATATAAATATTGAACGAGTAAAAATCAATATTCATTAAAGATGAAGAAAAAATATTGGAGCAATTGAAAAAAAAGTTACATGTCTTTTATATTGTTTTTCTTAATATACAATGTTTTATTCACTTATTTTGCACTAACCTTATAAAACAGAACTGTAATTTTGCACTGACCGTATAAAATTCTTAAATGATAATCTATCACAGATTAATTCCTATCACTCAAAAATATCAAATTCAGCTTTTTAAGTTCGTAAATCAGTGGTTGGAAACATGTTTCTTAGGGAGTCCGGGGTACCCTGGTTGAGAAATTTATCCCCACTATCTTGCATTTTCAATTTAGGAAGTTAGCAACTGTATTCACTACATGAAAGCTTCAACGCGATCCAAGTGTTTAAAATAATGTGACTAATTAGCTGGATATATTCCATTTGAACAATAGTCGTAAGTTGGTAAGTAATACCGTAAAGTAAAATTAAAGTCGACTCGTTGAAGGGAGAGGAGAAAGAAAGAAGGTAAATTAAGTTTTACTACTCAAAGCTTATATATATTACGAGTTGCTCAAAAGAATAACAAACATATCACTAACAAGTCGGCTCCAGATAAGCCTATTCTTTCACGAGAAGTATAGACCTAAAAAAGATAAAGAATATAAGTGGAGAGGATTACATATCTAAATGATTTGGGTCACATTCGTGGGGTACACGCCTCCTTACTTAATTATACATATCTTTTGTGGTATTTGAGGTAATGTTTTTATCCCTGGGCTATACTAGATGGCAGTCTTTTTAAGTTACAGGAAAAAGTGTCTCATCTTACATTACAACACCTTTTTTTTTATTTGACGACTTTCTCCCACCTCGATTTCTACCTGTATATAAGAGTAATATGTATCTCATTCCGGTCAAAACCGGAAAGATTCTCCCTGAGGCGACAGAGGACAGGAATAAAAATGAAACCGGAAGAGAAATTACAATATTAGAAACACAAACACGTTTAGTTGTTACGAATGCTATTTATTCATTGAAATAAAAAATGATATAGAGATCACTGAGAGAAGAAGATATAAAGTTACACGTTCCTAACGAATTCTTGATTTAAAGAACCAGCAATATCTGTTTCCCTCTCCACGAATTATCTTAATTCGTGGGAAGGGAAACAGATTTTGTTGGTTCTCTAAATCAAGAATTCGTTCGGAACGTGTAACTTTACATCTCCTCCTTCTTCTCTCTGTGATATATCTATTCTTATTTAAATTCCTGCAAGAATTTTCATATCACCTTAACTATCATATTCGTCTTGACTGTACTAAGGGCACCTCTTTAGTTTATCTTTTTAAAAAGGTAAAATTTCGAAAACTTTTGAACGTTATGTCTGTTTCTTGCTTATATAACTTGTATATTTCTAATTCAGTTAATCGATTTTACTGATTATTTGTCACTCCAATATTTTTCTTAAATTAAGTGACGACAAAATAGACTGAATTCTGGTTTTCGGCAAATTTCTTGACATAACTGCGTCTTTTAACTTTTATTACTGCACTGAAACTTGTCAGAATATTTTATATTTTAAATATAATTTCTTTAAAACACTTGTTGCTGGAAATAATATTGAAGTAAACAGGGATAAATCTTCCAAATTCTAAACAATATTTGCTTTTCTGATAAGCTACTCCACCCACACCATAAATATGACAGCAATATTTAAGTCATGTGGGATAAAACAACATACGAGACAAAAGAACAGTAGAGAATCAGACGTCAGAAGAAATTGGCGTAAATTCTAGGTTGACATCCTCGTCAGTAGGCCTAGCATATAAATAAATACCATATGGGAGCCATTAAGAACGAAGGAGTGTAGAGAGAGCCAAGTTTTACAACCAAATTTCAACAACAATAGCATTAAATCAGGAAAAGTGACAGCAAAGGAGGTCAAGCCTGTCAGCAACAGCGTCACCATTAGTTTTAACGTTCTCGTATTGTCCTACAGGACAGTCCGAGTGGATTAAAACCTTGTTTTGTACATTTGATGACATACTAATTTTGAGTTCAATACCTGGCTCGGATAGAACTAACTCAGTTGTAACAGAGTAAGCAATAACTGGACATTATATATATATTTTGGGCTGCCCTTTCGCACTTGGATTCAACTGCTGTATGCGTCCCCCGGTGCGCTGGTAGAAGTGAATAGGGTAAAACCGAAAGCTTTCATTTTGTCTCGCTCCATTCGTCAAGGTTGTCCGCTGTCTCCATTGCTGTACGTTCTTGCGTTGGAACCTTTCCTGCGTAAGTTGAAGACGAATCCGGTCCTTCGCGGAATTTCTTTACCAGGTGCTACCACCTCGGCCAGGTATTCCACCTATGCTGATGACGTTTCTGTTTTTGTGTCGAGCAGAGCCGAAATTAAGGAAGGCAGCAGTGAAATCAGAGGCTATGAGATAGTGACGGGCAAAGATCAACCGCGATAAGTCTGTTGACTTGCGGATGGACGTACGGGCCGGATGGACGTACGGGCCGGTCAAGATACTCGGCATCTGGTTCGGTTCTGACCTTCTGTTGTAAATGAATTGGTCGGAGGTGTGGGAGAAGGCCGAGGTCGAAGTTCGTTTGTGGTCCCCGAGGAATCTTTCCTTGAAGGGGAGGGCGGAAGTATGTGCCTCGCACATCTACCTGATTCTCCTTTACTGACTCACCGTGCTTCCACTCCCGTCTTACGCTTTATTGGCGTTTGTAAGGCTTTTGTTCTCCTTTTTGTGGGGAGGCAAGGCCACCATGGTTAGTCGCGAAATCTGTTATCTCCATCCTTCTGATGGCTGTCTGGGGGTGCCTTGCGTTGAGATACATCGACATACGCTTCTTATTCCTTACCTAGATCGGATGTTTATGCAGTTGGATGAGAATGGTAAGAATTTTCCATCCTTGAGAAGTGTTGTTTCGTGCGAGGAGGAGGCTGTTCGCACCGAGGCGAGGGCTCCTTCTATCGCGAATGTCGACTTGTCCTCAAGCAACTCTTACGGGCGAAGAATGGCCTCTCCGACGTCCAGCCGTTGTTCCGTAAGGCATTATATCAGGTATTAGTTTGGGGAAACGTTCAGGATGCTTTGATAGGCGAGCTCGGTCTGACGAAGCGGGAGGCTCGCTGCTTATGGTCTTGGGCGCCCGGGTTGAAATGTCTCACTAATACTGAGGCATCATTCACCTGGCTGATGATTCGAAGGGACCTCTGGGTCGCCAAAAGATTTCGTTCAGCGGGTTTGGTAAAGTCTCCAAACTGCGTTCGCTGCAGTGGGGAGGTGGAGACCCTAGGTCACGCCTTCTTTCATTGTAGGGTCGTAGCTCCGTTGTTCAAGTTTGTTGAAGGCATCATGGTTCGCATGCTGCGCGGAAAGTTCGTTGATTAAGGCTGAGCACTAAATGTTCCTTTGCTTACTGGGGGTTATGCTAGTCGTGATATGAACGACGCAACAGAAGGAATTCCATGGGACCGAGAAGTTTACCTCTTCCCAACTGATCCTGTTCTTTAAGCATCAGTTTAAAGTCAAGATTAGGACGGAAAGGAAACGACTCCATCCTTTGGAATTTGGCGAAAGTTGGATGAGTTTTGCGCGTCTCTGCCGAGTGAAAGGTGGAGAAGTTAGTGAATATAATCATTATACGGATTACTATTCGGATCACTATTCAGTAGTTATTTCTGAGCGAGTATTATCGAGCAAGTATTATTAGTGCGAGTGTTATTCGAAGGCGTCTGACACCAGTATTGTTCAACGGCGTTACTATAATTGTATCTGCAATTACAAAGCCTCTACTATAACGAGCATTACGAAAGTAACGAGTATTCGTTGACATTACAAAAGTGACAACGACTGTTCATTGACATCACAAAACCAACCTAGTAACATGCTTAAATTCATGCTGTTTGGGAACCAGCAAAAACAGCTCGTCGGAGCAGTCACCGTGAAAATACTTGTAGAAAAGACAGAGGGAAGCGACGGTACGTCTGTGAGAAAGTTACTGTAGGCCGGATGCCAGACCAGGACCAACCACATTGAATATCCGTCTCTGGATTTTGTCGAGGACCTTGGGACGAACAGCGGGGGCCCCAGACCATATATGGCAACAGTATTCAATGTAAGGGTGAATGGTTGATTTATAGATTTGAAGATTAAATGGTTCAGTTCGAAATTCCGTAAAGTTTATTCGGAACTACAGACACACCCTGAAGTCCGGAGGCCACAACGACCTAATCTTTTTTTTTTTTTTTATAACAAGAGTATGGACTTTTATATCAACAAAGGTGTGGATCTGAATGTAAATAATATTTAAGCAATTTTGCAATCATGTCGTACTTATAGAATATAAACTTTGCGTTACTCTGTATTTTCTCGTTTATGTTCAATACTTATTGAATTTTAAAATAAAATTAAATAAAAGATAATTAATAACAATTATAAATTAAGCTAATTTTAATATAAACATATTTAAATAACATTTTTTTAAATCTACAAAGCCTTTTGCTATTTAATAATTATTTTAAGATGAACAGAGTTTGAATTCCGGTCGAATTATTATACCACTTATTTCTCATGATGTCTATGTTTAAATGTAAAAGAAATGCGTATATAAGAAATGCATATGTATTTACTATCAACAATCAGTTTCTTCTATATTTCTTTTATTGCCACCTGCTTTTACTGCTGATAAAGGAGATAAAAAGTTAAGAATTCAACTGTTTACTTTCCTTGTGAACAGAATCTACTCTACGTAAACTAAAGACCACATTTCTGTTGTAAAGAACATTATAAGGTGTTAACTTATGCCATTCCCACAATTTAGACAGCAAGCAAACACGAAAAGAAAGATATTTCAACATTGTAAGAGGTTTTGGGAACAACACAAAATTAATTTCACTTCTTGAGCTTTTTCTTAGTAAAGATATCAAACGAAAAGGGATTAAGCCTGACTGACATACAGTTATTTCTCGTTTGTAAATTTCGGCTCTCGGTAGTTTGGGGGAAGGGATGAAGGTAATAAAATAATTTACAGAAACCTGAACCTACCAGACTGTGTTTGACCAAGGAGTGGAGGGGAGCAACTGAATTTAAAGGAAAGGGAAAGAAAAACAAGTGCTTTTCTACTACAATAAATTGTTTTGATAAACGTGATTTTTAACGAATGGCTACTCGAGACGGTTGAAATCTGAAATGCTTGTGTTGACCGCAAAAATTTTTCGGGTAAAATGGAGCGGACCTTTGGCTATAAAAATTCCTGCAAGAGCAGTAGGAGAACATGAAGCGAAGTGATCCCTTCAGCTTCTCAGAATTTTTTTTCTTATGGCAAGTGTATCTCTAGCTTCCTTGATATGTCCTCAGTGAAAAAGTTACCCAGAGTCTATTCAGAACTATTCTCTTCTTCGCGTCTTCTCTTGTAGAAGCATTATTTCACACGCCTAGGATACACTGTTATCCAATAGATTTTTCCCTATCTCTTCTATCCGCCATAAGGCCCTGCTGGTTCTCTGTATGCCAACACGACTGATTTCTCTGTCGCACTAAATCTAATTGTGCTCGACTTTCGCCTATAGACTTTAATCTACCAATTCCTACTTCTTCTGTCAATGCCAGCAGACTTTGACTTCCCTTTCTATTCTCGATGTTCGGCTTCTTCCAGCTTTTCGCCTCACCTGGCATCTCCATAGCCTCACCTTTCGACCATGTAATTATGGTGGCTTTACTAAGCATCCTTTCTCGCCCGGCCAGAGAAAAAATATCAGTATATTTATTTTGCCTGAGTTTAATTCACCAATAATTTGCTTTTGCTGTTTTTCTCCTATCTCTGATTTCTTTGTAGCGCTCGCTTTTATAATTCATTCGTAATACGTTCTTCCTAGAATTATTCCTACTAAATTTAATATTACTTAAATAATTTGAAATGTTTTTATATTTGTAAGAAGCTCATAAGAAAATAAAATAAAGCCAATCTCATGCATTTTCTGTTTTTTCTTTTACGAAAAATATTTGAATTTTTATCAAATCAGCATGATAAATAAAAGACATCCGTAGACAGATGTATTATAATTGACAGTTGTTTTTGTAAGGAAAAAGAATTTCACCAGAAAAGCAGATATGATGTAATGATAACAATGCAAGGAGATCAAAATTTCAACATCTACAAAAATAGTTAGGCGATGAAGTCATATTTCCACGAACCAATCAAAAACGTTCCTAACAATGATATTATGACAATCTGACCAACTAATTATAAACCTTCCCGACAAGGATATGAACGTTGTAGACAAGATCTGTTCTCAACCAGGATATGAGTTTAGGCATAAGGAGACGGGCAGTCGAATCAAATCAGAATCAATTAATTAATTTTATTAATTCGTCAATGTCGCGGTCATCGTAATATACCTAGAACCAAAATACGATACTTATGCGTGACTCACACAGTCTTGCATAGACATGTATTTTTCTTCAACCATTTATACAGTTAACTACTACATACTTTATATATCTTACTACTGGAAAAATAGTGGGTACACATGTTTGAGTTGCTGTTTTTTTTTATTTTTTTAAACAGGAAATTAATAACATCCGGCCTAGATTGAGAAGTCCTACTAAATAAAATCTGTTCCTACGACAGGAATCGAACCGGCATCTCTTTTTTCATCTGGGAAACCACTCCTTGAGCCACTCTAAATGTGCAAGCTTCGAATTGCCTATTTAAGGAAATACGTTCTACTCGTTAGGACTTCTACGAATCTTCTAGTTTCAATAAACAGTCATTTTTAAAGAGATTTTTTATCTGACATCATTTCTTATTACAGTGTAACCCGGATATAAGAAAGTTGTCGGGACCGGAGAAGTATCTTATATCCGGGTTTCTCTTATATCCGGGGTTTCTCTTATATCCGGGTTTGGTCTATTTTGTTTAGATGAGTATGGGTCTAATTTGGGACCAGATAAAATCTCTCTTATATCCGGGTTACACTGTACTATAAACATTTTTAGTGGGGACACGCGTTTGAGTTGCTAATGGTGTCGTTAATGTTCGAATCGTATCTCAATCTCTCTAATATATCATTGTGAAAGTGAGATACTGAAAATTTCTCACCCTGACCTGCTTACAAAATATCATCAAAGACGAGCTTCTGCTTGTGTCAAGAACTTTTAGTCAGTCTTAAAGGCTTGGCTTCACGGACGAAAATCTTTGAAGGGATATAAATATATATCGAATAAAACATGTACTTTGTGGATATTTATAAATCGTATAAATATTAAGACAATACTGAGAATCGATTTATGATTGCCTTAATTCTGCTATTCTTACTAGTTTTATTAATTCTGCTATTCTTAGTTTATTATCGCCACGAAACATCTCGAAGAATATAGCTTTATGCAATTAATATTTGAGTTTGTTCATGCTTCCATGCTTATTAACAATAACATCCAATTAGCATAATTCTAATAAAATTAATTGCATTTCTTATTTGATATTCGAATCGTATTTTTTTTTTACTGTAATTCTGTATTTTAAAATTGTTCAAAAGAAATTTCTCAATAACTATCCCCTTAATCCGATCATCATTTTTTCAATGAACTCGAATTAACCATGTTTATGATAATATAATTCAAGGTTATTTTTATAAGATTTTATAAGATTAAAATGTCTGCTTACAAACTAAAATCCACTTTTGCCACATAAATCATGACTGCTATTCATTTTAAAGTCAACCAATCTACTCATAGATATGTAAACATAAAAACGAAATGATTATATTTTAATACAAAGATTAACAATCTTCACCATATGATGAAATGTGTCCACTTTTGTCTTCAAAATATTATATATATATATATATATATATATGAAATAAACCACCTACATATATTAAAACATACCCTATTTTCTACCCAATAGAAGACAATATTACAAACAAAACAAAAAGATTCCGCAGTACCAACTACCAAAGGCTTTAACTTAACTAAAGACTATTTTTACTCCTTTTTGACTTATCGTAGTCCTTCGCTACTCCGATCATGTAATCATGGCCGACGCAATATTTTCGTCTCGACCTTAACCTTTTCTTCATTGCGTTACCCGACTCCCTTCAATTTAATATAGCATGTTTATTCAAGGTTTATAAATCAACCTAATTTTTCTTTAGCTGGTTAATTATTACTAACTTAATGCTCTTTGTGAACGTTTTTATACTTCGTAGCAACTCTGGATTTATTTTCTTTAAATATTGATTAGGTATGCAGGCCCAGTTAATGGTATTATACTCCCTTATCATATAACCCGGCGACTTTTTGCCGAACATGAAGACTTCCTCTTCGTCTCTTGTCGAACTCTCTGCTTCCGGGCGGAGAGAAACCCAGACGAGGCTATGCCGAAGGGCAGAGTCTCGTTTGGGGAGGTGGGCAAACCAATTTTTGCCCGAGCCTTACGGCTCGGAACGCCGCACATTAAAAACTGGCCTAGTGCCACAACTTGCCTTATGGGGAGGTTGGTAAATAGAGAGGACGCAGAAGAGGCGAAATGCAGTTAACCTCGTCATAAACAGTCTATGGGGCCTGGACGTGTTATATATTGAGTTACATGCTCCTTTATTTTTGTCCGCTAACTGGACTCTAGTTGGGCTTTTCTGTCCACTCTTTCTTCCGGCACTCTTGCCCTTTATTATTTCCGGCTACCACAGACCTTTATCTTCCGGCATCCCTGGCCTTTATTAACTTTCGGCTACTACGAACACACGTGGTTTAGGAAGTTGTTGCATCTTTATCATCCAGGCTTCAAACAACCTATTCCGTACAAATACTACGGAAGATTCGCCATTGGACTTAACCAGCAATAACTCAACGCCAGCTTCGGACATTTAAATCGAACTTACTTCCTCTGGCTGTATCGTCCAGACTCACACAACCTATTCCATACACTTCGGTTAAATACTACGGACGGTTATTCGTTGGACTTAACCAGCATCTATTCAACCCTTTCACCAGACATTTGAAGTGAATTTTCGAACTGGGGTTTTATATGCCAACTTACCTGGACTCTACTTTTAACTTAGTTATAGCTATATTATCTAGGTTCTTCTAACCGGTCAGTATTCCTTTCATTTACTTAATTCTGCCTCAGTTACATTGTTGGTTCATGTTTCTCTAATTGAAACACTACTTTAGGATATGATATAAATACATTTTGTATTAATTTTAAGTTTGTCGTTTGTTGTCCTCTTGTTGACCTGTCAGATTCACGTCTTTTGTTCTTAAAATGTTAGTGGGCCTCTTGTGATATCTTATTTGGGGTGCACAGGCCATTTTATATCGCCCCACTCACTCTTTTGAATCAATGTACATCATAGAAATAATCTATTTAACAGATATACCTATGTTTTCTTTATTTTTAATTTATTATTATTTGGAATTCGGGCGTTTGTATATTTATTATGAAAAATATGTACGACAGAATTTCCGATAGAGACTATAGTAAATAAATCTAGCTAAAAATATCTACTGGTTAAATAAAAATACCCACCCATGTTTTCATAAGTTCAGACGTAAGCCGGAAATATTCATAGCACAGCGAAAGAGTGAAATTCTCATATATTTATATTCGTATATTTTTTTAATCGGATTCACCCCAATCAAGGCAGTAGTACCACTAAAGAGGGTACAGGGATTGGAAGAATTAGGAACGGAAACATTAAACAGAAAGAGAATCAGGTGGACAATAGATAGCGATTAACATTACATTTAAATTTTTGCAGATTAAAGTTGGCTGGAAAGCATGAAGCCGGAAGGAAGTTCGCCAAGCGATAAATGCGAGAAAATAAACTTTTAGTTTACGGTTACATCTAGCCAGCTTAACTGTAAATTGATGAGATCTCGACGCTAGTCTAGTACTGCTCTTAAATTCATAAAGTCTAGGTACCACAGCGAAGAGCTCATTCGAACAATTACCATGAAAGTACTTATACAAAAGATACAGAGAGGTAACCTTATGACTGAAGCTGAGCCACCCCATCAGGACCAATAATATTACCGATTCTTCTTTGTATCTTATCAAGGAGCTCAAGGGAAATAGCAGAGGCCCTGGACTATATGAGGCAGTAATATTCAAAACATGGACAAATGGTTGATATAGATATGCAAGATAGATTTTGGAGAGGAAAATTGTCTCGCCCGACATAGTGAACCGTCTTAGCAGCTGACCTAGCAATTGATTCAATATAGTCTTTTCAACAGAGAACGTGAGCTCGAGAAAGCGCAACGAATCACTTTTGGGGGAGATAGCATCAGCCATGCTGATGGAAGGCATCAAGGGGTCTCTCAAATGATTAATGGAGAGGTTTAGTTTTGGAGGAGTTAAAATTAACAAACCATCTCTTGCCCCAGTTAACTACGGACTTGAGGTCGTTTTGGACATCGGCTGCCATTTTGACCTTGTCAGATTGATAAGCCTTACTATCGAGGCAGGAGTAAATTGTTGTGATCTCTGCCAAATTGAGAGCTGATGCCACCAGGAAGGTCATTAATGAAAATTAACAATAGAGTAGGACCAAGGATGGAGCCCTGTGAGTAACCTGCGTTAGTACGAAAGGATCTAGACGAGTAGCTATTCAGGATAACTCTTTCACGATTTGATAGGAAAGACTGGATCAGTTCAAAAATGTGTCCGGAGACATTCAACGTGTGGAGAAGGCCTGAATGCCAAACCTGGTCAAAAGCTTTCGAGATGTCCAATACAACAGCCTGGACTTCACCGTTTTTATCTAGAGTTTCCGCAAAGATCATCAAAGTACATCAGCAGTTGATCTGGATAAAAGAAAGCCATATTTCTTGCCTGAGAAAAGGTCCTTTGATGAGAGATGATGAACCAATTCAGCATTGATTAGGGCCTCTGGGAGTTTCCAAAAAAGAGGTATCATCAATTGCTTTTGAATGTTTAAGCCACGTGTGGTGGTGAGCTTAATCACCAAAGAGAAAGCTGTTCGCAGATGGGTGGAGAGAAAGTGTCTTTTCTACACTGTCAGTAATTATGTTTAAGATACTGCAGTCCTGAGAAGAGGGACAACGATAAAAGAAAAGTAGATAGCTAACAGAGTTTAGTAACAAGAGACGGAACCACGTGAAGGAGTAATCTGGGGTCTCAGAACATTATCCCGGATGCAAACAACAAGGCCATGCATGTGAATGCTGGAATCTTTTGGGCAAAGGAAAAGATAACGTGGAACTAAGAATTCATTGGTAGCAATGGAAGAATTTAGTTAGTTTCACAGAGGCGCAAAGATATCTGGCGACCGTTCGAAGAGGAAAATTGGAAACGGATACCATAAATATTAGTGAAAGAAAGGATGCGACGGGGGTAGGTAATTTTTTTGCTTACTGATTTAGTAGCATATCTTTTTGTTGTGTTTTCCATGAAATTCGTTTTGAGCAGAAACAGAGAGAGAGAAAAGACCACGGTAATTGTCACTATCTGTCCATGGCTGGGATCAGAACATAGTGTGGCTTCAGAGTTGCCCACAGAAAATACATGCAGGGACAACTACCCATGCGCGACATGACACTACAAATATCTCGATATTAGGCGACTGTTGATCAGAGCAGCCTCTCTAAATGCTACCAAAGAGTATGGACTCCTAACGACCGGTCGGATACAGCAGCTAGCAAACTGCAAACCCAGTACATTTACAAGAGAAAGTCACAACTACTAGTTAGTCCGATCACCAATAAGACAGTTGGCCTAGTAGAATAAAGAAAGAGGACCTGAACAAGAAACAAGGGATGAATGACTACTCCTGTTCAATAGATATGGAAGGAATCGGGCCGGACAATAGGTGAGCCTATCTAATCCTATTAACCAAGCACAAAATCCTCTATAAATTATATATTTAGAATTTAAATAATTCATTATATATTTATAATAGTACATTACATATTTATAATTATGAAAAAAAGTATTTTTTTTTTATTGTTGTTGATACTGCTCCTGTTAAACAGATTAGTTGTTAATTAATTAAAAAAATATTATTGTTACTACCATCACTAGATCTTCGGTTTCGACTCAGCGAGTATGACCATCACTGACAACCCCCCCACACACACACAACATTGCATTCATTTGTTGTGTGAACGACAGTGGCTCATAAAGCCAGCCATCGATCTGTATTTCTTGTCACATATGTGGCATATCAAATCATCTCTGGGTGGCGGAAGTTGACTTTGATCATCATTACTTCTATTTTTCATATGCCTTGTCAGGCCCGACCTGAACTTGCACACCCTACTACAGGATTCTTTTCAAACCCCTCTCTTCACTTCTGGATATTTTTGTGATGTCTCATAGAAGATCTTGACGCCATCAGCAATACCAGCTCTCCAAGAAACCCAATCTTCAGCTATAGTCTCCTATTTATCCAGATCAAAATATTTTGCATTTATATAGTAACTCTTGGGCTGCGATCTTTTTCACATTTCCAATTCTCCATACTTTAATTTTTTAGGAATTCGCTCATCCCCCATACGGATAACATGGCTCGTCCATCGCAGTCTGTGTTTGTACATAAGTGCTTCAAAAGAGAGTGAATTGGCCTTTTGTAGAACAACAGTATCAGTATCAGGGGTATGAGACATCCAGTGGATTTCAAGCACAGGCCGAAGGCAGCGTTAATGAAAACGTTCCAGATGTCTGCAATAGACTAACCCATGTCTCACATGAATATAGCAGAGATGACATAACACAGGCATTATATATTTTAATTTTTGTCTGTTTTTATGCCCTGCTGTCTCCAGACACGGACCTTGAGTACTTCAAATGCATCGGAGGCCTTCTTAACCCGTAACGATATCCCATCGTCAAGAGAACAGTGGCGGTTGAGGTTGCTACCAAGGTATACAAATTTGTCTACAACCCAAAGTCGACTACCATCAGCATAAATTGATGGCTCTATATACTGAATTCCTCGGGCAGGTTGATACGTCACCACTGGCTGATGGACAGTCCAAAAGCCTTACACGACCCTGATAATCGATCCATGAACTCCTATACGTGCTGAATTGTGTGTGTAGACAGGTCATAGTCATCAGCATAGAGAAAGTAGCGCACTAAACTCAAAAATACTTTTGTCCTTGCTGCAAACCTACGAATGTTGAAAAGCTTGCCAGTTAACCTGTACCATATCATAATACCATCACGGCAGACCCGAACGCATCAAGCAGTACAATTGCAAAATAGATAGAAAACAGTGTGGGAGTCAAAAGATATCTCTTCTTGACTTCATTTTCAACCTTGATGTGCACCGTAAGCATACCGCTAAAACTGACACAGCCTTCCATACCGTCATGGAAGGACCTCAGAATCTTTAGAAAGTGGGGGGACAGCCCATATTCGAGAAGTTTTTCCAGAGAGCAGCACGATTAGCAATGTCAAAAGCCTTCCTCAGATCTACAAATATTTGATAAAGGTCAATTTATTGTTCACAGCTGTTTTCCTGAAATTGTCGTGCTGAGAAAATCATATTTGCGTGTTGGCGGAAACCACGCTGTGACTCAGGCAGTATATTGTCAACTATTCTCAATATACATACACACACACACACACATACACACACACACACACACATATATATATATAATAGCTGGCCACTCGTATTCGAGGATACTCGTTTACTAGGGCGGCTAACCACTCCCTAATTCAGACGCTCGCTCAGGCACATTTCTGTTTGTTCAGCACTCGCAGAGCCCACTTGTGGTTTATACTGCAACTATACTGAGCTGACTTTTGTTACAGTTTCTGGGAGAGAGCGTGTTATCTAGCGTGACCAACAATCTGAACAAGGCCAGCACACTCAAACCCTCGGACACGATGACTTGTGACTTCATGCTAGCACAGCTATCGACGGTCTCCCAAGTGTTCCGTCTACCCAATTTCAATCACAAAGCTTGGGTCAACCCGCGGTATGGTTTTCAGGCATTTTCCAAAGTGCTGGGATTGCCCACTCCAGATCGATAATATCAGAAATCAACCGTGGTGAGATTCGAACCAGGGTCTTATGGACAGAAAGCGGACGTTCTAACTACTCGACCATATATATATATATATATATATATATATATATATATATATATATATATATATATATATATATATATATATATATATATATGTGTGTGTGTGTGTGTGTGTGTGTGTGTGTGTGTGTGTGTGTGTGTGGCGTCCTGGGTAAGACGATAAACTACATTCAACAGTAAGCCCTCTGATCAAGAGGTTTTGAGGAGAACCGCCTCTTAATTGCTGGTGTTCCCAGCTCCAACCTGGCCTGGGGTGGCAGGACCAGTTTGGGTCCTAGCTATGGGCAAATAGTTAACCCACAAACTGGGACCAAAGTACTAGGAAAGTGTAAAAATAAGTTTTAATACCAGCAATACATTTTTGGAAATAAATTATTAGCAGCAATACATTAAATAAAAATATTACCAGCAATAAAAATCTTGTCGGCATTAAACAACACATTCAGGTTGATATGCCATAAAACAAACCAAACCAATATATATATAAATGCATATATATATATGTGTGTGTGTGTGTGTGTGTGTGTTTCTTTCTAAACATATGTGGAAAATTAAAAAGAAAACAAAATACACCAAAAATATGGAAGATAAGGAAAACATCATCAGCCAACACCAATAAATATCACAACTAAACTATCTATAAATTAACTAAACCAATGATCATCTTCCCAGACCAAATGAAATTATTAAATAAACGATCAAAATGCAGACCCGGATTTTTACTGCGTTACTTAAAAATGGAGAACTAAAAACGAATATCATGTAAAATATCACCAAGAAAAATACAAGTATATGCACTATATACAACACAGATAATATAACGTACTTTAGACAAAACTAATACATTAAACATCTAAGATAACCAACCCTCAAAAAGTGTCGCCTCATTTTTGAATAAGTCCGAGTTAATTGTCAGTATGATACACAATATTTTTTAGCTACATATTTTTAACGCAACAATTCAAATATAGACCTATTTTATATACACTTTGATATATCATCTCCTCTGATGTAATATATCTTATTTAATGTGGGTTGTCTCTTTGCATAATGATAGCTTCGAGTATTTTGAAACTTTCAAAAAGATTCAAAATAAAGGTGTAGCGGACCCCTCGAGCGCCCCCGTATCACAAAAGTGTGATGAGGTCACGAGAGGCCCGCTAACATTTTTGAAGACGTTAAATCTGACAAGGTAACTTGCTAGTCTCTACCTCGAGTTAACAGCGTGTAGGGAGCACAACCGAAAGGTCAAGGTCGAAATGACCTGTTCTCTTCCGGTTTAAGGAGCCAAGGAGGAGCTAACTCCGACAATACCTCCCACCAGATTAAAAGTTGTAAAAAAATGACAACTTTTAATATAAAAGTAATAATGAAATGAAGGTTCATGAAAGTTTTGATTATTGTCCTTGTGAGCTGAAAAGAAAATGTGTCAGAAGTGTGGTTGAGATGCGTGATTCGACGAAATGTGCTTGTGTTGTCGTCAGGGTGCAATCGTTGAAAATGTTTTTCGAAACAGTGAGTCGTCCGAAAAAAAATGGTTTGAAGCATGGGAAGCAAGTAATGGCCTGAAAATGTCGCCACGTGGTGTAGGAAAAATGTATGCGCGCGCTTTTTGACTTTCAGGATGGAACAAGATGCGAAATGCTATGACCAGAAGCATATATTGAAAGAAAGTGGAATTTGCAATATTAGTAGCGACGAATTACGTGCATGCAAATCCTCGAGTGATGTCGCATCGTAATGGAACAGTGAGTCGTCCAGAGAGAATTGTAGATTAATTCCAATGAAACTTGTGTGTTGCTTGCATGTCGGAATCACCAATGTTGTTTGAAAATAAGGGACGGTGGGTCGCCTTTAGTCGGTTTGGTTCACATTTTATCTATTTCAGTCCAGAAGAAGAGAGTGTTAGTTCGTAGAAAATGGCGTTGTGGGTCTGCTGGTCGCTAAACGTTAAATATGCCTCGTTTGTATTGTGTGGCCATATTGTCCAGCCTAGTCAGATCACGTCGGGTTAACAGCGTGTAGGGAGCACAACCGACAGGTCAAGGTCCAAATGACCTGTTTTCTTCCGGTTTAAGGAGCTAAGGAGGAGCTAACTCCGACAATATGGTGCCGAAACCCGGGATTGAACCGGGGACCTTTAAAGTATTTTGGTATTATCTACTAATATTTGTCTTATTTTAATCGTATTTTTGTTGTTTGTAATGTGTTTATCAATATGCGCATGAATTGTATTAAGTTATGTAACAAGATATTCTTCGAGAGAGTGTGGCGCATGTGTAGTCAATATTTAATGCTTTTCATTAGTAAATTTGGAAAGGCAATTGCCCAAAAGATACACAGAGGATATTAGTAATTATTAGACTAGCGGTTTTAAACTTTATAGTAAATGATAAATCTAATGTATTTATTGGAATCGGGCTTTGAATTCAGAGTTTTCATTCTCCTAGACCGGTTGCCACACAAGGCTATAGCAGTCTGTCCTGCTATTTACCCATAGGTTGGGGATAGAAAAGAGATGGACTCATACTTTTCCCAAGGGCATTTGCACGTAATTGAATGTAACGACCTCGGCTCACCGATCCCTCATTTCCGAACCAAATTATCAATTATTCCACCGTACCCCCAACAGAACACAAAATTGAAAACGTCCAGCTATTGGTTAAATAGCCTCAGCAACCCGCAGCTGCTCAAGCGTGGTGAGTAAAGCTACATCCCTAAAAGTTAGGGAGGAGCTCCTCCAGTAGGAGTGAGAAGCCCCTGGATTTGGATTTTATATCTGGGAATACATTCAATTTTGTAATTGAGAAAACGTGAATTTTTTTTACACAGTGAAAAGGATTTTATTATTAATCATAAGTAAAGTGAGGAACGGAGTTATTCTAGTTTTCTTGAAGTTTTTTTTTTTTTAATTCGTCGAGGTTCGAAAATGTCATCGAAATATGAAACATATAAGATTTCGTTTTCAACACGAGACATGTAGAATTTAGATAAAGGGGAACCAAGATTCAGATCCATGGCTAAGCCGTCATTCTGTGTGTAAATCAAAATCTTATCGGTTACTCATTTATCGATTATGTTAGAGACAATGTATGGATGTGTGGATGGTTGTCAGTGCGCAAAGTAGAATCGACGTGCCGAGTTCAAAATCTGACTTAGTCTGTTGCGTTCACTTGAACATAAATACCCTTCTCTCCACACCCCGCTATTGTTGAAATAAAGTAAACTGCCCTGTCTAACACTGTGTCCCAACCAGTTTAGAAAAGGGAAAATTCTGAATTCCAAACCATGGAGAAGGTATAGTGGGTTATTAGTTATAGTGAAGTGTATGAGTGTTGAAACAGATTAGTTTGATTTGGCCTTGTTAGTTAGCCCACCATAAGAGAGGTATAAAACAAGAAAATCAAATTGTAAAGTGAAACAATAAATTTATATACATATAAATCAATTAAGGTCTTTACAAATAAAATTAATGTATTTTGGTTGATACAAGGTCGTCAAAATGTTCGTGGTAATCCTTGCAAGAATAAGTTTATGTGTACGTAGTCAGGGATGTATGTATGTATGTATGTATGAGCGTTATCGTAGGGTAGGAATGTCTTTGAAGTAATCGCTCAGTCTTAAAATGTTCTCTTCGTTTATCAAGTATAAAAGATGTGAGGGAAAAAGGTAGAAATAATAATAACGATCGTTGACGTTTGTCAAGGGACATGTTAATACGCTCGTTTCCTTCTCTTTGGTGACAGACGAACTTGTCCGTCTTTTATTTTGTTTGTGGAACTTGAAAAGGTCATTTGGGAATTCACTCCCGGATATGATTCGGGCCTTTCCATTTGACGACGAACAAACTTCGCGTCGGCTCGCGAAAATGTCCGTAAAAGAATTTGTTTCTGAGAATTGAAGATTATTTGAATTTTATTTTTAAATGTTTCCTAGTTTTCTATTGACCGAAAAAAATTTCGCATCAAGGTGTGAAATTTCACGAGTTTTGTTTTGGATTCGCTTTTGCGTGTGTGTTAAGCAAAGTTTGTAAATTCGAGTCTTTTTAACTTCTAACAAAATCAATGAGTCAGTGCTTAGCATTTGAATTTGAAATCTAGATCTTGTGTTGTTCACTACAAGGGTAACTCAATGATTTCCCCCCAATAACGTATGACAATGATAAAGAAAAGGGATCTATGGAGTGCCATGAGCGTCTATGTCCTGAACCGACATGGCGTTAAAAAAGGAATCACTCCGTCATAGTTATATTCCTAGTTTATTTAAATTAGGAATTGAAACGTCTAAGTTATTTTGTTTTTGATTTCTTCTTTTTGTTTTTATTTAAGCAACACAAACACGTTAAAAAACAAGCTGTTGCTGACAAGTTTTACTGGTTTGAAATAAATATTGTCATTATTTGCCTATATTACTGTGGTAATATATACTTTTTGAGAACTGGTGATTAAAAAGAAACCCTAAGTTGTTGCTTTTGTTCAAAACAAGTTTTTGCCCCAAGTGAACTACTGAAATTAAAACGTAGGTGGTTCATGAGGAAATTAAAAAGTGAAAAATGAAACATTATGAATAAGTGTATGGTATCTCAGTCATGAGAATAGTTATACAACCTGCTGACATGTCAACGTCAAAATGAAATATAAGTTACATACTGTTGCCATGGTGAACATTCCTGTAGCAGCCGCGTCTTTTGTGACTCTTCCGCAATTATAGTTCACACCTGATAATTCTAGGTAACTTTTTTATTATTTACTTATTTGTTAGTATAAAGTTTCTCTCACAAAATAATTTCCTCTTTATTATGTTGCTTAACGAGGTCACAATGATTCTGCTATGTTAAAATTCTATTGAGGTTAGGGAGTTATAGGGAAATGTTTTGTCGAAGTATTCCCTCAGGTATTATCCCTTTCCGTCAACCAGCATTGCATGGCAATGTCAAAACATTTGTGTCGAGATATTTTGTAAGGGGGTGTTGATTCATGCCTTAAGGACGTTAATGCTGGGGGAATACAATTTAAATTTCGAACTTTCATGATTCCTTTGTAACGAGCTGATAGTCGATGTGCATCAAACGACACCCAATTGTAGAATATTGGTTAGCTTGCCAGTGGTTTAACACACAAGTGTAGCCAAAGCTAAAAACTGATTTGAGTCATTTATGGAGAAATATATGGGTGAATGAAGACCACTCATGTAAATGTATTGGGCAGGTCCATTCTAGAAAAATGGATCAACCTAACTGGTGTTAGGCACTCTCCTATAAAATGAGGTAAAATCAGCTGGCTTGCTTTACAAGGAAACAGAAGGCAGCCATGTTGGCAGGTAAGTCACTTGACTTCTACACCAATGACACCAGACACCAAGATTCTAGAACTCTCTACCTAATCAGATAAAGTAGGCTGGGCAGTATGCAGGATTCACGGTTTTTAAAGTTTAAAAGTATCTCTTGTGTTGAGCTCAAAGCTGGTAAACGCCAACGCGAATCCAAAAAGAGATTCATACATTTTGCCAAGGAAAGCAATATTTATGGATATAAACGACAGAAATTAATGTGGACAATCCATTAATGATGACAGCATACGCCTTGAGTTTAGCCGCACAGTGTATGAAAAATTGAAGTGTGATCTTAGAAAGCTAGCAATATATGACCTTCGACCTGAATTTCATCCGTGGGCGTGTAATAATTGCCATTGTGTTCTGAAATCTGGTTATGTCAACCACCTTAAATCTCATGAAAAATACTCTTACAAATAATCTTAATAGTCTTTCGCCAAGACCAACTGGAAATGTGTGCGTGCGTGCGTGCGTGCGTGCGTGCGTGTTGTATGGCAAAATCTGGGAATTTAGTCCAGGTTTGAAAAGACAGATGAAGGTCCATAAGAATGACGCTACTCAATTCGATCCAATAAATTCCATCATGGTAACCTACTTTGTATGTCACACATGTTTCAAGCCGTGCACATCCATTGTTGGGCTAAAAAACTTAATGCCCATGCTTGTTTACGATTTAACCTATGTACAATTAATGAGACGGCACGTATCTGCAAAAATGCCGCAATATATTAAAAATTTGGAATATCGCGATATATATATATATATATATATATATATATATATAAAATTTGGAATATCGTGTTAAAAATTTGGAATATCGGGATAGAGAGTATGTACATATAAACAGTGTAAACATAAAAATTAAAGCTGCATGGTGACCTGCAGTTTCCACGCTTTAAACGATCACCAAACTTAATATATAAATAAATAAAACGAAAGAGAAATGGAAAAAAAACTGCGAATACAACACCACAACTGACACATGAATACGTGATACTAGAAAAAAAAGTCCGGCTCGACATCCACCGACGCTTAAAAACGAAAACTACCAAAGAAACAATGCATACACAACGTTATCAACATACAATCAATTTCTTCAATAATGACTTATGTAAGCCAAAAGTGCTCAGAAGACATTGTAGGTACCTGGCTTTCCTTTCACTTCTTTACTCCATTAATAGGGATTTATTTTAACCGAGTTTCTAATTTCTAAAATATCTCGTCGTGTCAACTAATCTGAATGAATCTTAATACACTGCCCTTGATTTCAAAGGAAAAGGTACTGAACTATTTTCCACAAAAATTGAAGTAATCCTTAGAGATATCTCTTGGGATTGCTTCACAGTTGAATAAGTCGAATGAGAAGATACATCCTTGTCTTACACCCTTTCTACTTTCATTTGATGTCATTCCCAATAATACCACGTGAAACCCACTTTTACAGATTATATAAATAAAGTATTATTTAATAAGGTGTTGTTTCATCTGATAAACAAGTTATCTCTGTAATCAAATGTTTGCTGTATCAATCTAGCGGTATTTATTTAATCCTTGATTTTAATTTTAAAAATGATCACACAAATATTATTTATGATCATTCCCAGTGATTTTTTTTATTTTAATAGAATGAATACACAGTTAAAAATCAGTTTTGAGTAAAAAAGAAAAATGGCGGTAAATAAGATAGATGTGCGACACTGCATATTGTTCCTTTTCAAGTTGGACAAGACAGCAGCTGAAACGAAGATGATTGATGCAGACTTTGAAAATTTTATATTTAGAAGCAGTACGTGTTGCGAATGGTTTACGAAGTTCAAGAAAGGTGAATGTAACTTATAAAATAAACAATGGCAGACAATAAGAACTTGAAAGTGGTGACTTGCAAGCTCTTTTAGTTGATAACCTCTCTCAATCAAGCTTGGAATTAGCTGAAAAACAGTTATAATCCCTCCGTAATTTGCAAACGTCTTGCATTATGCTTAAAAAGTGTAGTGAAAAATTTCAAAAGCAGTAAAACTGGTTCCATATTAATTATCAGAACGAAGCATTGTTTAGTGTTTAGTCATCTGCATTTTACTTCTTGTCAGACATAAAACATTCTTTTTGTCGAAAATTTTTGCTGGAGATGGAAATTAGGTTCATTCCAAAAATCTGAAGCGTCGAAAATTATGGATGTATTCAAGACGCAGTGTTTAGACCATATGCTAACTTTTTTTTCCAAAAAGTGCACTATTTGCTGGGACATAAAGAGTAGGGCCGGTGCATACTACTCCCAACCCCAAGCCTAATTAGGGTCCCCGGACAGTGCTATGTTATCAACATTTGCTTTGGGTTACATTTAGATACATTACAAATTAAACTAAGTACAACTGACGATTAAAGGATGAAAAATCTTCGCAGATTTTGATATCATTCTGGGGTCTTTTTTTTTCTCGTTCAAATCCGTGAATTTGTTTTGCTCATGATAAATCTCAAAAAAAAAAACACTATATAAAATTCATTTTTTTATTCATAATATTGAATGGGTTTTGATTTATTTAAAGATGTCGCTTACTTGGCTTACTTAGCGATTGATCCAGAACGCACTATCCTTCAATGACGTAGCTTTCAGAGCAGGCTGGGTCGATATGTCCGATTGTGATCGGTGTGACCTTGGATTAGAAGAAACGTCCGTGCACGCCTTCTGCCAATGTTCTCAGGTACGCCCGTTCTGGGACCATGTCGGCGGGTTGACGGCCCGTATCGATATCGAACATCTTGTGTCCATTGATTTCGCATACGCATGGGATTATGTGTCGCTTCCGTGTTCTGTGGTAAAACAGTTGGTTTCTGATACTGCTCGACACAGCAAGAATGGTCGTGTGAACGACACGAATGGAGGGAATCTTATGACATGAACGTTATTCTCATCAGGATCTGATTGGATTTGTTGGGGATCAACTTGGGATGAAGATCAGAACTGATAGAAAGTGTTTGTTATCGGCAGATTTCAACGAAAGGTGGGTGAAAGTCGCGGGTCTAGTTCGCGTGAACGGAGTCAGCCTTGATTTTCCCCTTTAGACACAGCAAAATGCTTTCCTGATAGAACCATCCCCATGGGTAGCTAGGCTCTTTTGTTTACCTAGTTAATGTGAGTAGTTCCCGGCTTGCACCCGGGAGTCTCTTTTGTTACGATCCAGATCAAGATTCCCAGCCTCCCCAGTTTGTTTTTGTCCCCTTTTTATCATAGCTGTATCAGCCTTTGACTTTCCCATTCTGTAATTCATTTTATCCTTCCCATACCACTAGCTTAGCGGCAGAATACAGTGGCCACTCTGTGGGGTGGTCGAGTCCTACTAAAATTTTTATTTTTTTTTAAATGTTTCGTTGTACTTTATTTTTGTTATTGGGTTAATCTCCCCCCCTCCTCATTTCATGCCATATATTTTCATATATTTTGTAAAAAAAAAAATAAATAAATAAAAAATTGTATATTATAAAATTTTTATGTCATTGATATTTTAGTAGGATCCCCGTGAATATGCAGTATTGTGGTATATGGTAGATTGAATGGTGATGGATGAGTTCTTGTGGTGATCGAGTAAATTGTAATGAATGAATGGGTTGCGAATCAGATTAATCAGGATGTGCCGAAATTGTAATTATATTACAACATAATCATTGTATTTATTTTCAATATTTCTAGTTGAATTGTTCGCCTATATTGCATACGATTCATTATTATACATAATTAATTTACAATGAATTTTGAATTTTATATGAATACTACCTTATGAAAATTGAGATATTGTAGAGTGGGGGGCTCCGTATCATAGATTCAGGAGGGGGTGCACGAAACACTTGCACCGGTCCTGATTTAAAGCATAATTACTTAAGCTCGGTGAAGCTGTAGTGCGTTACAAACATCACATTCGATGTTTGAACGTTGAAATTTACTATTTTTAATATAAAAAACACTGGAAACTTAAATACAAATTATATATACAAGGGGGTGCTAAAAACATGCCTGTTAAATCAAGAAACCATTTCAAATACATTGTAAAGATTTAAATTATTCCGGTCGTAAACCTTTCTGTGACCTCTCGTATGCAAACGAAATTGTCCGTGTAAAGGCATTAAAAGCAGTTAATTTGTGTGAATTTAACATTGAATGAAGTATAACTCGGTGGACATTTACTGAACATTCAACAAAATTATCGCTATTCAACAAAGTTAAAACTACACTTCCATCCATTTTTACGTCACTCCTACTCATCAGTTTTTTGAAATTCAGTGAAGAGGGCAAATGGAACAATGATTCCGAGTGCAAGTGAAAACGGAAAATAACATCCTGTCCACCAGGCGAACAAAATTTGAAACATGTTAGTAAAAAGATTTTCTGTTTTAATAACATTCTATTATTCGTTTAATAACATTTTATTATTTCTAATTTTATATATATACATTACGTACAAAGGTCGTTCAAAAAGTTCTAAGCCATACCCAGAAAGAAGAGCCATAACTGAACATATTTGTTGTGGCAACAATCTACCACTTATAAGACTAGAAAAACAAATTCATATTTCTGTCTTAATTTCTGTGCAGGTGAGATCCATACAAATGTGAGAGGTGTGCGACAGATCTAAAAATGGACAAAACAAACGCTCTGGCCGTCATAAAGTATCTGCAAAAGAGGGGTATGACACCCAAGGAAACGCATGACGACATGCTACAGACACTTGTTGAGGGCTCCCCTTCCGATGCAACTGTGAAGAAGTGGGCTGCGGAATTCAAGCGGGCAGAGATAGCACAGACGATGATCCTCGGTCAGGTCGTCCAAAAACCTCAACTAAGTTGATGCCATTCATCGTATAGTTTTGAATGACAGACATCTTACTTCCCAGCAAATAGCTACGTCCATATTTATTACTTTTCGTTTGGTCCATACTGTTTTAACTGAGATCTTGGCGATGAGCAAGATGGATCCCAAGAAGCTGACACCAGAGCAGAGCATTTCTATAACACTTCTAACTCGCTTCCAAGCTGATCCTGAGATTTTCCATTGCAGATTAGTAACTCAAAATTAAATATTTTCGGGTTGAGTATTCCAGAATTTACAACGGAATTCAAGCCAAATTTGAAAATCGATACTATACTTATCTGGGCTTTAGTTACTGAATCTTCGAATACTGATTGTTTTTTTTTTTTTTTTTTTTTTTTTACAGAGATGTTCATCCTTTACAAGGCTCAAAAGCCACTCGGAGTAGAGAGTTACAGAGTTCAGTTTATCAGGATATGTGGGGAAGATAACGGTTAACGCTAGACTTGAACAGATTCAAATTGTAGTGATCAGCGAAGCATACTTTGCATAATTTCTGTGCATGCAATTTGATGCACATTCTCTGAATACGGCAGTTACACAAAACACAAGCTTATTCAATGACGACTCGCTGTCGACTGAGTAACGTCACGGGGGAGCTTCTACTCAAGCAGTAAGGTTCTCTTTGATTAATTGCCAAGTTACACGACAACAGCCCTTCCAGTTCGATATTCAAAATGGCCGGATCATTTCCAAATAAACTGCGTGTCTGAAGAATTACATTTCAGAATTGTAAAAATGTTGAGACTAAGATCAAAATCTTTACTGGTCAGAGATTTTTTAAAGATTTCATTTATCTTTTCCTTTGCCAATGGTGCGCTTATTATATACATGTTGCATGTATATGAATGTTAATATTTCAGATTTGTTACATTGACATGTGAGATCGACTCCTGTTATAGGTCTATTTATTTATTTACTACTTACCTGCTACTATTCAATTTATCTGACCTTGTCTCATCAGATAAATAACGTAGTTGCATTTGTTGAGTTAGTTATCTATTTGCACGGTCAGTTACTAATTAATTACCTCGATATACAATTAAGAGATGGATTTCCTAATGTGCATGGACAGTCATTAGTCAAAATTAATAGATTTGTATGAAGCTATTAAAATAATGGAGAGATCAATAAAAGGGAGAAGAGACAAAGTTCAACTTGGTTGGCTAAATGGCGGCTGACCTACATTAAGAGGGCATTGCTAGATTTGTATGATTACTATCTTCGTTCTGGTGACAAAGAAGTCGCTTGCACTTGTTTTTATTCGTTATTTTCTTTGAGTCTTAGTTTTATCTGTCTTTCTTTTCAAAAGCTTTTTTTTATTCTATCATCCTTTATTCTTTTCTCAGTCTTCTTAGTTTATTTTTTTTCTCATTTTTACGAGACATTTTAAATTTTCTTCTAGTTTCTGTTAGCCTTTGTTTTCTTCCGTTGCTTTTCAGTTGTGTATCTTTATACTCAGTTATAGAGTACGAAGCGATTTACATTACTACAAGGACGAGAGTCTTGGCAGGACAATAGAACAGCCATCTTAGAATTGTAGTTAAAACATTCATAGCATTAGTTTCATATTCTTTATTTCTATCTACGCTTACCTGTTAGCTTGCGAGGTAAGGTACTTATGTGTATGCATAAATCTCATGGGGTGCTCAACAGTTTTGATATTGTGTCAGATTAAACTCAACTGTCTCTATGCCTTTATACAGACAGAAACAAATCTGCACAATTTCTCTTATTTATGAAGCGTCACTTGCTCGACTACGAACACACGCACATAATATAAAAAGATGTCAAGAAGTTCTTAACCTAACACGTAGCTGAATTTTGATCATTTTCTACTGTATAATATTCGATTTATCTTATTAATATTCAGTCACCCAATTGATTAGGCACATTGAGAAGCATGAAAATTGAAAAGCATTTGTTGTGGAAAATAACTGTTCTTTTCATCATTATACGTATACATACAACTATACGACTATATATATATATATATATATATATATATATATATATATATATATATATATATATATATATATAAAATATCGCACATATGTGTATAAATTTGTATTATATTAAAAATTACTTGTTAGATATTTGTATCTGAATTATAATTATATTTTTATAGTTAGAGGTATGTAAGTGTGTGTATATTTTTTATATTTTATTTTGTAAACCTCCTCACCCCCGTGGGCACTCTATCATTATATCAATATTTAAATTACGCAACGGTCAATTTTCAATCAGCACCTGACAATTATGCTGTGCATAAAACTCAGAGTTGTCTTACTTGTGAAGAAAAATGTGCGTATATATATATATATATATATATATATATATATATATATATATATATATATAACACAGAGGTGTGATGATTTCAAGTTGTATATGTTCATGTTATACTGTAGATGGAAAAAATCGCTGCATTTAAGTATTGAATTAATATTTAAGCTTAGCTTTTAAAAGTTCAATGATAATTCTTCTGTTGCCACTTAATTTAAAGACGATTTGATGTACGTATAGCCTTATTTTCTGTACAAACAATTATTTTTCTTTCATGGGTAACAGAATAAGAGACAATTTATAAGATACAATTAATATAGTGTAAAGATGGGAAAATAGAAATTAGAATTAGTCATACATTCAACATTTAAAGAGTTACTCGCATAATCTGGCAACCCTGAATCTGAGCTCAACGAAAATCGTTCCCTGTGCCTAACTTTTCAAGCGTTTTTGAATGAGCTATGAATCATTGAAATCAGACCAGTGGGAGCGGAGGAGTTTCTTGGACACACACACACACACACACAAACACAAACACAGTAAATTCCGACATAAAGGGACTAAACACAGAGATTTGGATTTATTCAGAGAATATAATTTCCACAAGGTAACCCATTATCAACAACACCACTCCTCGGATAAGTAGGCCATCTACCCAGATTTTAACTCCACATTTTAACAACCATCAAGTACCTACTTTATTTTTATGTTCTGCCACATATGATTTCTTTCATTACGCACTATTCAGTAATGGAAGTATATTGCCATGTACAACTGAGGGTTACTTTCCGCTTACCCTTTTTTATACCATATTTAGTTCTATAACTATAGTTCCTTTACATATGTAAGGAGTGTGGTAGGTTAGTGTAGATACTTATTAATCTTGTATATGTATTCATATCTTTAAGTGTATTGAGATTCATATGTTTATAGGTGGCTTGTGCATATTTATACACTGATATGTGCACTTATGTACACATGCACATCTATACGTGTATACTCTTTACCTCTCTGTTTTTTTTTCTGTACCCCACTTTTTTAACCATAGACCATCCCTAAGTTTTATTCTTTTATTTGTTCCTTCCCTTTTTTCTTTTCTTTTAATTATATTTTATAATTATATATTCTTTTTTTTTTGTCTCGTCAGAAGCTCTTTCGGAAATGGACAAGTTAGCTTAACTACAGCTCGTTTTTCTGAAATAATTTTCGGGTACACTGGTAACACGCGAGACGTTTTCCCCACTTTCCCACCTATAACTCGCTTCATCTATGTTCACAATCTTACTCCCCCACTACTAATGATACACAGGTATAACGCGCTAACACTGATCAAAATTTTAGATTTATTTTTGTAAAAAGTTTCGCACGGCGATGAATCAGACAGAGATCGGGTTTTTGCTAATAATATGATTTCCACCAGAAATGCACCGTCTCCAAAAACATCTGTTGGTGAATAATTCCCATTTCTCTGTTTTTTTCTCGCTCCGTTGATGAAAACCTTTTTCCGTGTTTCGTTTCTATCATATAGTTAATAATTAATATTTAATAAATGGTTTTCGTACTGAAAAAATATGTAAATTCTAATTAACCTTCCACCGATACATTTATAATACTCTTCATTTTCTTCTTCTTCTTCCTTTCTTTCTTTACATCCTTCAACTCCTTTTCTATTACACCCAAGGTTGTGCGTTTGTTTATTTTTTTTTTTAAATATAATATAGCGTTCATCAGGGTTTTTTTGTTGTTGTTTTTTATTTAAATAAAGCATTAAGAAGTCATTTGATTATAATCTCCTGAGGATACCGTAAGGTTGAAAAGCTGTACATATTATTTTTACATTTATTTTATTTTTATTTTCACACGTGTATTGAGCACGTTTTAATACCACTGTTTCCTGGTCTGATTCAACTCTGATCATTAACCTTTTATACACACACACACACACACACACACATATATATATATATATGATGCGTTGAAAATAACATTAATTTAAAAAGGGTTCAATACAAGAGCAGAGCAATAAATATTTATTATAAATTGTTACATTAGAACATGTAAGTTACTACTACAAAATTGCATATTTTGTTTCGACATACCTTATCAGGTACTTAACACTGATGGTAATAAACGATTTTATTTAAAATTACAATTTATGAAACATCACTTCTTTTTACATTTTTGGAAAATTCTCCATAAAAGGCCAAAAAAGATTTTTTTTAAAGTAAAAAAAGAAAGAAAATAAGAAATCAATAAAAAGAAAAGGAAGCAGAAAGAAAAGAAAGCCATAAGAAGGCATAAGAAATCAAACCTACTACCAAGAGAATGGAAAGAAAAGAAAGAAAAAAGGAGAGGAGTATATCCAAATTATACAGATACAAAGGAAGAAGAAAGAAGAATATAAGGTATGAGAAGTTGTTGATACGACTTTAAACCAATCAAGCAGTGCTGAGAAGCAGAATTCAAATTTGAGCGGAAATAAAACGCTACAAGATAGTAACATATTTACAGCTACAATGTCGCGTCTCAAATTTTATGGTATTTTTAATGACATCATATATTCAAACAAAATTATACATAGTACGTAAATAAAAGACACTTTAAGAAGAAAAATTATACTTAACTATACCAACCTTACATTATAAATTAGAGTATAAAATACATTTTAAACATTTATATGATTTTTATATATTTATTTTAAATTAAAACTATTATCAACACCACAAGTAAAAAAAAAATAATAAGCCAATTCATGGCTAAACATACTACCAGTAATTTACGAATAATAACCAATTTAATATCTTAAAACTAGAAAAAACCCTTAAGGATAACATTAAAATGCTTATATAAAGATAATATAACATAAGAGGAGTGATTATTGATTTATAAAGTTTAGCAAGATTGTAAGGTTAATTCTTCAGTATGCTTGCAATTTACCGTAGTTTCATATCTTTGATTTAATAATTTATCTCTATTCAAGAATTTAATTATTTCCATTTTCTCCTGTAGACAGAGAAAACACGGTTCATATTCTAGCTTATTTGAGAATTTTCCATTCAGGTATTTTCAATTTCTAAAAATGTTTTGAAAGTGAAATCATATTTGGTTTATCAGCATATATATTTTAGTAAACCTTAGATTTTCTATTGATGGAATAGAACACATATACACAAGGGATTTTGTTAAGATAAAGGACATCGGTCAGGATTTCAACAACTATATAAGTTAGTTATACGAGACAAATTAGGATCAGCACTAGCATTACAGTTATTATTGTTATATAAGTTCAATGTTTTATTGTTATGTGATTTAATTATTTTCTCTAGATTATTACTACAACTATAGCTAAGTTTTCCGATTGAAAATTTGACTTTATCATAAACCGTTTTATGTTTCTCGAATATCTCTTTGCTAGAGGAATGTTGGTTAATACATTGTTCAACAGATGATGGAATATATTGGATTACAGACGGTGGGTGATTACAGTTAGGATGGATATAAATCGGGTTGGCGTTGTTTTTCATGTAAGGCTGAAAATTATTGAGAACCAAATTTAAAGTTACGTCCAAGAAATCAACTTGTTTGATATTGGAATTAATTATTACGCTAAGATCAAAAGATTTATAAACTCTGCAGATTAATTTTCTAAGTTTATCAACTTTATTTCCAGTAGATTTATTTACAACCATGAGACCATCGTCCAGATAGAGCTCTATACTATTTAAATCAATATCCTCATACGCAGTGACGTTGTACACTAAGAACAATCCAACTAAATCAGAAGTCTCTGCAGAATCCAAAGATCCCATTTTTATGTCGAAATAATCAGCCGAATTTTTAATCCACTGTTCGTTATCGTTGATTATGACTGATCTTCTACAGTTCAAAATAATTCTAATTACATCCTTCGAAATGTCTGAATGAAGTTCAGTGAATTCCAGTGCTAAATGGAAAAGGTCTTAAGAGATAGAGAGGTAAAAATCTACGATATCGAATTGGATGAAAGTACAATTATTTTTGTCTCCAATGTTCTTAAACCAATTGATCACTTCAGAAGTACCATTCCATTGTATAAGATCATGTTGATTTTTTATTTGTAGCTTGACGCGTTCTAAGATTACTTATTTTACCAATCTCTGATCTAGTTGGATTAATAATTTTAGTGGGTAACTTTCGTTGAAATTCAGGTTTGTGATCTTTTAATAACACATAAGCCTTCTTAGTAGTGAGTTTGGCTATCCTATCACTGATTTTCAATTTGTCAGTGATTTGTTTAGCCGAAGAGTTGATAGTATTAATACAATTGGAATAGTCAATATTGACTTTTTTGTAGTTTTTCATTAATTTTTTCTTTACCAAAGATTTGTACTCCTTAGGACCCATTTTATAGAAACGTGAAGTTTTATCAGATTTCACAAAAATCTGATTTGATTCATTTATATCCCGAACCAACGTGTTCAAGTGTTTTTGAAATTTAATGTTACGGTTAAGGAAAGTGATATTGTTGATAATATCAAATAAATCCCTCTCCAAGTTAAGAAGTTTGTCAATGCATATATGTTAAAAATAGAGTTTTAAGGTAAGCTATTTTATAGGTAAAATGCTCAATATCAGGGATAGAGCGTGTGTAAATATGAAAAAAATCATAGCCAGTATATTGCGTTCAAGCACGAAACAAACTGTTTTGATCTCCTATTATAAATCACATTATTTTGATCTACTATTTTGATCTACTATTATAAATCACATGCACATGTGTGTATCTTAACTTAAAATCATTTATTTTGTCTCGTAGTCAGACATTTTGTGGCTAGTACAAATATCTATTTTAAGATTACAATTAAACTTGTAATTTTCTAATAATTTATGATCCAGAAAGTGCAAGTCTATTCATCTTCTTTGAAAATCACCACACTACAGAGACTTAATATACCATCAGCTGATTAAATATAATCTGTATGCAGATAAGAAAAATAAAATTATCTCGAATTAGGCCGATGTTAAAATGAACTTATTTTTCAGAAAAATCAATTTTCTTATTTAAAATAAGCCTAGCCTAGCAACCACATCAAAGTAGTAATTTAAAATGGAATATTGCGTTACTTAGCCTACGCTTCTTTTCACGGAAACAAAGCAAGTGAGCAAAAAACAAAAAACAAAAAAAAACAGAATTTTTATTAGTAAGGGTTTGGACGGCCATCTTTAACACGTGACTTTTATGTCACCTCGAAAGGACATGAATGATTCGCAAACTCTAGAAAAAGAAGAAGATGAAAAGAGAAGGGCGGAGAAATTAAAAACCAATGATACAATAATCTCATTAGTATCAGAATGTATATGCATATTCGACAAGTTCAAGTCTGAAAGTCGAGTTTATTTGTACACGCGTAAAAGAAATATTTTGTGAAACTATGAATCCACACCTATCAACAATTTTTAAATAAACTAGTGCAGCTGTGATTGGAGGCAGAATCATGAAGAAATAAACAGGGAATATTAAGCTATTTTTCTCACCCAGTACCTCGGAAGTTGGAGTTGAAACATATTTACTTTTATTTCATATTTTTGTCAATGAATATTGCTACAAAATAGGAATACCTTGTAAATTTTTCTGCGAATAATAATATAATGATGATAAAAGGGTCCTTCTATTTCGTCTTCTATTTAATCTTGATTGTTTAGCTACAAACTTTGAATTTTTGAATTTTCTTTCTTTCCTTTTTTTAGGTGATTCCTGCTGGCAATCAATCTTTAACAACCACTCATTTATTAGGTTAAAGTTAAGCCAAAGTTGGTAGAAAAAGGATTCAGTTAGAACTCACATTAAAAGACCACAACATTGGCGCTTGAAAGATACGTAGAATTAATAAAGGACTGAACGTTAAAACTTGTTTATTAGCGTGAATAAATTAAAAATCTGCATTCAGTAATTAAAGTTGGTACCACGAGCGATTTGCTAAAACAATGAACATACCATGTTGAATCAAATGCCCTAAACTTAATAAAAACAAAGTTTTATCGTCAGAATCTTTATCATTAAGAGTGAAGACCAAAAGATTTTTTTTATTATTAAATTATATTTTTTGATGGTGGTAGTGGTGTGGTGTGGTGTGGCGGCAAATGTTAGTATAGGAAATATAAGCGTCATTTTTTTCAGGTGAAAAAAACATTGATTTGGAAATAATTGTCCGATTTTAATGAAATATTCAAGATGTCGGACTTAGCTCCTCCTTAGTTCCCTAATTGGCACTAGGGGTCTCTCTCTCTATCCGATAAATACTGGGCGACTTCTTGCCTCGTTCTCTTCTTCTTTCTTCTCACTACAAGATGTAGTTACAAAAGGATTCTCATCTCGACCTTGTGGGGGGGGAGACGTTAAAAGCACATTCACGCACTCACGTACGTACGAACTTTTCCAAACCACATTACAAACTTACAGAACATTTCTAAACAAGCAAAAAGAACTTTTCTCTTTGAAACATTCTTCTAAAGCTACAGTTTATTCATCATTTCTCAGTTAGACAATATTTACTAGCCGCCCACCACCACCACCACCACGAGAGTAGATGTGGCACAAGGCTGAGTTTTACGTGGGACTTCCGAGCCCGTAAGCTCGGCCAAAAAATAAACGGGATCCGGCCAGCCTACCTCCAAGGCAGAGTTCGACTGTGTAGCTGAAAAGATTTCAGCTAGACGGTATTTACTAGCCCCCACGAGAGTAGATGTGGGACAAGGCCGATTTTAACGTGGGTCTTCCGAGGCCGTAGGCTCGGCCCAAAAATCCCCGGAGAACCCACATAAACGGGATCGAGTTGGTCAACATCTACGAACGAGACTCTGCCCTCAGGCAGAGCCACGTCCGGGATCCTCTCTGCTCAAAGGCAGAGAGTTCGATCAAAATTTGACAAAATTTGAGTTAGACGGTATTTACGAGATTAGATGTGGCATGCGGCCTAGTTTAACGTGGGTTATCCGAGTCCTTCAGCAGAACCCGAAGGCAGAGAGTTTGACTGTATAGCCGAAAAAGATTTTGGCTAGAATATTTATCCCCCCCCCACACACACACACGAGGGTTGCATGTGGCACAAGGCCGGGTTTAACGTGGGTTCTCCGAGCCCGTAGGGTCGGCCAAAAAATGCCCGTAGAACCCGCATAACGGGATCAGGTTGGTCAACCTCACCTCGTCTGGGTTCTTCTCTGCTCAGAGGCAGAGAGTTCGACCGTCTAGCCGAAAAGATTTCGGCTAGAATATTTAGCCACCCACCACGAGGGTTGCATGAGGCAAAAGGCCGGGTTTAACGTGGGTTTTCCGAGACCGTAGGCTCGGCCAAAAATATTCCCTTTCGAACCCGTATAAACGGGTTCAAGATCAGTCAACCTCCCCGAACGAGACTGCCCTTCGACGGAGCCTCGTCCGAGTTCCTCTCTGCCCGAAGGCAGGGAGTTCGACTGTTTAGCCGAAAAGATTTCGGCTAGAATCTTCAGTCCCCCACCCCACGATGGTTGCATGTGGCACAAGGCCGGGTTTAACGTTGGTTCTCCGAGCCAGTAGTCTCGGCCAAAAAATGCCCATAGAACCCACATAAACGGTATCGGGTTGGTCAACCTCCCCGAACGATGCTCTGCCCTTCGGCATAGCCTCGTCCGGGTTCCTCTTTGCTCAGGAGCAGAGAGTTCGACTTGCCAGCCGAAAAGATTTCGACTAGACTCTGTAGACCATTGACTTACAGATACTTATAGGTAGTTACTACCTATAGCGTAGTCACTCATGGGGGTGACAGGTTATTCCATTACATCAAAGAAATTTAGAGAAATTAAATTTTGTGCCGATTAATGTTTATATTAGTTAAAAGCAGAATTCCTTGGAGATTTTAAGTCAATTTTTCTTGCAAAACAGAAACCAAAATATCTGCTCTGAATCGTAAAATAAAAAAATCCAATAAAGCTAAGACATTATTTAATTAGAAAAGCTTTTAATTGCTTTTATAGACAGATATATTATGGACACTATTGCGACTACCTGCTTGACAGGCTCAGCAGATTTTGGTCAGTCAACAACGCCCATTACGCGTTACAAAATATTTCCATGCAGTAATCAACATCATCTAAATACTTGTAGTTTTAAGGATAAGGAATATCATTGCAAAAGCCCAGGGCCATCTTTCTGAAAAATATTTCTGAAAAGTAAAAATCAGGGAATCTCTCCAGTACTGCTACTTCATCTCATTGTTGAAGAAAAAGAAATACAACTTTATGATTCCAGAGTTAATCTTAGGTTTCAAAATAAACAAGGTTTGTATATTTACAGTGTCGGGAGAAATGTCCACAGTCTTTGATGTTAAAAAATATCAACCAAATCCACTGTTGTGCTAGACAATTTTTTTCTCCAGAATCTATCTTACATATTTATGAGTCTACCATTCGTCCATGCTTTGAATATTACTGCTCCTGATTAGAGATTCTTGATAAAATCCAAAGAAGAAACAGCAATATTATTAATCTTGGCCTGGGGTCTCGGCTTCAGTTACTTTCCCACCGCCGTAAAATGATTCCTTGCGCCTTTTCTATAAATACTTTCATAGTAATTATTCGAATGAGTTCTTTGCTATGGTGCCTAGACTTTATGAATTTAAGTGCAGTACTAGATTACCGGAAATGTCTCATCAATTCACAGTTGAATTGGCTAGATGTAACCGTAAGTTCTATGTTAACATTTTCTTTTCTCGCTCCATACTTTCCAGCCGACGTTGATCTACAAAAACTTAAATGAAATGTCAATCGTTATCTACCGTCTTCTTGATTCCTCTTCTATTGTTCTCGCTCACTAATAATGTTTCTTTTTTTTTTTTGTTATTCTTTCACGCAATAAACCCTTGTGTCTCAGTGGCTTTACTGCCTTGCATGGTATGAAATGATTTAAAAAATGTTACTACTTTTAGGATCCAACGCCGAGCCTTTCTTTTGTAGTCTTGTTGCAATAAATTATCGGAACGAGGCACAAAAGGGAAATACTGACTGAGTAGTCTTGATTTATCAAATTCTGAATAATCAGAAATCGAAAATAAAGTAATACTAATAGACTGTGTACCTGTAAAATTGAAATATGCTCGTGCCCACACTCGTCGAGATCCGATCACGTATGGCTGGCCAGACAAGATCAGTCTGATGAGTTTCAGTACTACTCATCATGCAATTCTGAATTGGATATCCTAGATAGTTACCTATTCGGGTGTTTCCGAGTAATCATGCTTCCAAATCTGTGGCTCGATATACTTGACCAGCTTCGTCTGACTCATCCTGGTGTCAGCAAGATGTAAAACTAGCCAGATGCAAACTGGACTATGAAATAGAAATCAATGTAAGAGGTTGCAATGATTATCGATAAAACGCCGTGTCTGCTGCTGCTCTACTGCAACCTTGGAAGAGGTCTTTTGGCCCAAAGTAACATTGCAATATTACCTATGTAGATCCATTTCTGGACAAAATGATTTTGATTGGGCAATTACTCCAAATATATCGAAGCAATCCCGATGAGTACTTTTTAGCAATCATTGAAAAACTTATACCGGTCTTTACAATTCACGGTTTTCCAGGCATTTGTGTGTCGTATAATGGTTAAGAGATGCATTTCAGGTGTTCTCAAACAAATACTTTTGCAATATTTCTCTTGATACGGATTAAATGGTAAATAATGTTAGTTTGAACATCACAATCCATAAATAACACTCAAAATGTGGTTTAGATTAAAATCGTATCCAATATATCACATTAGCAAGAAGCAACTAAAGTGAAGAGAACATTTTACAATGTATACACCTGACAAATTGACTTTAAGAATACGCTAACTGACAAGTCAAAAGAATTTCCTGTTTATGGGCAACTATGTGTATAGTGTAATATTGACAATGAATAGTTGAGATCCTCTTAACTTTCATATTAATATCATAAGCTGCTAAGTGACTAAGTCTTAAGCAATTATTTAATGATTGCTCTTTAATATTCTATTGACACGCCCGCTCACCCACGCATGTATAAACACTGAAATTTTGTGTACGTGTTAACTATTGTCAGTGGTAAAAATGCATACAGCCAAATTTCGACTCGCAACTTTGGCTGCCATCTTGTCCACGGAACAATATCTTTGAGTATGATCTTTAAATCTACGACACCAACAAGTTATTAAAGGATATAAAGACGAGATAAATACATACAGACAAGTGCGTGTATGAATTTAAATAACAGCATACACATGCTTACATTTGTACATGAAAAGACACGCACACACACACACATACTATTATTCAGAACGTACTTATAGTTATACGTTCCGAATTTATTCTTTTGCTTTCAGAATTCATTATCAAAGTCGTTATATTTTCCATAATATATTATACTACGAATTTTTTATTTAAAAATATTTTTAATAACCCATTCAGCTATTTTTTTTATTAAATATAATGCAAAAATAAAGCTCTAAAAATGTTATATTTTGTCGTTGCGAAGTTATACACTAAAAATTTTCTAATATTTGGCCACCGCCTACACCTGGTGGTGCAACCACGCTTAGCGGTCCAGTCCCCAGGGTCTTAGGACGACGCTTTAACAACGGGCTAAATCTGCTCTGGTCAATGCTGACGCTGGTCCAAGCTGGTTGTTGGTCGCTTGCCGCTTCGATCCACACCGTTTCTGTCTACGCTATGTCATCGTAGTTTCGCAGCGGTGGTCAAACCGTGGCGGATGCTATATTAAGAATAGTCTTTACGGTGAAAATTAAAACGAGATATTCGTGGGGTTATTCTTATAATGGTTTATATAGCTCTTGGTTCAACAAAAATGAACCCTTTCTGCAATCTCTTTAGTGACACTGAGCCTTATCTAAACTTCTGGAAGGATGGGTTCAAAGGAATTCTGGTTGGCGTGAATTTCAGAGGCTCTCAATGCGGGGTCTCAAACCAAAGTCTATGAGCTCACCAAAGTCATCTTATATCCACTTCAGCCCAAACCTGGCGTGTGGTCGAAGGGTTCTTGGAATTCGTTGATTCTTTAATTTTCACATTAATTCTAATAAGAGCTTTCTTTGTTCCCTATCTGCGTTTTCAACTTTCCAAATTTAGAAAATGATCAATATTCCTTGAGAGTAATCACAGGGATTGCTTTTTCCTTAACTCCAACTTGCTTCACTTCACATCTCTCACCGCTACTCTGCACAAGCGGGGCTAAACTCTTCTCTTTCCTTCTCGGTATTCTAACTCTGCCCACTTCTCAGGGCGCATAATTGTTTTTGTGACAAATCTAATTTTTAAAATGCGTAGGATAAAGGGCGTGGTTTATTCTCGTCATTAATTTCAATTCTCTGACTCCTTTCGCACATACCAGAACACCTTCTTAGCACGACATGATTGATATTCATAACATCAACTCTAAGAAAAAGGGTTCGTTTCTTGTTTTCGTTTTCGTCAATGAAAATATGATCCTCATCTACTTCTCTTTCCGTTAATAATATGTGTTTTACTAATTTATCCAGAAAAACATTCTTAAAACAATTCTTTTGATCATGGGCCAACAGATAAATTTTAAATAGTTATTTGAAATTAACATTATATCATATTCAAAATACGTATGGAACGAAACTAGTCAGTGAATTCCGATATTTGCTACCATCGTCACATTTTAACGTAAAAATTTTAACATGAAAGAATTTAACGAATGTATTTTGTATCAACTGGGAAAAATGACAAGTTGCACGAAAAAAAATTTGCATTGGTGGTGATGGAAAATAAGTTCATTTTTAGGTAACAATGGAAAATGAATGCTAAAGATATTATGCTACATTCGATGAATATATCAGTAAGGTTCCCACCAAAAAAATCGAGACATGCATACAGTGCGCGGGAACAGAATGTAGTTGTGATTTTGAATGAAGTCTCACAAAAATCGTTGGAATCGCGTTGTTTATATGCACAAAGGAACTACTTCGAAGGAGGCGTGGATACTAAGTAATTAGTTTTGTTTTCATGATCGGATTTAAACATGTTTATAAAGCGAAAAAATATTCAGAAAATATGAGCTTCGATATGTCTATCAAAATGTTCCACTCCTACTAGTCTATCCCATGCTAAGCCGACACAGCCAAAACCTAGCAACAATGGAATTCACTTGGATGTTTTACGACACGTGCTTGTTGTTAACTCTTAGTACACATATGTAGGCACTAATATATATGTGTGTGTGTGTGTGTGTGTGTGTATGTGTGTGTATTATATACCGGGTGTAACAGTAAAATTGTCCAATTATTAGATTAAGCTTTGAACCGTTGTATTTTAGAAATGATCAAAGATATCTTACTGGAATTCTCCGAGATTATTATAACACTGTTGCGCTCTTCTTTGAACAATAAGAATGTATTTAGCTCTAACTTGAAATGATGATCCCTCTTCCAGTTATGACATCCCGATCCAGTTTTCCTCCCTGATGTTCCCTCTTTTTTAAACTTATTCACCGTTCTCTTGATGGAACGGACTTTGAATGTTGATACCATTACTAAAGGCCTGAATGATTTTTATCCCTTTCACCACTGCTCATTTGGGAAGACTGTGGGGTTGACACAAAACGATTTTAACCTGTTCTCTTTCTAGCTAAATAACTCAAAGGGTTTTCAGTGATTCTTATGACAAATAGTGTGAAAATATGCTAAATGTTTTATCTGAAAACCTGGAAAAAAGAAACTCAATTAGTTTAGTGATTTTTTAGATACTAAGCATTTTGCGGGATGGACATGCTGTTACACGATTTGCAAAATTTTGCTGTTACATCCGGTATATATATGATAAAATGTAGTTATAATGTATGATATACTTATGGGTTAAAGTGTTCAGTATCAGGGCTAGGGCGTATGTAGATATAAAAGTGAACATTGAAGTCAATACCCACCCCCCAAAAAAAAAAAAATGCAGATATATTGAAATACTCCGGTCGTGTATTAATCGTAAAGGACTTCGAAAATTATAGCACTTTTGTCGGAATTAAAAATTCTGGAGATCTCATCAACAAATTAAAAGACAATTCCAAAAAATAAAGTCATGTTAAGATATTTCTGTATATACTATATCTCAGTTTTCTAAGGCACCACATCGTGAAATAAAAAGAAAACAAAAACAAACCTCCCTTAACCTATTAAAAAGTTCTATTGTCTGTACAAACCAATGTATTTCCCCTTTCAAAGAAAAATTTGGTTAAAAAATGAAAATTTAATCAAGCAAAGACCTAATTCAGCAGCAAGAATTTACCAAGTAGAATATTATTAGCAATACCCCAAAATATATTGGCGAAATAGACCGACATTTAAAGAGAGTGTGCTAAAATACTCAGTACACTTGTGAAATCTTCATGATGATAATTCTAACTTGAAAAGTACATCTTTGATAAAAGTGAATCTGATCTTTTCAGATAAAAGATGTACCAAGAGTGATATCCTTTATGAACCCTCTACTATTAATATACGACTAGACTAGTTCAATATATCCTCATTTCTTAGTAAATCAATCCTAAAACAATATGGAAAAATCCGTTAAAATCTGAAGCTGGACCGATACAGTTAGATTAAAAAGATTTGGACGCTTACTGTAAAACGTTTTATTTCGGTAATTTAGATTCTGGTTTGTTCAAATAATTTTATGAGATGAGATGTGCCGGGGTAAATATTTACGAATTGCCTTCTATATTTTCCATTGCATCCACATAATTCAACAGAGGGTCTCTTAGCAAGATTCGCCTCCCAGCAAAAATTTCTATATTTGCAAATGGATTCGGGTGAAAAAATATATTAAACTGGATATTTTTTTTATCCCAACAAACATGTGCGTTTTAATCGATGGAGAAAATGGTCCTTTTGAGTATTTCTTTCTGCTGAAATTGATGTCTATAAGACCCAATCAATTCGATCTCGAAAAAAATAGATTTTTGCAGAGCAACGCAACCTATCAATAACATTGTTTTTCATATCTAATTCCGATTGCTGCAATCATTTAGTATGATACTTTTTTTGTAAAAAGCATGAAATGGAAACTTCAACCTACTAAAACTCATTTCAGACCAAGCTAACAAATTTCTACCAGTTTTGAATCACCTTTTCACTCTTTTTTATACAGAAAGAACAGCTTTCATATCAATTTTCGATCTGATGTTTTAAATGGATGAACTTTAATCAGCTATAATACTGTAATTAATTCGATCACACTTAATGAGATAGGATAAAAAAATTTCTTTTCTCAAATATAACCATTTTTTAAAATAATCTCAAGATACAATTGCTCTATTGGTTGTGGATAGGAATTTCTTAAATTTATTAACTATGCAGAATGAACATAACTGATCTTTAATGTTACTTGAAAAACATTACGAACTCACGATCTATTAAGAATCGTTCTATGTGATCAATGCACTCCACTGAATTAAGAATGAGATTATGTTGAAAAATAATCATTAGCTGCGAAAAATAAATACTTTAGTTTTTAGCCTTACGCTCAGAAAATATTGATACACTTGGTAGGGGATACTAAAATGTTCTCGGACTAATCCACTTCCCAGAATCAGTGGTCATTTAAATACTGATTTTGGAAAGTGAGTTTGGCCAAGCACCACTGTGTATGTGTAAGCTTTTAATTTTAAATTACCTATTTAATCAAATATTGTGTAACAAAGATGCTTTGTTGATAAAAGTATATTTTAAGGCCTTTTCCTTTCTAACAAAAACATTAAAAATAATATTTAAATTTCAATTATGTTTCGCGTGTCAAAATGGTATACTTTTTTAAATGCTTGTTCATTACAAAAGCACCATATTTATTCAAATATTCAAGTCTGTGAATAGTGTATTTAAACATACGACCACTCTCACTCACACACACATTTAACAGACGCATTCATGTGCATGGTAAACAAAGTAAAGTTTTTTTTTTAATTTTTTACATTAATAATTTGAATTTAGTCACGTGTGTGGTGAGTGGAGTGTTCTGGTACACACCTTTAGCTTAAGTAACTGTGTTAGATACATTATCCTATATACACCCACCTTCCTCATTTCTCATCTTAAATAACGCCATTAACAAACTGGAGCGATAAAAACTGTCGGTATTTATGTTGCCTTAACAACAACGAAATCAAAAATCAATTTTGCTTTTTACTAACTAAAAAAATAAATAAAAGTAATGGTGGCGCAATTAACAATAATACTTACCAAAGATTTCATCGGGTCGATCTCCTGTGCCAAAATTTAAAATTTTTTTTCCTCTGAAAAGTCCATAAGTTATGAGACCGCTTCGATTGCGTTTGTCTGACGTATTATTACCAAGATCGAACCGAGGGACCACTTTTACCCAGTGGTCAGAACTTAAAGCTATAACCAAAACGGTGACCCCTCCGAAAAGAAATATAAGGGTCAAACCGATAAATGTTCGTTTCCGTTTATCCATCATCAGTCGATTTTTTGTTTTAATGTGTTTTGTCTTGTTTTATTACAAAAATGGACGTTTTTCCGGGCTTTTTCTCGTTCACTTTTTATAATTAAAATTTAGTCCAAAGAATAAAAAGCCAATTTTTTTTAAAATCAGAAACCTTTTTTAAATTCTTAAATTTACTTTAGAAATGCCTAAAAAATACAAAAAAAACAAACAAAAAAAAAACAAAAAAAACTGAATTTTAAAAACTATGTCAATATGTTTTCATTAAATTAGCTGAATATAGTTGAAGTTGACTATTTACAAAACATGGAACCAAGCCCAGTGCTATGTTTTATGTTGGTTGGGTTGGGGCTAAAAAAATATTAATGAATGTATGGCTACTCGATGTGATTTTATCTGGATAATTTAAAACAAGTGAAACCGTTTAGTTCTATTTTTAGTATAACAAATTACACAAGACAGGTAACAACTAAAAACCATCCATTAGAACTTTTTCTTTTTTTCTACCTTTGTCGCTTATTTTATCCCTCGTAAAATGTCAGATATATCCTTTTTGCTTCATTTCATCAAGTATGGACGGATTATCGAGGCTTGATAGCATGTTAAAACATTTTCCTCTCCCACGAAGCAACTGCACTGTCTTCCTGTCCTTTGATAACTGGATCAGAAACTCACCTGGTTTTGTTCAGGACAAATCCAAGCAGGCAGATAAGACTGGCTTGTTTACCTGACCGGCCAGTCACCTGCTAATTGATTGCATTTCTCCGCTCAGTTTCTTTTTTTCTTCCTCTCTCTCTCTCTCATTTAAAGTTTTCTGCATAATTTGTAGCAAATAAATTTTCAATTTTTCTTCACCATTCAAAGAAGATAAACCAACTTTGGCCCTACACAAAGTCATGTTAGGGTATCAAGTGAGGATCGAACGCTCTATGTTAGCAGACGCTTTCAGACACGTATACACGCTCTCGCTCAAACAAGTGAAAGAAAACTAGTCCCGTTAAGATGTAAATAAGCGAGAAGCTTCGACATTTTCCTTGGGTAACTGACAGTGTTTCATTGTATTTGTTCTAGCTTTAAATTCTTCTTTAAATCTATGATAATAGATTTAATGCTTTTTCGTTACTTCACTGTACGTGAAACTTTAGTTCTACGCTCTTTCGAGTGGCAGAACAATTTGATTGCTTGGTACATTAAAGAAATCTGAATTTGTTTTATGATTGACTTTCCTACGACTAGAAGTGGTAATTTAAATATCAGTCCAAATTCTCCAATACATTTCTTACTCAAAAGATGACATTTTTCAGAAAACTAAAGACAAAAATATGAAATTATTAAAGCGATGACTAACAATTAATTCAAATTCTAAGTAGACTTGTATTGAAGAAGGATCTATATATATTTTTTTTATATTTTTCAGAATTAAATACAATCAATGAGTACGCTGGACAAATATACAATCAAGGAGTTTTGGAAGTTTTTTTATCAGGGTTAAGCCATTAAAATCTAGGGGCTTATATCATGTCTGCAGATTTATAAGAAATCCAGTTGCAATATATTAACGTTCAGTTCTCGCAAGTAAATCAAAATCAGTATGACGCAATTAAAATAATCCATCTCTTTTTTTTTTTAAATATTCAGATTATCTTCTAACTTTAATTATCTATTCACTATTTTATTTTTTAATAATGACCACTTTATTTGCAAAATTCTGCTCGCCTTGATCGATTTATTGATTGACGTGGTTTGTCAGGCGTAACTATTTCAGTGATGTGTGTGTGTGTGTGTATATATATATATATATATATATATATATATATATATATATATATATATATGGAGTGGGGAGACCAGTTAGCTTAATGTTCCAAAGTTCTTTTAGTATTTATGCTTTTATTTTTTTAAAAACAGTGCTCGATACGTTTGCTTGATTTTAGTGTCTCAAATTCGTAGTTCGCATCTTGGACTGTTCTTTTTGCTGACAACCATACATTGTCTTCTTACAACTGAGGGTTCGTAATTCTTGCTTTCCGTTACTACCTTCTGTGGGAGTTCGTGTAGTTTCCTTTCTGTGTCTTAACAAAAGATATGCAGATGGCAGTGTTAATAAGACTGTGACCGCCAATAATGAATCCTAATAGAACTATTTTCTCACTGTAAAAGTTGAATACATCCGGTAATGCGTTTTTAATGAATTCACTTTCTATCCGCATGCAGGAGGTTTACTTCCAGTATAAGTTCTGGAATATTTATCTTTTCCAACTACGTCCAGCTTACCTAGCAGTTCAAAAAGTCCTAAACGCTTTTGCATAGTTTATAGAATATAGGTATACATCCTTCTGTATTTTTATCGATCTTTGTTCTGTGCATAAATGTAGCATTTCTTGTTCCAGTGTTTAAAGAAACTTCACTGTTCTTGTCCTATTTCAAGTCCAATTCTGCTATGCACTCTATTAATCGGAATTCGGATGACAAGTTTCGTTATGTAACTCATTAGGCGGATTGCCCGATGGAGCTCACATTCGTTTGCATCTGAATTAGTTAAGTATGAAATCACCACCAGCCAATGATTGTCTTCAAACGGCGTTATCGTGAGGACCCTGTTATGCCTACTTATTTTTTAAAAAAAAACTTACGGTTGCAAAATTACTGTCTTCAGGGCACATTGTTGCTCCCGGCCTAAATTTCTGGCCCTGCGGGAAAAGTGAACTCTTCGTATTCAAATCCAAATTATTACCAGTGATTCCAGAGACAAATTTACAACCGCATCCAGCTACTAAATATCAAAGCCCAATAAAAAAACCTTTTCTTCCAACGATATGGGAAGGCTCTTTTCCAAGTAATATTTCTCTTACTATCTCATTTTCTGTTTTCCTAACTTTTCGGCTATATACCCACTTCAAGTAAACGAAGAATATTGTATGTACTTTGTATTAATGTTTTTGTTTTACGTGTGTTCGGGAACCTACCTGTTTTGCATAAAACCTTTACATAACTGAGTAGTAATATCGTTTGTTTTTAAAAAGAGTACTTTTGTCCTTCAAGATTAATTTATGTTGCGTTATTTGTAATGAAAAGGAAAAGTAGTTTTTTTTTTTTTTTTAGTTTTTTTTAAATTTATTTTTTTATTTACAATGGGCATGATATTCTTTTACCTTATTTCATGCTTGGCGCACTATCATAACATGTTTTTTTGTTTTTTTTTTGCAATAAACATTTCTTTTTATGATTATCGACCCATGTGTGTCATGTATGCCGTTTTTGTTATTACTCATCACGGTTTTCTGTTGCAGAGTTTATTAATTAGTTTAATAGTTTTTGTCCAGTAGATCATTTTTTCATCGTCTGTCACACTGTTTCAAACAGCGAACGACAAATAGAAATACGGCCCAGTTGGTTATTTTCCCTTATGTTGGAACCACATTAAAGTGACTAATAAACTGGTGGAAATGATATTCAATATACGATTTAAATATTTTGAATATATCGACTAACACCCGCATTGCAGTATAGTGATTTACTAAGCTGAACAAAGAGCACCTAGGTCCTAATGAGAATCGAACTCACTACTCAGTAGTAATTGATATGGCGAGACAAGCTTACTATTACACCACGTCGAATTTACAATTATGATTTTCTAAGCTAATCTTAGATGTGAAACAAGGCCGAAAGTAAGGGGTAGCCAGTGAGGATCGAACTCGCTATTCAGTCGCAATTGAACAAGCAAAACAAATATGCTAACCATTTACACACCGTCTAAGTGCTCAACTCCCGCATTGTAATATAACGTTGATGTTGATTTTTTTTTAGGTAATATCATCCTTAACTTACCTGAATCCATGCCGTAAATCAGCATTTTGGGGGCATATTTACAGACTATTTGCAGTCTCTCTATGTATATATATTTTGGATTGATGTGAGTTTGTGACTCTGTGTTTCACGCTATTTGTGATCGTCATTTTGTTTGACGATCGCAAATAACGTGAAACCCAGGGTTACAAACTCACATCAAACCAACTAAATATGTTAGCTCACTGATATTGAGCGCTTTCCAATAAGTACCGCGCATATATAACATAAATAATATAAAAAATTGCATGCGTGTGTGTGTGTGTGTATATATAATTACTTGATTTTTTTTCTAGTTCCTAAAAAAACTGATAATAAAAATATGAATTACATATTTTATCTTCCTTGCCACATTGTTAAGCGTCTATCTTGTACAATTTTCTAAACATCATGAACACTTAATTGAGGGGATTTGAAATAACATCGAAACAAATACGAATTTGACGGCAGCCAAACTCATAGCCGATGGGTTTTAGTTTTGTCTACAGTTGTTGGCCTTGAATTTGAATGTTAAATGAACCTTTGTTTTAATTAAAAAAAAAATTCCTCATTTAGATTTATCTTACTGGAACCCGACTAAATCCCTTGGATTATTTCGTTAATCGAAATCGGATTATAATTGGAATTAAATGATGAAAAATTATAATTATTCGGAAATCGGGGTTAACTTTTCTAATCAGATATTTAATATTAGACATGCACATTTAACTTTTTAAACACCCCATAAATAGTCATTATTTTCATTTGTTCACCTTTTTATGTAGGTATCACAAAAAATTCGCTTAAAAAAGATACATGATGAAAAAATTTCCCTACCCATCCTGCAAAAAAAAAAAAAATTAAAGAACGAAAGATCAAAGGATTTTTTATGTAAAGATGTTTTTTTTTTTGTTTTTTTTTATCCTTTAGAATGGCAATTGATTATAAAACCCTTTCTGGCGTCAACGCGGGACCTTAAATTTGAAGGTGTTTTTTTTTTTTTTTGTGGGCTGGGTGTGCGGACGTTCTTATAAAAAGATAATTGTTAGATTTTAATGATACTCTCAGGACTAATTTTTAAAAAAATGAAATTATTTTTTAAATGTTTTAGAAAATCTTTGTAATTTTTTTTGTGTGTGTGTCTCCTGTTACCTGCGACTTTTATGAAATTGAGAAATTTCAATTTTTTTTATCTCTTAATGTTTATATTAGTGCTAGGAGAATTTAAATTTGGGGTGGGGGAGCAAACAGAATTTGTTACAAAAAATCTGACCCAAATCGTAAAATAAAAAAATGGAATAAAAGTTATTAATTAGAAAAATTGCTTTTATAAATAAAATATATTATGGACACTATTGTTTTAAGAAAAAAATTTACAAAAATTGTTTTATTTTTTTTATTAGAAAATGTTTTATTAGCCAATTATCAAATTAAAGCTGCATTTACTAATAAATGGAAAAGCTCACTACAATTCAACGACCACCGGTATTTTATAAAGAATCAATTTTTGTTATGTGTATAAACGTGTCGATTTTTGTAAATGCAAGACACCCATACACGGCATTATTAGAAAATAAGAGCGTTACCTATCAAATTTAATATGTATATTATAGTAAAGCTATTCTAACATTTTCTCAACAAGCGTCTTCATAAGTAAGGTTATAAAACCAAACTACTAATATTAGAATACTTATAATATTTTAAAGTTTTAAGATTAATGGGTAATTAAAAAGAAATATATTAAAAAAAAAAAGACGTTGACGTTGTATTCGTCATTTAATTTTTTGCAGTTCTGTTTCCCTTAAATTTTCTAAGCATCAAGCTGTCAACAAGTCACTATACGTTAAAAATTAGTCATCGCTTTTTGTGGGTAGCTACTTTTGTGTGTGTGTATAAAACTCCAAAGAAAAGGGGTTCCTAAGTTTTAAAATGAAAATTTTTCTCTTGAAGCTTTTATATTTTAGTTTTAATTTCAAGTTAATACGTTACATTTATTGGAATAAGTAATCATTTACAAATGACACAACGTAATTATCATTAAAAATCTTTACGAAAATAAGATATAATTTTCTGAAAGTTTTAGGATGATAAGCTGATTTAAAGTTTAATTAATCTGATTTGAAACATTACTTTTTAGTTTAAAGTATCGCAGAAAAACATTAACTCAGATAGACTGGTTTGGAATTTGCTTCTAAAGGAGACTTATCTGTAAAAATTAAAGTTGACTGCCTTTTTTAGTGCAATCTTTTTAAACTATAAAGTAACCTTAAAAATGTAGGGAAATATTTAAAATAATCTAATGTTTTATTGAATTTTAGGTACTTTGGTAACTACAGTAAATTTAAGAAAACCATTCTCATTTTTTGATAATAGACGTCCTTATTTACAAAAAATAGACACGTTTATATATACACATATTCAACATTCTTTAAAATACTGGGGTTCTCTGAATTGTAAGCTTTTCCATTTATGATTACTTTTTACTTAATAACAATATCAACTAACAGGTAAAAATTAACACAGAAATTTAAGATTTAAAAAATTATAAATTATTATAATTAAGATTTAAAAAGAATTAAAATAATTCTTGTAAAAATTCATTATTCATCGGGAAAAATATTTCTTCAGACAACAGTGTCCATAATCTCTTATTAATAAAAGCAATTAAAAGATTTTCTAATTAAATAAGGTTTTATTGCATTTTTATTTTACGATTCAGAGAGGATTTTTTGGAACAGGGGGTACTGTTTGACAAAACAGTAAATTTAAATTGTCCAAGGACTTGTCCTCATAACTAAAATAAACATAAATCTACAAAAATGGATTTCTCGAAATTTCATAAAATTAAATAAATAAGTGGGTAACTAAAGAATGGTTTAAAAAATAATTTCATTCATTTGTGAATAAACCCTAAAAGTTTCATTAAAATCCGACATTGATTTTTACAAGAATTTCCAAATCAATGTGCTTGTCAACGCAAAATGACGCTCACATACAAACTATATACTTACCCGCTGACGCAAGAAAAAGAAAATCAACCAAAATCTTGAGGGTTGCTAAAAAGGATTAAAAATATAATTTAATAATCAAAATCTTTTGGTCGGTGCTAATATAGCGTAAGGTCTACCTCCCGTTTCACGTGTTTAGAAAATGTGAGACAGATATAAATATACATGTTAGACTTCTTCACTAGACCTGATGGCCACGTAAGGAGAGGGGCACGACGTACTGAGGTAGACCTCACGCTATAGTAGCGCACTTTTTGTCTCTCTTAAAAAATTTGGCGATAAAACTTTTTAATTTATTTTTAGCATGTTTGTGTGTGTGTGTACAAGCATCACCAAAATAGATGCATTTTCCGAAGCTGAATAATAATAATAATAAAAGAACACATCGCACTGTTTAAAAAAAACAAAAAAAACATGGATTTATCCGACGTAAACGAAACTTTCATTACTTATTCATTAATGAACAGGTCATTTTATTAGAAAGTTTTGTGAATATTTGGGGTGGAGTCAGTTTCACCACCACCCTTTTAGATGTATCATGTGTTCTTTTTTAATTTTGTTGGAGGATGTTTGCAAAATCTTTTTAAAGTTATATAAACAAATCTCTGAAGGTGTCATTTTAGTAAGTAAAAAAATACTTATGCAATGTCAAGTGTGACGATATTGAAAATTCGTACTAAACATTAAAAAAAATTAATTCAATAGATTTTTTTTTTCTTTTAACAATTAGTTCTTACATAATTTAATAAAAAACATTTTCAGATTGAACTGGGGAAAAATCTACACTGAATATCTATTTTAAAAAATAGAAGTGTAACAAGCGTGTGTCAACAGATGACCAAGGGAAGCGAACGCGCCTCATTGGCAGCCTTCTTATCTACGCGCGACTACAACTGAAACCTAGAGGAAGAAAAAAAAACGGAAAAATAAGAGACTGCGAATAATTATCGCAGAGTGTCCACTACTAGTGGTTTCAGGAAAGTAAGTGGAGTTAACCCCCACACAGATGTCAATAAAAAGATGTAGGCTCTATCCGACAATTAAATTAAAATTGACTAAATTCCAACGACTATTCATACATTTTAGTAAATGTCTTTACTCATATGAGAAAAAAGGAAATACGTACAAGCTTCAGTTGTCGATGAGTCAATAGGAAAGAAACCCTATTTTCAACACAATTACATACCCGCCTAAACTTTATTTTCTTCCTAACATGTCAAAATGACTCTACAATACACCGTTAAAATCAAAGTGTGTATTGGTTAGAAATTAGCATGTGAAATATTTGACCAGTCAGAGAAAACTTAAAAAAAAAACTATCTTTCTCGGGTCTACTTTCAGGAAAAATTATAAAACTCTACAGATTTTGACTTTCAAAGAGCAGAGATTGGACTGGCTCCAAGTCAAATACAAAAGGCGTGGCTACATATAACCACCTACCATTGCGTGCTGAAAGAAACGTGTCGGCAACTTCAAATTAATCATTTCCCACGACAGCAGAGACGGAGTGTGAATCTTCGCTGACGATCAGTCTTTTCTAAATCGCAGATTTTCTTTTTCTGTGAACTAACTGCCCAAAGATTAACTTAACTAAAGACTATTTTTGTACTTTTAACATTAATGAATTCATATGTTTCTAAATAGAAATTATTTAACAGCCATACTCATGTTTTCTTTATCTTTATTTTATTATTGTTTGGAATTTGAACGCTTGGACATTTAATAAAAAGAAACTGACGATAGAATTTCCTACAAGTCTTTTGGAGAAAAGAGGGTCGCTTGGCGTAAATTCATGAAGACGATCAGGTAAACACCATAGTTTTTTTTCTTTCAAACCAACACCGATAGATTGAAAATTATTTTTCTACCTTGTGATCTCTTACGTTCATAGTTTTTTTTGTTTTTTTTTTTTCTCAAATTTCTAAGTTTTTTCTTAGAGCCTGTCGTCTTGATATATATTCATTGACCTTTTTGTGTGACTTTTTAACAGGCCTCTGAAATTTTTACACGTTAGATAGATTTAATAAAGCTATTATTATATCTTACCATTTTAGAAAACGTAAGTCTTTCTCTTACGATTCTAAAGATTTCCATTCCTATTTTTTAATTTAATTCTTCAACATAATTTAATATAGGAAATCGTTACATTTTAATTTATTTTCTCAACGCTATCAAATGACAAACATTTCTCAAAATTAAATTGTCCAGTTCCCGGGTTAACCTCGGATAGCTTTTAATGTTGAATTATTCAAATTAATGTGATTAAATGTTAATTTTACACATCATTTACGTTGGAATTTAGTATACAGTTTTTATGTGTCCAGTCCTTTTTGGAGGATAACTTTTTAAATTCATATTATAGAGAATGATTATGTAGCAACTTCTTCAACAAAAAAATAAAAGAAAATGTTAATTACAATTCCGATTATTCTCATATCGAAAGCTCATTCCAATATATATTTGTTGGAATCAGATTTTGCGTAGACTAGACCGACTATTATTTACACTATTTATATTCGGACTATTGTCCTATTTTTTGTTATAATCACAACGGTTAGTTTTAAAGCTTTATTTACTCCATCAAATTCACCTAATGAGTAAACGCGTTGTGATTTTGATGACATAGTCGTGAGTTCAATCCCTGGTTCTGGCAGCATGTACTTGCAAAGCTAGCAAAGCAGTACTAAATAAAATGTAGTGGTACTAATGTTAATAGAAAACGATTAACATGTGCTACAAAATAAAGAATTATAGAGAAATAGCAGCAGCCGGGTGGCGTTAAAAGCATTGTCAAGTTGAGAATTGTAATTTGATACTGTTCATTCAGCAGTCAAGGGAGCATGCTGTGCTGAGACACAGTTATATGGAGCGTGCTGCTGGTGAAACACAGATGTGTTCATCTTGCCAGACAAGTAAACTGTATTGAAGGGGTTTGAGAAAATTGCCATTTTTTTTAATATTCTGATGGGATCACAGACATACGCGTTAGCTCCACAAATTTCTTACGAAGCGACCACGTATTTTTTTGTATACCTGACTGGTCAAAAAATATCAAGTATTTTTTTTTTTCTTTTATTAAGAATTACGCCAAAGTTGATCCCATTTTTCTCGAACTTTCTTTGACGGGAAATTGCATTATTTCCTGTTAAAAAAAATAAGAACTAGACGATATCCCTAGACATGAGCAAGAGAACAGTCTACCCATGTAGATTAAATAAAGGGCTCGTTTCGGAATTCCATGTAGATTACCCAGATATACACCTAAGGAAGGTCGGAGGGCACAACGACCGGAATGTTGTGATTGTAAATAATTCTAAATAATGATAACTCCTCATCCAAGAAATTCAGACAAAATAGTCCAACAGTTTCAGGAAAAAAAAAAACGTTTCTATTTCTCATACGAGGAAACTAGAATTACTTGTTTATCATTGATTAGAAAGATAATTGCTTGAATTAGCAGTACATATCTTTTGCAGCCAATATCACACCGTATGATAATGAAGTCCTGTTTATTATTCTATCGACATTTCACAAAAATAAACACTAATTTTGAGGTATATACAAATTGTAAAATATTCACACTGGCTTGTTTCTTAGTAAATCCTACCATTGATTTATAAAAGGACAAATCGATTGTTAAATTTTCAGTGGATTAATCGAATACATTTTGATTGTGTTACATACTTATGCCTTTTCATAACTAGCGGATTATCCATATATAAATTCTCGAAGGACAGTTACTCCTTTTAATGAGAGATCGAAAAGCCCAGCCATTCTTTTGGCTTCAGGATTATATGCTGGTATGCGAATTCTAGTGGTACCTAGCAAGTTGGTTAACTGGAAGAACAGGTTGGATTCGAATTGGTGTCTTCTGTCAGTTATTACAATTTTGCTTTCCAATCTGACAGTTTCGGCAGAAATATCTGCAATCTACAAAATCTTTTAGAAATTCATAAAAAAATACTCTTCATATATAGAAGAAAGAAAAGCATTGGCAGATCACTGTACATGGATCTGACAAGTTTAGAAACTCGCATTAAGAAATAGTGTCGTATTTTAAAAAAATATTAAGGGAAAAGGACGATAATCAAATAAGAGAAAAAAAATGAAAGAACAATAGTGTTAGAAGAATTGGGCGAGGAAAGAAAGCAGATTAAAGAGTGGGAAATGGAAAGAGAAGAAAAATGAAAAGGTGGGAAGAGAGTAATTAAAATTTTTTTGAAAAATTACAACTTTAACAGTTGCTACTAGCATGAAAAATGCCAATACTTGTAATAATAATGGTAATATTCAAAAAAATTGAAAAAAGTAAAATAAAAAGTTATCGATTTATATTAATGATAAAGAGGAAAGTAGCAACGGTTACGATAATAGGATAAAGTCAGGAGATGATGATGAAAAAGAAATAGTACTTGTGTAGCAGAATTTAAATATGTGAAGCAGAAGAGGTGAGAATATAATCTCCCTTAAACTAGAACAGATTACCCATATTCAGTTTGTTTGGCGACCACGACGATAAACAATTACAAATTTATATTTTTTACAGTGGCATCGGAGATTGGATCTGCAGTTAGTACTTGGTGACTCCGATTTTTCGAAGTTGGGTTGAAATCTTTCGCCTTTACTAAGACAAAGCACCAAAGCAGTTGGCGATGGATACTATGAATCACGAATGTATTCATGGCAGGTACTACCTTAAAAAATGAGGTATCTCAATTTTAAAATTCATTTTAAAAAATGAAAATCTTAATTTTAAGCGTATGGATTAAACTTAATATTCCCAGTAAGCAAAATCCGTTTTCAAACTAAATTTAAACGAATTAAAATATTTTCCACTTATCAGTTGAGTAAAATCAATAAATTCGTCCATATTGATATTAAATAAATCTCTAAACAAGGAAACTTGGCCCAGTCCAAACTTCTGTCTATTCCAGAAGTGAACAAAAACTGGGCGATCTGAGTTAAAAGGAGATAACTGAGATATCCGGAAGATGTATGGCACGTGGAAATAGAACAATCTACCCCGGTGGGTGAAATAAAGGGTACAGTTCAAAATTTCAATCACCTGATGAGCGTACAACGGCCGAAACGTCGTGAATATCGCAACAAAGGTGAGGGCAACAGTCTGAACAATGTAAATAGTGTAAATAACATAATTCTTTATTAAAAAATCTTTCAAATATACATTTCAGAAACTTTATTTGATCAAAATTAGCTGACTTAAAGTTTAATTTGTCAAGGTACCTCCACTGATTCGTTAAAAAATTAGCATGCCATGATGAATAAATTGTCACAAACTTAAAAATAAAGTTTTATCTTATTAAGAGGAAAAACTGAAGGATTCTTTGATTAGATCCTTTTTAGAACGTTCGAAATGTTGGTTAAAATATTTTTTTTTTTTTTTTTTTTTGTGCCAGCAGGGCTGGGAAGGGGATTTAGTATAGGAAATTTTAGCGTCTTTTTGTGGGTGAAAACACATTGATTTGGAAATTGTTGCAAAAAAATAATAATAATAATAATTGTTGGATTTTAATTAAACTTACAGGATTTATACAAAAATGAATTAAATTATGTTAACCCCAGCTTATTTAATTTTATGAAATTTCACGAAATTAAATTTTGACCCACTTAATGTTAAAAGCACAACTCCTTGGGGAATTTAAACTAATTTATTCTTAGAAAACAGGACACAAGTTACCGAAAATCTGCTCTGAATCGCAAAATAAAAAAATGAAATAAAATTAAGACATTATTTAATTAGAAAAGCTTTTAATTGCTTTTATGAATAAGATATATTATGGACATTGTTGTTTTAAGAAATTTTCCATGAATAAAAACTGGGTATGGCGATAAACTACATCCAACAGCAAGGCCTCAGATAATGTTTTCGGAAAAACAATGTTGCCAGCTATACGTTTTTGAAACAACAATGTTGCTAGCTATACGTTTTTGAAACAATGTTGCCAGCTATACTTTTTTGAAACAATAATGTTGCCAGCTGTGCGTTTTTGAAACCATAGTGTTGCCAGCTATACGTTTTTGAACGTCCTGGGTATGACGATAAACTACATCCAACAGCAAGGCCTCAGATAATGTTTTCGGAAAAATAATGTTGCCAGCTATGCGTTTTTAAAACGATAATGTTGCCAGCTGTCCGTTTTTGGAACAATAATGTTGCCAGCTATAAGTTTTTGAAACAATAATGTTGCCAGCTATACGTTTTTTTGTTTTTCTTTTGAAACCATAATGTTGCCAGCTATACGTTTTTTTGTTTGTTTTTTGAAACCATAATGTTGCCAGCTATACGTTTTTGACTTTTAAAGTCACTCAAAATCCTTTTCGGCATAAAGTGACCACCGAGGTTGAGATGCCGTTAAACAAAACAATTAATCAATCAATCAAGAACATGAAATTATTTGAAAAAACTGAACCAAAAATTATATTGGATTTTCTAAAAAGAATTGGTCTCTTATCAAAGATGTAGACTGATGTGTAAACAACATATCCTACCTTTTACCATTTTGCAAATAAAATGTCCTTATCAAATGGAAATTCTTGACTTAACAAAAATACCTAGGATTATTTTGTAGTGTGCAAGCAAATAAGCTCTAGCTTGCTGAAAATGTTTCATACAAAATAGGCATTTAAAATTCATATATTTGGCATATATATATAAACTGGATTTGGCATTAAATAACCCACAGTGGTTGATATGCCGTAAAACCCAAACAAACAAACAAATGAATAAAATGTTTTTACAGAAATCTTAATTTTTTAAAAAGTTTAATTATAATAATTTATAAAGTTTTGAATATTTTAAAATGTTGTCTTAATTTGTCCCGGTTAGGTGATGTTGTTATTAAGTAATATTTACTAATCGTAAATAGAAAAGCTTATTATAATGTCGCAACCCCCAATATTTTAAAAATAATTTAATTTTTTTGTTTTTTTGTATGTCTATAAACGTGCCAATTTTTGTAAATACGGACGTCCATACACGACATTTAAAGCCAAAGTACCTGAAAGTCATTAAAAAATTAGATCTTCCTAAATTTTAAAGATTGCCAGGAAGTTAAAAATGTTATAAAAAGGTGCTCACGTTATATTCCTCAAGTAATTTATATATATCAACCGTAAAAAAATTAGATAAACTTCAAGCTGTCAATAACTTAAATAAACAGCTTATGCCGTATTAAATAATGCATTTATGCGATATTTTAAACTTAAAGTAAACAATATTTGTTTCAACTCAGATTAATTAGATTTCAGGTCAACTAATGGTCCTCAAATAAAGTTTCAGAAAAGCATTTTATTTTTGAAAGATTTTTTTTTTAACAAGGAGAATTACATCGTGACGACGGATAGCTAACAATGGCGCTAAAATCGGCGATTTTTGCAATTTCAAAACAAAAACTCCTTCTAGGCAATTTAAATTATTTTTGAAATACAGAAAAAATTTTGCTGATTCGAAACATTAAATTAAAACTAAAACTAAATCTTCAAGAAAGTTTTCTTTTTTTTTATTTTTAACAATTCATTTTAAACCTTAGGTATCGAGTTTATGTGGAAATTTTCAAAATTTATCTGAATTGATTTATCAGTTTTTGCTTAAAATATTGCAGAAAAGCATTTTTAACACTAAGGTGGGTATTTTCACGGGCTGTTCATACATCATCTCTCGACAGCCTGATATTTGGGAAATTTAAGTGAGGGGTACATAACTGTACAATAGGTGCTTCCACTAATTTTCTGAAAAAAAAAAGAGCATACTATGATAAAAAAAATGCTCCAAACTTGGAAAAATCTTTGTTAAAAAGAATGACCAAAGTATCTTTTGATTATTTAATTATATTTTTAATCCCTTTAGGAACCTTCAAAATTTTGGTTAAAAATCTTGTTTTTCTTGCATCGACGAAACTTTTTTTTTTTTTTTTTGCGGGGAAGACGTTGATTTGGAAGTTCTAGCTATAAAATCAAATAACTTTTTGATTTTAATGAAACTTTCAGGACTTATTCACAAATGAATGAAATTATTTTAGAAACGAGATAATTTTAATGACTATTAGTTAAAAGCAGAACTCTGAGAATTTAAATCAATTTATTTATTTATTTTTGTAAAATAGAACCCCGTCTTACCGAACATTTTTGAATCGTAAAATAAAAAAATGCAATAAAACTAAGACACTATTTAATGAGAAAAGTTTTTAATTGCTTTTATAAATAGGATTTTAAAGACACTACTGCCTTAAGAAAAAGATTTTTTCGGCGAATGATGAATTTTCAGGTCACCCAGTATTTTTTTTTTGTATGTATATAAACATCCTGATTTTTGTTAATACGGGTGTTCATACAGGACATTAGAAAATAATAGCAATAACTATAATAAATTTAAAATCAAAGTATCTAGAATTTAATAAAGCATTAGTTTACGGAGAATATTTTCCTAAATTTTTAAGTTTACCGAGTACTTGAAAATTATATTTAAAAAGTCACGTTATTCTTCAATTATTTTTACAGATAAAACCTCCGTCGAAAAACACTTATCTGTCAACAAAAAACTACCGCAATTTTAAAATAATGCATTTCTGCTATATTTTAAACAATAAATATCGTAGAAATGCATTATACCTAATTCATTCCTAGAGCTGGGTGTGAGGTGGCTTCTAATAGCCTGCTCAAGTTAGAGAATTTGCTTTGAAAAAATATAGGAAATCAAACAAAACAAAACCGAAATTGCTGAGAGAACTAAATGCACGTCTATTCTTAACTAATTATAAAATTTCTACAACTATGAAATGAAGTTCGATATTATGAGTTTGAGAAATTAGGACAAGTAATGAAGAGGAATTGATGTAATGAAGAGGAATTGATAGAATGTAGAAGACAATATGAATATGAAATGCTAAAACTACAATTGGGGAATAAATGTCTCAATGCTTTTGTTGAATACAGCAGTAGATATATCATCTTTTAACAATACTGAGAATTAGTTGTTGATGCCTACTATGTGAATAAAACGAATAAATTCTCTAGATGCAGATTTCGTTGTCAGAAACAGTAAAGAAATGTCCAAAATTTGGAAAAATATACAATAACAAGAAAAAAGTAATTTGCCGCATAAATATGTGTCGAACATGATATTCATGTTAGTGTCCGACATAGATATCATTCACTAAATTAAATTGAACAATGTAGACAGAGATATGAAGACACAAGCAATGAACTTAACGTTGATTCCAAGAAATATTTGGGAACATTAGTAAACAAATGATTTAAGAACCATTTTCAGTTGTGTTATATGCACCAGTTATAATCTTTGTGAAGCTTTGAAGATACGAGGGTGGGCTGAAAAGTCAGCTTATGAATATTTCAGCCGACCCTCGTAATGGAACAACTAGATACAATAGTTGCCGATTGTAAAAAGGACCATAAATTCTGTGAAATTAATTAATGCTGTAAATTTAGATTAGAAACAAAAATGTTAAAACATTACAAAACCAGTCTCAAATTAAAGGAAAATGCTAACCATTTGTTATGGAGCATTGTACAAGAGAACTGTATGAATATTTATAAATAAAATTGTTAAAATAATTTCAAAACATTTGGTGTTGGATTTTGACTTGTCTTAGCAGAGTCAAGCAATATTTAAAAAAATATTTAACAATATAATTGCATGTTTTCTTTTCAGAAACTAATATAAATATTTGTCACTAATAATTAGTATCAATCAATTCCTGCAGCTTTTCCATTTAACGCCAAACAAAAAAACACTGACTGAACTGTGGAGGTATCCAGTGGAATTTTAAAATTACCACGACCTATTTCTTTGAAAAGAAATTTCATATTCTTGAAAATAAAAACTTATGCTATAAAATATTTGTTCTTCTGTGGGGCAATTTTTTCTTGTAACATATCCTGTTAAATACAAATGTAGCAGTTTACAGATTACAGATCCTAGTTTCAAAAGTTATCAAATATTTGGCATGCAATTTCATCTAGTAGATACCCACATTTTGAGCATTTTTATTAAAATAATATTCTTTTTAATCAATTCACTCCTAAGTAACACGATAATGGCACTAAGACACAAGGGGTTACTGGGAGTGAAAGAGAATGAGAAGACTTTAAAAAAAAATATTTAAAAAATATTCAATTGAATGTTCCATTCAATTGAATATTTTTTTTAATATGAAATATTTCGATAACATTTTTTTGCACTTTCTGGCGGTGCACATGAAATTTTCCAAATTCATTTTCTAAATAGACTGTGATAAATTCAACAAGCATAGCAAAATTAACAAGTACCTACAGACATTAATTACACAATTAGTTTACAATTGATAAACAAGTGGCCCTTATAAATTATTTGATTTTTCCTTGTTTTGCTATTTTTTGTAAATTCAAGAGGCTGGATGAACAGCTGATTGTTAGATTGTCACAAAATCCCGTTGATCAATATTGACACACATTTTAAAATTTGATAAATTTCTCTTTTTGTAGAAATTGGGCAACACATCATTTTGCACATTTCGCATAGAAGCAGATTTATTTGTAGTTCTTGGTTGAAAATTAGTACACTTGATGGTAAATGGTCAATTACTGATGGTGGATTTTAGGGTCGTACTTTTCCTTTAACAACCACTGTTTCATAGCCAGATGGAGAATACCTTTCACAATGTTTGGTTTGTCAGAAGTGTTGTGTCGAGCTATTTTCTTTAAATAACTATTCTCGTGATTCTGATCTTGGAGAAGACGAAATACCTTAACTTTATGTTGTTCGTCATAGCTACCCGAGCTAACCTGTTATATGTTGGATTACCGCCCCCTGACAATAATCACTTCGGAACGAGATTTGAAAGTTTCTACATCTTTCCCTTTTGTTAGCAACATCTCTTCTAGCTCAGTCGGCATATAAGTACCACCGAGAAACATACTGAAAGTTGCTTTGAACTCTTCACAACATTAACTTCATTTCTCATTTTTCTTTTTATAACATGTCCGTTTAATATATATATATATATATATATATATATATATATATATATATATTTGTTTGTTTAAATTCCATGTTTTTCTCTCTTATTTTTGTCCGGACTCACATGAGTCCGCTAATATTGCTTATGTGACAAATATACCATAAGCAATATTAATAATAATATCAGAAATTCTTTATGATAAATATTTTAGAGCGGTGGTAAAATATTGAATTTATTCAATTATGGCATAACTTTTTTGATAAAATTCTTTATAAAATTTTTCATTAATTTCGCAGTGCAAAAGTTACATTTTTGTATTGTATTTGTCGCACCTCCTAAAAGACGGATGTAGCACTGATTAAAGCATTAGTTAACTTATACATTTAGACGTCGTAATATAAACAACGCGCGGGTGTAGTTTCAGTAAAATAACAAAACCAACAAATCAGATTTGGGCCAATCAAACGGAAAATCGAGAATCTAAAATTGTGTTCAAGTTGTACCTATATGTATCGATATAAACAGAGGAGAATCGGCATTTAAACAGATAGCGGTATAGCGACAGAAGAGAAGCAGCCACATCAACGGACCAGGAACGACACATCGGCGCCATAAAATTCTATTCACTACTCCCGACAAGAAATTTGACATGAATACCAACATTCCGCCGATTGATAATTGCATTTATTTGTAAGTACGAGCTTCGCATACTAAAACAAAATACGCTCCCGAAAAACTTACACCTGTGATTTATGACCGGTGCTTGCTGTTCCCACAACGAACTAATTGCTATGACAGAGGCTCATCCCCCACCCCACGACGCCAGTGTTTCGCCTAATAAATAGTTGTTATTGTTTGTTCTATAAGTCCATGTTTGTGTTTATTCAGTGTCTGTAGTTAGAAGCGGTGCTAGCTCAAGGCCGACAACACAAATCGTAGCCTTCATACACTTACGAAGGGCGGTAAAATTAAAATTTAACATACTTATTTAAAATACTTTTGAGAAAGAAAATCAAATTATTCATTAGAAAAAATTATAATCAAAGTGTTCATTGTTATGAAGGACAATATCATGGAGAAAAAATTAACATTGTGCTAAAATTCTTAATGACACTTTTTTGTTGATTTCGCACCAATATTTTTTACAACAAAAACAAAAGTAAAATACTGCAAATTCAAATAAAATAAATGAATATTATACTTCACTGTCTTAAATAAATTGAAGTTAATCCAAGTGTAAAAAGTAAAGATTTCTTTTTTTAAGTTTAAATTGTCGATTCCAGCAACGAGCTCTAGATCTCGTCACCCGCAGTCCAGAGAAAAGCATGCACGCTGTTCGGGCGTCTTTTTGGATTCCCTTTGGATTAAAGGAATTCTCTCTTCACCGTGATAAGACTGGGAGCTTTATACCTCGATTACTATTAATGTATCGTACTATTCCAAAAGCCAAGTAGATTAGAAAACCTTTCTGCTTAGAGAAAACGTGAAACTTACGCGCCTTTAAGAAAGTCTTACACTACGAATGAAAAGATATGTTACAAAAAATCGAATCCAGAAAGAGCTCAATTTATAATACAGAAGGGTCATGATACGTCGATAATAAGAAATAGGGATGGAATAGTAGCATGCTTGCCAAGTTAAACCAAGAAAGGAAGAAGAAGAATGTTATGTTAATACTAGTAATGATCGTGGTCAAAAATCAAAGTAGTGCTACAAGTACGACGCGACGTACTTTTTCATTACGGTGTTTGAAACGTTATACTTTTAAAGTGTTTTAACATAGTGATAGCATCATTTGTCAGCTGCATACAACAAATGTCAAATCGCTTGAGTCATTGTAGACGGGACCTTTTATGTCTTATCAAATACATTCAATACATTAGTAAAGTCCCTTATTTAAAAAATCATTTCAAGCAAGGCGATAATACTACTAAGACGCAAGGGGTTACTGGGAGTGAAAGAGAATAAAACTTTAGGAGAAAGAACCGGAAATCTAACCCTAAACAAGAAACAAAGGATAAACCTCTACTCCTGTTCAAAAGACTTGGAAGACGTATGAAATGTATTAAATATATTCAGATGGCTAAAAGTTGATAGACTAAGTTATATGCCTTATCCAAAATAATTGGCCAAGTAATATATGTTATGTTGTTAAGCAATCTCATTCTCTTTAAATTGATCTCTTTATAGATTTATTTACTATATAGGCAGAAATCATGTATTCAATTAGTACAAATGTTTTATCATTATTGTACCCTCCAGATATTCATTGAATGGACTTCTTATTCGAATAAAATAAAAGCAAAGTCTGAAGATTGTCAAGTCAGCTGCGCTAAACTTACTCATGTCTACTTTGCCCACTGTCATTATTGACCATAGGCTATTTACTAGCTAACTTGAACAGGTTGATTGGTGACATATCAGATTCCAATGAACAGAATGAGCCTTGTATAAGAAGTCTTCCTTTCCATTTGACTGATGATCAGATCCCCACATTTCTGTATTTCTCTTCTCGTTCTTGATTGACAGCTTATTCAACAAAGCAGGGAAAATGCAACCAACGCAGTAGGATCTGACAATCACACTTTAGACGGCCAATCATAAGAGGAAGATTAATTCAGTTTCGATGTGCTACTATGGTTTGTTCTGTTAATTTAGAAATGTTTTTCCCAGACGTACAACTAAGAAGAATTGGTGTCTATTAGTGAAACCATTTCCTTTACATTTACAGTTTGGAAAGACGGAAACTGTAGGGACATTATTATTATAAATAAATAAAAACAAAATCTAAAATAATAATAATAATGAAAATTATAAATAACATAAAACAATAACATAAAAACGTTGTATAAAATAAATTAAAAATAATAAGATACTCATGCAACAAAGACTGTTCCTGTCGGACATACGGACATCCCACCAAAAGACGTTAAATTCGACCTCTTCGCCACGAATCCTTGGACAGTCAACACGTGTCCAACCTCACTCTGTGACAAGACATGTACAATGCAACAATTACAACCAAAAATACACACACCAGTACACATAAAAAATAAATTGTATGAAATTAATATAACAAGCTTTCCTGTTATTTCTGTACGTTTTATTTCCTTTCAAGTATGTTTTTATCTCCATAAACACTAGGCTAATTTTTTGCTACTTTAAGTGACACCACATCATTTTGGTCACTCTCGATGTGCATAAGAAAAACAACCTATTCACCCACATCATTTTAGTAACCCCGACAGTGTATAAAAAAATCAAGTACATTATTCATTTTGGTGACCACCGACGTCCAAAAACATACTACTACTCACATCATTTTGGTGACTACTGAGGTACAAAAAAACCCCGACGTGTACAAAAAAACATACTAATATCCACATCATTTTAGTGATACTTGACGTACCAAAACCTTCCTATTCACCACATCGTTTGGTGACCACCGAAGTTAAAAAAAAAAAGAATTATTCACCACACCATTTGGAAAAACCGACCTTCAAAAAGAATCCAACCACACCTTTAGCGAAAACGATGCAGAAACCAAACAAAGACTTTGGAATTCCCGACGTAAAAAAATTAACCAGGCGATTTAGCAAAGTAAGCTCTTTTATCTACATGCTTTATTTGCATTGTAGAATCAGATTCCTACATTTTTTTTAAATTTTAAATTTTGTGCAAGTTAAACACATAGAGGCTCCCAACCAAATATAACAAATGATGTATTTTGATTGGTTGTAAAATATTAATTAGGTGTCGTCAACTACGTCCGAAGGTACCGACCCAAATTTTGACCTCTAGTTGACGCCATAAAATGTAAACATGTTCACGAGCCTCCCCACGTGACCAAGAGAACTAATAAAAACGAAACTTCAACGCGACTTGGTCAGTGGGCACTTAAAATATTGAACCAATTCACTTGACTTCATTGGAAATCAACAGAGCAAAGGAGACGAACTTTATCTTCAATACAACAACAAACATTGTCAACCACTTCCAGGCTTAACACTCACTCCCACAAAATATTCTATTCCACAAGAAGAATCTCTGGTTAAAGAGCGATAACACTATAACAATCAGTGAGTCCAGAACAATACTTCTTTCTATTTAATACAAAAACAAAAACAAAAACAACGGTTTAATTTTCCTATAAAAACAATTATAGCTAACTACACCTTCTCATTTTCACACGTACAGTAAAGTAACTCAAATTCTTTCAGTAACACACACCAAAGAACTCTATTGTGTTTATCAACTTTTGCACTGTATATTATGTATATGTTGTGTTTATAAAAAATATTTATTGTTGAACAAATTCATAATTTCTTCTACTTGATTAATTCTCTTGTTGTTGTCTTTGTTACATTTGATATTGTAAAAATTGTAGAGGGTCAGTTTTTATTTCTATTTATAACTAATACAAATTGGCTGACCCACTATAAATTGGTGACCCCGAAGTTCAAATGTGCAAAGCAATATTTTAAAAACTGCATTTTATAAGAGAAATACTTTAGTATTCACGTTTTAAACGAAAACAATGGAAAATTCTACCAGCGAACATATTGAAGTGCCAATTTCCATCAGTCTACCGACGTACAAGCACACCAACGTTCAAGTGCGGTTTGCGCAGTTAAACGCAATTTTTAATGCAAGAAAGGTCACGTCCCAACATGCCCGTTACGCTTTTGTAGTTGAGAAACTTCCCTCAGATGTAGCATTAGAGGTAGCAGACCTCCTCAGTGAAGTTCCGGCGGAGAAACCGTATGATACTTTGAAAGATGCTATACTATACCGCACGGTCGAATCAGAGGAACGTCGGTTGCACGATTTGTATAATAACCATCATTTGGGACACTATAAACTTTCCCAATTGCTTAGAAAGATGAAAGTTTTACTAGGTGACAATACCATGTCTGACAAAAGTCCTCCGTAAACTATGGATGGATAAACTGAGCCCACAAACGTCACAAATATTAGTGTCACTCCTGGACGATTTGGACCTACAGCGATTGGCAGAAATTGCGGACAAAATATATGAGAATAAACCTCCGGAAACTGCTTCTGCGACACCTTGACAACCTATTGTCTCTTCAGTCCGTGACTCACAAAAGTTATCGAAAATTAAAGATTGTATAGCCGAGCTTACCTCACAGTTACAAGCTCTACAAACCGCTATGCATCAGCAAAATCGCACACCCAACAATTTCACTAGACGACCACGTCCATCACATCATACTAGGCGAAGATCACGTTCCTCATTCAGAAGCAGGCCTATATTTAATACCTGTTGGTATCATTTTAAATAAGGACAACAAGCGCGGCATTGTACGAAACCGTGTAACTTCGACATGAACGCAGCTAAGGATAACAACACACAGCAGTCAGGAAACTACTATCCAGGCAACAAGTAGAGACGTTTGCTTCCGGAGGGATGCCAAAAAGTCGTCTCTTTTACATCCGAGATGAGAACTCCGGCTACTTGTTTTTAGTGGACACTGGGGCACAAATTAGTGTAATACCAGCCAAGCCTAATATGTTGACTAGAAAGACAGATACAAAGGTCTCATTAATTACTACCGGAGGTTCATTCCTGGTTGTTCCCAGATTCTGATTCCACTCACAGATTTACTGCAACAATAGCGTCAGAAGAACTCAAAGATTACCTTGGAAGGCGAATCACTGACTGCTTTTCACAGAGCCAAAGACGCCCTTGCCAACTTTACGAAGCTATCATATATAACCGATGATGACTCAATGATCACACTGACAACTGACGCATCAGGCGACTCAATAGGGGCTGTGCTTCACCAGGAACAGGGAGATGCTAAAAAATCCATTTCGTTCTTTTCAGTCAAGCTAAACTCATCTCAAAAAAAGTACAGCGCATTTTCAAGGGAATTTCTGGCAATCCGTCATCTTTTGGAAGGACGGGATTTTGTGGTCTATACAGATCATAAAGCATTAATTTATGCTCTGCACGCCAAGTCGGACAAATATACCCCAAGGGATATCCGACAATTGGATTATATTTCCCAATATACGTCGGATATCCGCTATGTAAAAGGGGCTGACAATATAGTAGCTGATACCCTATCGCGATCAACGATACAGTCAATCGACGCACAGCCCTTGAATTTCGACTCCTTAGCGGAAGAACAAAAGATTGACACTACTTTGGAATCAGTAAAAGAAAAAACGTCACTACAGTATAAAGCAACACCCTGTGCCATTTGGTAACACTACTGTCTATTGTGATGTAAGGACAGGATACTCTAGGCCCTATGTACCACCTTCTTTGCGAAAAAAGTATTCGAGCATTTCCATTCTCTGTCGCACCCTGGTCGAAGAGCGACTACTAAGATGATTAGTGATCGTTTCGTTTGGCCAAAAATGTCCAGTAACATAACACTGGACACAGACTTGTTTAAAATGCCAGCAAACTAAAATACAACGGCATACCAAGTCTCCGCCTGGTACATTATCTAAGCCTGATGGTAGGTTCGCCCACATTCACGTTGACTTAGTGAGCCCTTTGCCCGACATTGATGGACACCAATACTTATTAACAATAATCGATCGTTTCACTCGTTGGCCTGTAGCCGTTCCTTTAAAAGGTATTTCAGCGGAAACGATTTCCAGGTGCATTCTTAGAGAGTGGATCTCTATCTTTGGTTGTCCTTCAATAATAACCACTGATAGAGGTTCCCAGTTCCAGTCAGTCCTTTTCAATGAATTTATAAACTTGTTAGGCGTAATGCACATTTCTACAACCGCCTACCATCCATGTGCAAACAGCCTTGTGGAACGATTTCATAGGCAACTTAAGGCAGCACTAGCAGCAAGTGATGACTCCAGGACTTGGCTGGAAAACCTACCACTGATTTTACTGTCATTAAGAAATGTAGTCAACGAGGACTTAGGATGCACTACAGCAGAACTTGTTTTTGGGACTACGCTAACATTCCCTGGACAGTTCGTGGAAAAGCATACTCCTTCCAGACCGACTACCTATTTTGTCCAGGATTTTAAACAAAAAATCTGGTCCACATAAAGTAATTTATAGAACGTCTAAGCATTTTACTTTACTTTTGCACGGAAAGCCTAACACAGTGTCAGTCGACCGGCTGAAACCGGCTTACATCGATTTATCTCATAAATCGCTTACTGAACCTGAGCTAACATCTTCGACCCAGCCAGCGCAGCTTGCACCTTCAGTACCACCCGCGGAAGTTACTACCAAGTCTGGCAGACATGTTCATTGGCCTAATAGATTTAAAACGTATATTACATATTGAGAAAATTTTCTCTCAAAAATTTTCACAATCTGCGAGAGGGTGCGGGGGGGTATTGTAGAATCAGATTCCTACATTTTTTTTAAATCTTAAATTTCGTGCAAGTTAAACACATAGAGGCTCCCAACCAAATATAACAAATGATGTATTTTGATTGGTTGTAAAATATTAATTAGGTGTCGTCAACTACGTCCGAAGGTACCGACCCAAATTTTGACCTCTAGTTGACGCCATAAAATGTAAACATGTTCACGAGCCTCCCCACGTGACCAAGAGAACTAATAAAAACGAAACTTCAACGCGACTTGGTCAGTGGGCACTTAAAATATTGAACCAATTCACTTGACTTCATTGGAAATCAACAGAGCAAAGGAGACGAACTTTATCTTCAATACAACAACAAACATTGTCAACCACTTCCAGGCTTAACACTCACTCCCACAAAATATTCTATTCCACAAGAAGAATCTCTGGTTAAAGAGCGATAACACTATAACAATCAGTGAGTCCAGAACAATACTTCTTTCTATTTAATACAAAAACAAAAACAACGGTTTAATTTTCCTATAAAAACAATTATAGCTAACTACACCTTCTCATTTTCATACGTACAGTAAAGTAACTCAAATTCTCTCAGTAACACACACCAAAGAACTCTATTGTGTTTATCAACTTTTGCACTGTATATTATGTATTTGTTGTGTTTATAAAAAATATTTATTGTTGAACAAATTCATAATTTCTTCTACTTGATTATTTCTCTTGTTGTTGTAAAAATTGTAGAGGATCAGTTTTTATTTCTATTTATAACCAATACAAATTGGCTGACCCACTATACCATTCACTCTCGACATGAAACAAGACGGCATACTAGCTTCAGTTTCCATTAAAATTCCGGAATTTATGCAAGCAACTTCAAATGGCTGGTTCGTAATATGTGAAGCTCAATTTGCTGTGCGTACCAGCTCGGAAACAAAATTTTACGACGTGTTTACCCCCAGACACTATATCTAAACTACAGACTTCCACACCCTCTTCGAAGGAGTAAGTACTCAATAAGGTAGTAATTCAGATGCACGAGAGAACAAAGCCGGAAATGTTTGCTAACCTTTCAAATACAAAAATAACCGGCAGACCTTCAGATTATCTCCGTGAATTACTTGCTATAGCATCGAAAGTACGAGCTGGCGACGAACTGGTCCGCCATCGTTTTATACAAGCGTTACCACCAAATATTGCTCCAGTTGTAATTTCTACTAGAAGTCTCTCACTATCCGAGATAGAGACACTTGCAGATGAAATAATTCGTTTTATAAAAACGAACTTACAAAATACAAGTTCCGTAATTCCGCAGGGAACGAGAGTTGCTTCCCCCTACATATTATTACTCACTCAAACCCTACTATGAAAGTCAAAAACCCCTACTCTGTCGAGGCCATATCTACTTTGCTTCCAAGACAAGGTCATGCAAATCATGGTGTAAATGGCCTGATAAAGCTTAATGTAAAATAAAACCCATTCGACATATTCTACAAGAACCCCAAAACGAACAGCTGTTGGAAAACTATTAGCGTGAGTTGCTATGGTAACCAGTAACTCGCAGCTTTTCAAGATTGCCACTATTATAATTGACTTTCCCATTGATACTAGGGCATTGGTAACTATACTTCCAACAAACTTCGCTCGAGGACTGCATCTCAACCCTACTCCTGTTCGTTTATCGTCGGCCACAGGCGATAATATTCCTTGTCACAACGAAACATCAGTTGACATAGTGATTCCTGGCTTGCGACGCTTATTCACATGGACAGTAGTCGTAGCAAACACCCTCGATCCATTATTAGGAGCAGATTTCCTCAGAAATTGCAGTATTGGAAAATTGCATGACAATAAAACGGAGCACTACACACCAAGTACGCAAGCCACTACTCAACAGATTACTGTTAATAACTATTCTCAACTATCAAAGCCAGATCAATTTCTGCTAAACAAACCCCCTACCCTGTTCATGCCACGCAGAGAAAGGCCCAATACATCTATAACAAGAATCAAATACACTATTGACACTGGTAATAGTAAACCAACTTCTGCTAAAGCACGCCAGTTACCAGAAGAAAAATACAAAGTTGCAAAACAAGAATTCACTGCACTGATGAACACTAGTATAATCAGACCCTCAAAATCACAATGGGCGTCACCACTACACTTAGTACTTAAATCAACACCAGGTCAGTACATATCTTGTAGGTTTTATAGACACTTAAACCTCATAACTAAGCCTGATAAGTATCCCCTACCCAATATCAACATCTTAAGATGAAAACTCCATAATAAACACGTGTTTTCTAGGATAGACTTGTTACATGCGTATCATCAGATACACATGAGTGACGAAGACAGCGAAAAAACCGCCGTCATTACAGCCTTTGATCTGTTTGAATATTTTTATATGCCTTTTGGCCTACATAACAATAGTGCTACCTTCCAATGTTTCATGGATAATATCTTCATGGGCATATCTATATCTTTGTCTATATAGATGACATTTTAGTATCCCCAGAAACACAGAACCAACATTATGAAAATCTGCAGTTCTGTCAATCCTTACAATAAAAGATCTACAAATATCCTTGGATAAATGTGACTTCTTCAAAGACAACATAAACTTCTTAGGATAATAATAATAATAAAACTAAACAAAAAAAAAAAAAAAAAAAAACCCGAAAAACCCGACAAATTCAAGATTCATAGAACCAAACGACTAAGTCCTTGCGCAGATTTCTTGGATTGGTTAATTTTTGCAGAAAACTAATTCCAAAAGCAACTAAAATATTACTACCTCTAACAGAACTCGTCAGATACAACCAAACTGCAAAGTCACTACAGATGAATTCCACACAAAGAGAAGCATTTAAAACATTAAGGACACTATCAGAAATTACAGCATTAACATACCCCAACCTCAAAGCCACTCAATCTAATCTCGTAACTGATAGGTCTAGCTATGCAACTGGAGCAGCACTATATCAGATGGTAGACCTCGATCCCCATAAGCTTCCACTAAAAAAACTAACGGACATACAAAAAAAATACTCAACACTTGATCGTGAACTATTAGCAGCTTACCAAGCTGTACTACACTTCAAACCACAAATAGAAAGTAGACAAGTTTATTGATCGCAAAACCTTATGATTGGCATTAAAAAAACTACACCTTTCAAATCAAACAAAGACATCTTTTAATTATTGCTGAATATATCTCAGATGTGATATACATCAAAGGAGAAGACAACATAGTTGCTGATTATCTTTCACGACCAGCCTTATCAGTTACGATTTACTTATGCGACTTACATGCTATAATAGCACAACAAAAGAAAGATGAAGAGATTTCTAAATACAAGGATAACGTCAAGTTATATAACTATGAAGAGTCAACCCTCTTCTGTAACACAACATCCACACCAAAACCACTCATTTCTGAATCTCTTCGTAAACACATCTTCGATACATTTCCCTAGCAAAATGTATTTTTATCTGCATCAATAGAACAAGATGGATAGAAGCTACCCCTCTTCAAGACACCTCAACAAGTAGATTAGCTATAGCATTCCTCATCATTTGGATAGCTCACTTTGGAGTACCGCTTCATGTCATCACAGACGTAAGCATTTCGAAAGCGAATTATTCAAAGATTTATCCACCATTATAGGGTTCCACGGACATCGAACAACCTCATACCACCCTAAACAAATAGAATAATACAGCATCAGCACAGAATTCTAAAAACAGCCATCCTATCCAGAAAACAAAACTGGATAAACCAATAGTTCTTAGCATGAGATATGTACCCAATGAAGATAACATTTCAACTGCCATCGCTGTCACTGAAACCCAACTATTATTCCCAAAACTGCTAATAGAACATAACAGTTCTACGGTTACTAAAGAAAATATTAAACAATTTTCTGAAGAGATGATTAAGCTGAATCTATCACTCCTTTCTGAAGGACGCTTTCACTCAGCTAAGCAATCTTTCATACCACTTCAACCCATGTCTGGTTAAGAACAGTCAGGAAAGCTCTTGAAGCTCCATAATCTAGACCCTATAAAGTTATTACCAGACATGAAAAATACTTCATAATAGAAAACTCCGCAGGAAAACATCTCAGTCTCTACTGAAAGATTAAAATCTGTGACATTATTACGAAAGCACAACAAGAAACATCCAATAAAATCATCACCTGAACAACCGAAACAAACTACGGAACACTCAAAACAACCTCCATTATCAAAAAGAAGAACTACACATTCCGGGAGGAGATTTAATTTCTCCAAAAACAATGACTATTTTTTTCTTCAAATAGCCATCCATCAGTGCTGATTAGCTCCGCTAAATTGGTAGAGATGTGATATAGGGACATTATTATTATATATAAATAAATAATAATGAAAATTATAAATAAAATAAAACAACAGCACAAAAACGTTGTATAAAATAAATAATAAATTAATCCCAGCATGCTACAAAAACTATTCCTGCAGGAAATACAGACATCCAGCCAAAAGACATTAAATTCAACCTCTTCGCCACGAACCCACGGACAGTCAACACGTATCCAACCTCATTTTGTGACAAGGCGTGTAATAATATGAAGTAACTCCCTCTCATTACATGTACCATGCAACGTTTACAACTAAAAATACACACACTAGTACGCATAAAAGATAAATTATATGAAATTAATATAATTTACCATGCTTTCCTGTTATTTCCTGTCAAGTGTTTTTATCTCCGTGCATAAGAAAAACAACCTATTCACCCACAAAAGAACATCTGATATTGTGTCTCCCGAACATGAGTGAGTACTTCTTTTCGAATACTCGCGGATTCCGGTCATGGTATAACTAACTTGGTAATCATAGTACTATGCCTGCATCCAGTAGGTTGACTGATTATGATAAAATACCATCTTTCTTATATTAAAAGCTAGTCTAGTAATATTTCAGACATGACTCCTAAATCTACCGAAGTTACAAATATTTTCTTCAACCTAATTCTAGATTAGACGAATATCCTTATATGGACATGAAGTAAATAAATCACCTAGTGACGTTTCTCCTTCCTATTCTATCAATTTTGACGTTTCCTTGTTTCACTAAAACAGTGCTTATTTTTATTGTAAATGTTATGTAGGCATCCATGTTCACTTGGGATTGGGTGGTCGAGTTGGAGAAGATTTTGGGCTTCAGTAAATCACTCTTAAATATTCAATCTGTCTGTATTCACGATTTCCTACTACTGACTTGTAAAATCCGAGTTATCCTAAAAAGGGGAGTCTATAATGCCACACTTGTAATCTGAAGGGTATTAAAACATTTCTGAAAGATTTAATATATAATATTTAATATATTTGAGAAATATGAGGAAAATTTAGAAGATAAAGTCTTCATAACCAATGTCAACAGCACTTCATATGTGTACTTTTTCAATGCAAAACATATTTATAGATGAAGATTGTTTTAGTAACTCTAGGCTGAGTATTTCAAGAGACATTTGATTTAATGTTCTTTGGAAAGTAAAATAAAATATATAAAATTCCTTAGGCATATTTGATAAACTCAAGCAAAATAAGTTTCTGTAGGAAAATGAAATAAAAATCGATAAGCAACGTAATAATGAGTGATAATTAAAAAAAAAGCACATTTTCCTATGATGCTAAAAGCAAAGGAACCAGAAATATGATTACCCCCACTTAGCTTCATCAAATGTCATTAGGTGCCACTGTTGAAGTCTATAAAATAATTAACATTTCTGGCCTCACCCTCTTTCTCCAAGATGTAGCAATACATGGAAAATGGATGGTCTCACTGGGGTACATTAGTTCCACCCAACAACAACCCACCCCATTCTACTGACATCAGACTCTTGTACCACTTTCAATGCATGGCTTTCACACATAACAGACATACTACAATCATGTTTAAAACTTCCAATGATAAAGTACAGATTTTTCTTTGGTTGTTGCAAAAAACTGACTCAAGCTCACCCATTAATATGATGCTTATATTTACCTACCCTAACACCTGAACCAGAAAGAAAACATACCCAAGAGACATTGAGAAACTTTGTTTTGTTACAGTGTATATATAAAAAAAGAGAGAATAAATGGTCCATCATAGAAAACTAAGCCTTGTATGCTTTTCCTTAATTGCTTACATGCACCTAACATTTTAAATTCCATATTTCTCAACAAAATGATGAAAAATTGATAACATTGTCAGACATATGAAAATGTCTGTTAACATTTTACTGATTTTAGTATTTTATAATTATTTCAAGGGTTTGATGCTTGGATCAAAATAGTGAAGAAGAGAAAGGCGATACTGAAAATGTTGTGAAGGTGAAGCAGAAGAAGAAGTGAATGAGGTAGAGATAAAAGACAAGAAAAGGTAATAAATAAGAAAAATATGTGATTAAGAGGAAAGGAATTAAAAGTAGAAAGGAAGTTAATGTGGTAAAGAAAGTTGAAGTATTTCAAAAGAAAAAGGTATAAAGATGAGAATTTTGAAGAAGAGACAATCAAAAAGAAAGTTTTTAGTAAAATGTAGAATAAAGAGGAGTACAAAAAGGAAAAGGATTAGAAAAGATGTAAAAATATATAAAATATAGAAAATACGAGAAGATATTTAAAAAAAATTATAAAGCTAAAAGATAAAAATGTTGCAGTATAACAAAAATATTTAAAGACCATAACAAAATATTGAAGGAGGAGGTAATGAGGTGAGAGAAAAGAACTGAAAAAAGTAGACTGAATAATGAGCCTCAAAAGGAGAAAATGGCGGATAAGAATGAGATGAATAAACATGGAGATAAAAAGAATGCGGAAAATGTCAAAGTAACATTTTGGATGAATGAAGAGAATTCTTACTTCTATTTGGAACTTCTATGTAATTGAACATCCAAAACAAGTTATTATGACTATTTTTTAATAAGGATTTTATGAGCTGAAATTCACATATGTTGTTCTTATGTATATCCTGAAAATTTTAACAATGTACACGTACACACACATATATATTATATGAGAGAGAGAGAATGTGCAATTGACTTAATGGATAGTGGCTCAGAATGAGAAATCAGAGAGGCAAGTTCAAATTACAGTTGAGTACATTACATTCACTTATGTGCAAGTACCCTTGAGAAAAAAGTGAAATCATCTCTTCTCCCTCCAGCTATGGGTTAAATAAAAGGGTGAACTGGGCTCTCTAGGCATGGTTGGTAACCAGTCTAGGAGAAGGACAACTCTGAATTCAAAGCCATAATGACCAAATCATTTAAAAAGGTATAGCATCTGAAAGCCACTCCTGCCTGGGTTACAGACTTTGGCAACATAATATTGAATGGCAGAATCTAACAGACTAGATTTACAATTGAACTGCAATGATGTCATGCAAAGGACCTAATTATTCCTTGTCAGATGGAAACTGTGGGAATACAGAGTGGCTACTTGTCTTTCCTAATATATGCTCAACCAAAATCCATATGATGACATATGGAAACAGCACAAAAAAGAAGTTTGCAGATGCTATGGGTCATTCTGATGGATAACCTAGTCAAGTAGTCATATATACATATACATACACACACACCGAGTGTAACAGAAAATTGTCCAATTGTTAGATTTGAACTGTTGTATTTTAGAAATGATTAAAGATATCTTACTGGAATTCTCTAAGGTTTTTATAACACTATTGGACTCTACTTTGAGCAATAAGAAACTCTCCAAGCTTAACAGAAGAATCATGATGAAATTGATCATAAACAAAAATGACATGTTCATCATTAATCATAGCTATGGACTGGAAGCTTATGAAGAATTGAAATAACGTTCAAATGTATATATATTATTCCAGGATCATTTTCCAACTTATTCAAGATGATCTTCACCCTCTCAAACCTTCTAACTTTCTATCCTGGAGTAGCAAGGTGCCTCACATGTTTCACATACGATTTCATTTTCAAGTTTTTTTTTCACTGCTCTTTGGACTGTCAGTTGAAACTCCCTCTCACATGCCAATCATCTTATGGATTGAGTTGGATCTTTCTAATTGAGCTGAAATGATGATAGCTCTTCCTGTTGTGACTTCCTGATCCAGTTTTCCTCTCTACTGTTCCCGCTTTTTTAAACTTATTCACCGTTCCCTTGATGGTTCTTAAATGGACTTAGAAGATCTAAGCCAGAGTATGAATGTTGGTACCATTACTGAAGGCCTCAATGATTTTCATTCCACTCATCATTGCTCAGTTTAAAAGACAGTGGGGCTGACACAAAATGATTTTAACCTGTTCTCTTTCTAGATGAATAACTCAAATGGTTTTTCAGTGATTCTTATTAAAAATGGTGTGAAGGGCTAAACATCTTATCTGAAAACCTGGAGAAAAGAAACTCAATTAGTTCAGTGTTTTTTTAGATATTAAACATTTTGTGGGATGGATAATTATGCTGTAACATGATTTGGACAATTTTACTGTTATTCCCAGTATATATTGTTATGAACTTGTAGCATATAGATGAACCACGAGTTAAAAAAAAAAAAAAGGAAACGTGGGATCCTTTCTCGGTTTTCACTCAGAAATGGAAGCGACACAAGGCAGTCAACGAAGAACAGACACAAGACGATGGATTTCAAAATAAAACATTTATTTATAAATATATAAACAGATAAAGAAAGAAAAAAAGAACATTCATTTAACAAAGGGGAAAGGGACCATTAAATAACAAAAGGCGCGAGCGAATACATACATATATATAAAAAAGATCAAGCCAAGAAAATCAACTTATCTTTCAGTCAAGTTGATATTTTCACACAAAATTCTGATTCGCCGAAGCGAGAGTTCTTATGCGGAAACAATATTTTGGTCGGTCGGCGATTTTCCTGCATTCCTTTTCTTTGACAGGTGTTCGGTGGGAACACAGCATTTCGTACAGGCGTTTCGTTGGGTCGATTCAATTTCATAGCAGTCCTTTCATCTCTAGTCGACAGGCTTTGCTGTCTTCTTCATCTCAGTGGGCAGTCTATTTTGGAATTAGGATAAGTTGCCCAGTGACGTTCAACTGCCGCTGGTCAGAGGAAAACTGAAAATCCTTTTTTTAGATTTTTGCTGTCTCCAAAGACAGTCACGTGGGTTCTATTTGTCCTTGACCGGGTACGCAGGAGGATGGGGCACAAATCACGCAGTATTTGTATGATGGCCAAAATTTCAATACACGCTTAGTATGTTCTGATCACATGAGTCGCAGCAGGAGATCCTGGTGGTGCCTGGAATTCACTTATGGTCAAACACCTGATAGCTGCAAAATTTTGGAACCAGGTCATTCTTGCCTCAGGTCACTTCAGTTCACAGTCCCTTGGCTTGTGGGTGGAAGAGTAGGTAAAGAAGAAAAGAATTTGTGAAGAGAAGAGGAGGGTATGGCTGATCATGGAACATATTCGCTCACAAGTTGAAAGCATTGGACTTTATCTATTTTTATTTATTTATTTATTTTTCTTTTATATCTAACTAATTTTCGACTAGAATTTTAGATTTTACTTTGGGGTGCTTTTTAGCCTTATGCCTATGTGGTTAATGAAATCATGGCTACGTATATATATCATGGCTCTATATATATATATATATATATATATATATATATATATATATATATATATATATATATAATGTTGATATATGTTGAGAGAGAGAGGAGATGCAAAAAAAAAAAAAAAAATGTTCTTGGTTTAACTTTTCAAAATCTGATCAAATGACCCATCTTCAGAATATTTTTAATGTTTTCTTGATTGGACACCAAAATTCTATTATTGATTAATCACATTTATATAAAATTTAAGTATTAAATATTTCTATAAAAACTCATATCCATTTCATATCACATCATATTATAGCAACTAATGTTGACTTGCCATATGAGATTACACATTCTTGGTCTTATGAGATTACACATTCTTTTGCAAAGGCATTTTCCCCAATTTGCTGCTTCAATCAAATTATCATTATTCTGTGAGTGGAAGACAAATCAATTTAATATATGAATGAAATGACTCAGCTGAGTGTGGAGGAAAAAGACAAGTTTCATTTGACTTACAATGAATAGGTAGTTGTACTTGTGGAGTTGAACATCACCCTCCCTGCATCCTTATGATGCATTTACAAATAATTTGTTAATTATGAGTTTCAATGCAGAGCATTACAGCAATCAAAATATTGAATATTTAAAAATTGCCTGGTACAACAGGAAAATTAAATGGGAGTCTTTAATAATTGTATAACAATATTTATTTTTATATAAAATTCACAATATGTGAATAAACAAATAATTACTGTTGTGTTTTTTCTTTTATTTTTTGTTTGGTTTTAGTGGGAATGTGAATAAGAATTTACTAAAACATGATTCCATGAAAATGTTTCCACAAATAAAAAGTTATAATCAATAACAGAGAAAATATCAGAAAATGTCAAGCATTTAACATTAATTAAAAGACACCAGTTTGACTCAATGGCTGAGTCTTGTTACAAAGAAATGAAAAATAAAATTACAATTTTACCTTTGAGAATGACACTTGTCTTTTGAGTGATTTTGTTACAAAGATTTATTTCCCTACCAAATTCACTGCAAATGGAATGCATTTATGCCTACATTATTTACAAGCTGAAAATATATATACATGCACTGGTCTTTCAGTTGGGAATATTCAAGAAAATAGTTGTATTTACAATAATAAATGTCAAATCATTATCTTTGGTAGTAACATTTACAGATGGCAGGGAGGTAGATTTTTTTTAAAGATGCATCCTACATGCTGTCAAATATAGTAATTTTATGGATGAATCACAATTTCCTATGGAAATAACAAGGAGGAGTGTTCAAGCAAAACACCAAATTCATATTTAGATGAAAATATTCTCTTTTGAACATTTCATAAATTGGAGATCCATGAATGAATAGTTGAATACCGAGTCAAATTCATGAGTGGTTGTTTCAATCATATCTTTGATTATTTAAATAATCAGTTTGATTTGTTGAGTTAGAAATATGGCTGGTTCATTTAGAAATGACTCATCAGAAAAAGGAAAATTGACACTTTATAGTTTACTGGAAGTTGAGCAATTTTATTTCTACCTCAGAAAATAAACTGATAATGCTATCAAGGAGAAGAAAAGTTTTGATTTCAAATCATAGAAAAAGACTTATATTTTAATAGACAGTTTAGTATTTGTAAAATGATAAACAGGTATAAAGACACAATGAAAAAATATACTTGTATGTAGTCCATATTTAATAAGTAAAGAGTAAATAAATTATTAATATTTAAATCCTTATTACACAAAGAATCTGCACAAGAGTGACTTGAAAATTCTGTTAGAACTGGGGTATTACTTTGATTTAAAAAACGTAAATGTTCCATTGTTCAGAGGTGTCTAAATATATTTGAAAAATAAATAAAATTTCATTAACAAAATCCAGATGTAACTTTTTTCTATGCATTAACTTTTCTCAATTTCAAAATAATGACAAAGATTTTAAGTTTGACATGATCAAGATTGGATTGATTCTTTATATGAATGATAAATTTCTTTTATTTTTCTCAGGATTCTTCTTTTCCTTTTTTTTTATAACTAGAAGAAGCAATATGGTTTTATTCTTTGATGGTTAAAAGAAAAAAACAATTTCCTTCAAGAAGCAAAAGCCAATGTTTAAAGTAAAAATAGACCAATTCTTGTCTAATTGCAAAATGTGAATAATCAACATGCACAACTTGGAATCTGTTTTTTGTGGAATTTTTTCAGATGAGTCAAATATTCTCTTGTTCCAAGAATAATACTTTGGCATGGTTTACATGTATATGCTTTATTTTCAAGGTGACATATTTCTTCATGTTTTGAAAGCTCCCATTGATCTAGAAATTTATTCCCACAATACTCACAAGATAGAAGATCTGGGTTGAAAGGTTTTATATCAGTGAATATTTTATTATCCAGAGACTGGGAGTTCACATCCTTTGTTGATGGAGATAAATTATTGTCAAAATATGAAGCACATTTGAATGATCTTCTGTGTCTAGAGTCTTTGCTTGAAGAGATGTTTTCATTGTTTGTGAATTCTTTCAGATAAAGATTATATTCTCCTAACTCAGTTGATTCTTTTAAAACTGGATTGGGAATAGATTTTAAATCATTACAATTTTTACCATTTATTTTTTCTAATTCTCTTTTTGAATGAATTCCAGTAGAATCTTTCATTTTGTACTTTTCCAAAAGTGAAATATTTTCAGCAGATCTTTCAGAGTCTACCCCCTGTTGATAATCATTTGCATGTGTCTTCATATGGCGCTGGGCATTACATTTTTGAGAGAAAGCTTTACCACACATAATACAACGGTAAGGCTTAATCCCAGCATGCAGCAGCATGTGTTTTCCAATATTACACTTGTGTGCAAATGTCTTCATGCAAATTGGGCAATGATAGTCATTATCAACCTGTACCAGGCTGCTTACTTGTTTTATACTTGTATTTATAACATTTGTCATCTCAAATGCATCTTTACATTTAAACATTGTGTTCTCTGGCTCCTCTTTCTTTATTTGCAATTCCCTCTTGTCTTTTACAAGATCCTGCTGAGCCTTTGGAGCTTTATTTTTTTCAATGGCTCCACAAGCACCCTTAATATTACTTAATCCATTTTCAATATAATCTAAAATAGGCTGATCTATATTTTCTGTGTTCTCATCAGATTTTTCGATAATTTGTTGATATGAGTCGCTCATCTGACATTTAATTTCTGGAATTAATTTTGTTGGTGAATTTTTTGCAGTCAAATATCCAGGAGCAATACATGGATACTTCTTTGTTGTTACTGGTTGATGTTTCTGTAGACTAGGCTTACAGAAATTTGATTTTTGTAATTCGGCTATACGTTTTCTTTGCTTTGATTTTTTCCAAAACAATCTTTGACATGGAGAAGGCTTCATTTCTATGCAATGTTCATTAATAATACAATTGTTGTTCTCAGAATATACATTTTTAACCAAAGAGGATTTGTCTTTGGCCAAGTCAGAATCAGAACGAAATATTTCTGGGTCACTTTCTTTCATGTAAAAGTCATTTGTTGAAGTATTTGTCTTAATATTCAAAGGTGTGCTTATTTCTTTCATGCATGGCATATCACTTTGGAATAAAATTCCATTTTTGACATTTTGGTCTTGATATGAAAGAATTTTATCTGTGTTATCTAAGATCATAATTGGACTGATAATATTTTCAATGTCCTTACTGATATTATTATGAAGTAAAGTCTTTGTACTAGACTTAACAGAGATAACATTATCATAATCAAGTTTTAGAGAATTGGTTATTTTATCAAAGACATCCTTGGTATTCTGATTCAGAACAGTCCCAGAGGAGTATATATTGTTATCAAGAATCTCTGGATTTAACTCAGAATGTACTTTCATGTGTCGCTCAACATTAGACTTTTGAGAGAAACACCGATTACACAAGTGACAGGAATAGGGCCGTTCACCTGTGTGTGTCCGCATGTGACGGTCAACATTAGACTTTTGAGTAAAACTCCGATGACAGAAGTGACATTGGAAAGGTCGCTCACCTGTATGGATACGAACATGTTTCTCAAGATTGGACTTTTGTGTAAATGTCTGATGGCACAATACACATACATAGGGTTTCTCTCCTGTATGGCAATGCATATGTCGTTGTAGTAATGTTTGGTAGCGGAAACTTTTATTACAGAAGGAGCAACTATACTGTTGATCAACCATACTCATGATGAACATATATTAATCTGTAAAAGTGCCCAATGGCAATAAGATTTAAAAGTTTCAATGTAAAAGTTATGATGAAAAATTTGAATGAAAACAAGATTCACAATTTGAAGTATATATATCAATTGCCAACAAGAAACTCTTTTCTGATCTGTAGTGGCAAGTTCATGCAGGTATTTGTAAAATCTGTTTACTTGAAGAAAATATCATTTATGTCAGTGTCATCATTTTTAGAAACAATATCAGATAACAGCTTATTCAACTCAAGAAAAACCATGTACAACAATTGAAAGATTATTTATTTCAAGTCCACTGTTTCGATCTTTGAAAGAGCTTCATTTTATATATATATTACAGAGAGAGAAATATGCAGCATCTGAAAATGTATAAAATACAAAACAAATGAAAACCTTTATCTACTACAAATATATAAAAATAATCAAATATCTAAGAATGAAATTTTAAAAGTAGCACCTGTAAATTTATTGGAAAATAATCACAGGAAAGTAGTTAACTTTATTTGACAAAATAAGATATGTTGAATGTTTTTTTGTATTAAAAAAAAAAAAAAGAATAAGTCAATACTGATACAATATTTGAAAGAAAAAAAAATCAATGTTTTCTTTTTTATATAAATCTTAAGATTTAATGTTGAATATGAGAAAACCTGTCTACCAAAATATTTTGACATGCAGTAAGTAAATTCTATTTCCTTTCAACCTTGAATGGATTTACAGGTGGTGGAATGGATAGCATCTTAATAAGAAGAAAGCTGACAGCTGAGTTAAGATTCCAGCCAAGTTCATTACATTCACTTGTGCACAAATATTTTTGAGAAAGGTATGAATCCATTTCTTCTCTTGTTTATGGGTTTAAATAGCAGGGCAACCTGGGCTATCTAGCCATGATTGGCAATCAGTCTAGTTCAAGAACAGCTCTCAATTCAAAAACTCCACATGGCTCTGATGCTGCAATAGAGACATGTTAAGCAAGATTTTTATTAGATTTTGAATAAGACTTGTGCAAGGATCCATGTAATGGATTATACAACTATTGTATTGATGGTTATTTAAGCTTAGTTCAAGAATTAAATAGCAGTTATAAAATAAACTTAGTTAAATTGAAGATCAGTAAAATTATCTGTAGTTTTTTTTGTATAAATAGCACCTAACTGTTAATAATAGTTACTTGCTTAGTTTGGCACAAAGTTATGGGGATACCATGTGAATTAACAAAAAACTAAGGAATTTATTTTCAAACAAGTTTGCTAGTCAATATGGAAGGTGACCTCCTAATTGTTAATCATAAAATAAGCAATTTAAATGCTAAAACTAAATTTAAAATAAAATCTATATTTACTAGAAACAAATAACCTAAAGAAATTTGGTCTCATTGTAAGACACCAATTGAAATTTTCATTAAATTCCTGAAAAGATTTTATACACATTAATTTCAAACAAAATTTGTCATGCTTGTTTTTGTTTAAACTTTTAAATGCTACAGAAAATAATATTTGTGTAATATTTGTATACTTTTCCTTCATAAAGAAATCCTCAAACTTATTGTTACAATTTTATTTAAAAATTTAAATTACTTCACCAGTAGTAGGGTTGACCTTCTTAATAATTCACTGGTTTAAAGTTAAGAGTGAGATGAGGCTTAGGTTATGTTTTATATGGTGCATCTCCTTAGATTGAACTGAATAAATATAAACAACATTTTTCTATATTAACCTGAGAATTATTCATCAATTCATTATAAATGCAAAAATTTTGAAAATGTATATCGCAGGATGCATTTTTTTTTTTTTTTTTTACAATAATGTTCACCTTGTATAGAGCCACTAGAATTAGAGGGTTACAGATTAAAAGGTTAGCGGTACAATTTATGAGGATATGTGGGGAAGATTGCAGCTAATCCTAGGCTCCAACAGGTTAAGATTGTAGTTATTTGGGAAGCATCTTCTTGGGAGTCAGTTCCACAAACTAGCAATTCTTTTAGAATAGAAGAAATGAAAATTCTAAGCACTTTATTTTCACCAATAAAAAAACTAAAATGTTTCATATTAACAAAAAAAATGCCACATTGATTTTGATTTTTAATTTTAATGCACATAAGTAGTTCATGGTCAGTTTTTTTAGGGATATGATTTGTCCTAGTTTCATCTCGTGGTGAAAAAGCAAGCAAGTGTTTTCTTTGAACTGCATAAGACTAAAAAAGTAAAAGCGAGCCCAATATTGTGATTTTATGTTGTATTTTTTTATGTGATTTAATTATTTTTTTATTTTATACGAAAATTAAAGCTAAGGATCCCAAGTAAAAGGAAAATAAAACCTCCACTAATTCACTGAAAAACGAACATATAGCATACTGAAAAAAGGCCTCATACTTAATAAAAACAAAGTTTTATCATCAAAATGTTTATGTTAAGAGGAAAAACCAAAGTATTTTTTTTTTAATTTAACTCTTTTCTAATAAGTTCGAAATTTTGGTTGAAAATCTTTTTTTTTTTTTTGCGTCAACAGTATATAGCAGAACTGTTGAACTGGTGATGGAAATTTTCGCGCCTGTTTTCTGGTAAAATAACACATTAATTTGGAAAGTCTTGCAAAAATCAAATAATCGTGGGATTTTAATGAAACTTTCACAACTTATTCACAAATGAATGAATTTATTTTTGAAATTATTATTTTTAGAAAATCTTGGTAAAAAAATTTTTTTTCATCTTTTACTCCCCCATTTAATTTCATGAAATTTTTAGAGAAATTAAACTCTGTACTCTATTGTTTATAGCAGGACACCTTGGAGAATGAAAATCATTCATTTTTTTTTTTTTCAAGCTACTACTCAACTGCTACTTTCCCTGAAATCTGCTCAGCATCGTAAAATAAAAACTGCAATAAAGCTATCTATTAAATTAAATAAGCTTAATTGCTTTTATAAGGACATAGTAATTAATGAATGTCCTTATTTTACATACCTCCTTAATATATTAGTTTGGGTACCTCCATATAGTCTGTAGAAAGAAAACATTTTTCAATGAATAATGAATTTTTACAAGAATTGTTTTCATTTTTTTTTTTTTAAGTAGATAAAATTTATAAAGTTTCAGAAATATTTTTAAAATTCTTCCAAACTTCGTCCTCGTTAAAGTGAAGCCTATATTTACTAAGCGAAAATTGAAAAGCTCAATACAAAAATCACAACGCTGTTATAAAAGTATTTTTTTTATGTGTATAAACATGCCGATTTTGAAAGCATGGGTGACCACAGACGATATTATCAGAAAATAAGATCGATCATGATAATTATAATAAATTTAAGTCAACATTCCTAAAAATTAAATTACGGAGAACATTTTCCAACATTTTTAAGATTACTGAGTACTTAAAAATTAAAAGCGTTCACACGTCATTTTATTAAATTATGTTTTTAAGATAAAGTCTCCATAGAACAATAGTAAATATGTTCACATCTTGTAAATCACGCGACAAATGATTTACGATGTGTTGACAGAGTTGACTTAATCGCCGCTACTGTTTGTTTAAAAAATCCATTTCTCTTATTTTCAACTTAGAGTAAATATTTATTTCAAAACAGATTATACTTTAAATCAACTAATATTCCTCAAATAAAGTTTCAGAAAAGTATTTTGGAAGATTTTTTTAATAAAGAAAAATTCATTGTGATGACAGATAGTTTAAAAAAAAAAAATCAAATAAAGGGCACTAATCAGCTATTTATAGTCCCCTAAAATGAATCGACTTAATAAAATTTCACAAAAGAAAGAGTATTTTGCTTATATCGGAAATAGTAAATAATTTACTAAGGGATTAAACTTTAACCCTTTAGCTTTCTTCAGTTAAAGCTACGAAAGCCCCGAGAAAGATTTTTCATTTGTGAAAATTCATTTATACCGAATTAGTAGAGGAATTTAAAAAAATGATAATTTTTAAATATTTGTTTTAAACAAAATGACAAGTACGAGTTAAATACCTAACGTATTTATTTTTATTTTGGAAGACCAATAAAGTAGGAAATTTTTAATTTTTAAAAAATTTAAATGTAAAACTTAAAAAAGATTGAATAAAACCAGAATGAATAAAAACCAATCCGTAATTATTAATTCATTAGGTAGATTTATTCTGTTTAGTATTTTTGCTTTTTAATTTTAAAAATATAAAAATAGGTTTGTTTTAATTTTAAATTAGAGAGATTTGCAAAAAGTTGGAAGAAAAAAATCTTAAAATTCTTCCATATTTTTATTATAAAAATATTTTTTAAATTTCCTTAACAACATTTCCACTCATAAGAGAAAGAAAAGTTCTCCAACAACGACGAGAATAATTGACCATTATGAGTAATTAAATTTTATGTCGGTACTACCATTATTGAAGAGTTCGACCATGTTTTACACATTGTAATAATAATGGAATACTAAAAAACGTTCAAAGTTTACAAAATAGAAACATACGTACCTAATTGAATTTCCTGAAATTTATTTTCTTTTTTTCATGTCGAAATAATTTTTTTCTTTCGTTCTTTCATTTGCATAATTTCGTTTTCCTTCATATTTTTTACTCCATTCAAACACTTTGAAAGAAAAGGAAAATCTAGCAGACACACTTGACAACATTTCGCATCAATCAACGTTCCTAATGCATAACAAGGTTCAGTAAGATAAAGAATACTATTTAGAAATCAGCCAACAGCTGACAATTTTCTACTAAAATTCTAGACATTTTCGACCATAGTTGATCAAACTTACGCACTGCTCTTTGCACCGGTGATAAAAGAAAAATTGTGATCACATAAATTATGTCCTCATCGTGACACAGTGGGTTAATTTAAAAGTAGTTTTATCCTTATTTTAACGAGATAAGCCTATATCCTACTTAGAGTTTCAATACAATTTTCTTCATCATTAATGTTTATTCATACAGTTTATAATATAATTACACTGGCCAACAAAAATGTTTTTTCGGAAATGGTGCAAGAAGGGATAGCTTGCTTGAAATAACAGTTTCAGCTCTGAATTTGAATATCATTCGTCGAACGTTATTTTTCTCAGTTAACTCTAGTTTTGGGGGTTTTTTTTTACTTCAGATGATGGGTAGAAACAGGAAAATTGCTTATTTTAAAGTCATTCGTCTGAAAAGCGAAAAATGAACAACTATGTAAATCAAATAAAGTTTCAACTATGAGATAAGAAGAAGAAAAGTACATCAAAACAAATAATCAAATAATATAGCCAAAAGAGAACAACTATGGTAAAAAAAAAAACTTTCATTTTTTTTTTTTTTTTTTCAAGAGAGAGCCTACCTTTTTTCCTTAAATTGGACAACTTTTCACAAGTCACCAATAAGATTCAGTAAGATCCCAGCCGTCACCACAAATTCACAATCTTGCTCAACGCACACACAGACACAGAATTTCATAAGTTACTGGAAAAACTGAATGAAAAAAGAATGTTAACAACAAATACTTTTTCACACCTAACCCAGTTCTGTGAAATCAGAATCAACGTTGAGTTTAAGCAAGCGAATGAGCCAATTGAAGTAAAGTGCCATGCAGATTTAAATTTTTCCCACTTGTGACGAATGCAGCTATCGATTTTTGTTTGCATGCTAGTTAACATTCGTGTTAATCATTGGCTCTCACGCTGGCCAATAGAAAATGGCCGCAAACTTCATGAAAACTGCCGTAGAAGCATGAAAAAATCGATTATTTCCACTATCGATGGGAGTTGGGAAATGCAAAGTCGGTCTTGGCCTTCCCACTAACTTGGAGTATGTTCATGTAAATTTTGGTGCAAATCCATCGAAAATTGCAGCCGCGCATTCGTTACACACACACATCCTGCCTTTTATAGATAGAGATATAAATAGTAATAGTACCTATATATTTGGTACCACACTACAGCCTGATTGCTGCCCAAGTAAAAAATTAACCATTTTCAGGTCAATACAAATCACCCAGTTATGATGAATGTAATTTATTCTTTCCATTATCTCTCCTTGATGCGTTCATAATTTTCTTTCAGTGTGTTTATTAGTATTGATGTGTATACATTGGTGTGGTGTAACAAACTAAATTTTAATCTAATTTAAGCTATCAATGAATAATCTCCGTAAATTTGTATCATAGTCCTGAACACCAAGACACACTAAAACTCCTAAAACTCATTTGACACCATTACAATATACAAGTTTGATTGAAATAAGAGACAAATTCAGCATCTTTGTTGCGATAAAATATCACTTTTGTTCCTTCCTTAAGATTTTTCTCCTTCAGTCTTGTAAGTACTCCTGGCATATTTTGCAGACAATATGTAGTGCCTATGCTTTGTCCTGATCACCTAGCTTCACTTCAATGTAAGCATGATAAGCTTTTCTGATAAATTCATTGATCAGTTTTCTGTTATTCATTGTTGCAAACTTGCATATATAACAGAAATCAGGATTGTTTTTGCATCCTCTGCTTGAAGTCATTGTCTTTGCAGAAATAAAACAAAGTGTGATAATAATATTATATTTGGATACAAATTTTTTCCACAATTCATACTTAACACTACACGTTACATATCAACTAAATTCAATAAAATCATATAAAACATCAAACCTATCTTATATAGAGCATGTTTATAATTATGTGGCATGTAAAAAAAATAGATGCATGGTCATACCATTGATAAGACTATGAATAGTTTGATTATAAATAATCTTTAATAGTTTGAATACCAATGTTTATACACATTGTTAGTTGGTTGCTTATAAAAATGATCATGTTATGGTAAAATCCAATAAATGGATTCCATTTTTTTTTATAGAGCTATCATTCATCATTGAGATATCAGATTGCATTTCATTAATAAAGATTGATTTGAGTTGGTTATGATTTTAGATTTTCATTTTCTAATCTGAAAACTGAATTCACTTGATAAAAAAATAAGGTAAAATGAAATTTTGGTACACAGAAAATGGTAACCAATATGCAACAATGAACATCATTTTTTGATTCACTGTCTTCAAATTAGCCAAGAAAGAATTTTCCATCCTTGCACCAAAATGTGTTGACGAGTGTTATTTATATCTTGGTCATGTACAACAAACTTTGTCATACATCAGGACTCTCTGAGTTTAGGGTTCCTGTTCACAGAGGTTGTGGTAGTCCTAGGAAGATGTGGAAGGACTGCATTGGGAGGATGTGCAGGAGTGTGGCCTTGTCCACATTAGCCTGTTTGACAGGGATGCTTGGAAAGAAGGAATGAGATCTAGTTGTCTGCTGCATAACGCAGTCACTAGGAAACCTACAACAGTATAATCAAAGCTTCAGATCTTGACTTGATTACTACATACTCATAATAATTAAACAGCTTGTGTGTAAATATTTCAGAGGTGTGTCAAAAAGCTACACAAAAAGATATATATTAAAACAGCAAGCTCCAAGAAAAAATGCCAAAAAGTAAAATCTGAAATAAGATTATAAACTTGTGGATGAAGTAGTAAGTAGATTACCAGTTATAAAAAAAACTTTAACCAATAACTGTTAGTTTCAATGTATTCAATAATCAAGTTTTTCTCCTTAAAAAAGGATAAACAAGACAGCACTATTGTCTTCGGTAATAGTCTAATGGATTAAAACATTGATTCATAAATTTAGTAGCATAGTAATTCTGAGTTCAATTCTTGGGACAGGTAATTCAGAATCATTGGAAAAAAAAGCAAGCTCTAATTGAGCAGCACTAAATAAGAACTAAATGAGATATCACTAAACATAGTGGAATTAGCACAATCTACACCTGTAGTTTCAAGAAAGGATTATTGAGTTGAAAATTCCTTGAGAGTTATATAAGTCAAAAAGCACCTGATAACAGCTGGAGAGCAAAACAGACAAAATGGGATTATATCAACAACGATGTGGACAATAGTCTGAGTGTAAATAATGTAAACTTCTCATCATATAAATTCAAACAGAGAATATTGTCAGACCAAGACCTTCTTATAAACGATAAAGACTTAAAATATGCACAACTCACATTTTTCTATGCCTATGTTGGCATAGAAAAATGTGAGTTGTGCATATTTTAAAATATCTATGTGAACAAAAAAAAATGACCTTCTGGTCCTTTCCACTATGTAGAGCAAAAGACATTTCCAACAAGTGAGGTGCTTCTCAACCTGATTGTAGTAACAGTAATAAAAAGTAATGTTCTGGAAAAAAGCCTTAAAGAAGAGAATTCCTTTTCAATATTATTTCCAATTGTATGCCACAACTGTTTTTGCAATACAAGTAGATACTTTTATTTGATTTTCCAGAAATCGTGGTATATGCTAATGATAAAGAAACCAAATCTTTTACAAAACCTAAATTGTTTTTTCCATAATAATTCTAAGATGACGTCACGCATTATGAAATGGACGAATATTTTCTATGAAAATTTCTCAGACATTCAGGCCAGTAAATGTTGTTTAATACTGTTTATTATAAGCAGAGCATTTACTTAAATATTTGTATCTATAAAAAGAATGTATAAACATAAAATGTCTTAAAATATTATATAATGTATCCACTTCTTATCCTTCACCTTTTATACTGAAAACTTTGCATAAATCTATTATTGATGGCCTTCACAGATTGTTTCATTTAGATATTGGATCATCTATAAAATCCAGATGCTATTGGCTGTATAGATAAATCTATAAAAGAGTTTTGTATAACGTTTTTGTATACCGAGATCAAAATTTAATAAACATTCACAATTTTGAATTACTTTCAACAAGTTTGTAAACTGTCCACATAGATATGATTGGACCTGTAATGATTCATATAATATTCTGATGTATACAGACTATTCATCTCATTGAGGTCAATCTCAATGGGTTATTTAATGCCAACAAAATTTTTATTGTTGGTCATATTTTTTTTCCAAAAATCTATTTCTGGTAATATTTTTTCCTTCAAAAATCTATTTCTGGTAAAAATTTTCCTTCACTGGTAATATTCTTTTTCAAAAAATGTATTGCTGGTAATATTTGTTTTTCCAAAATTTATTGCTGGTAATATTTTTTTTTTACAAAGTATTTCTGGTATTAAAACCTATTTTTACACTTTCATAGTGTTTTAACCCCAGTTTGGGGGTTAACTATTTGCCCATAGCTGGGACCCTAACAGGTTCTATCACCCCACGGCAGGGTGGATCTGGTAATATCAGCAATTAAGAGGTGTTTCCATGCTTCTCAATACCTCCTGATCAGATGCCTTACTGTTGGACGTGGTTTATCATCTTACCCAGGATGCAGATATAGTCCATAGAGCACACATCAATTAAAACAGCAATTATACCTTATAAAGAATCATGGTGTTCAGCATTGCCAATTGTACTCCTTAGTATATACAGCATGTCTAATGAATCAGGCTTCTTACCTGTACTTGGTGCCTCAATATTAATGGTTCAACTGTTTATCAGTCCATCTGGCGCAAAGTTGATTCATGAAATAGGTTTACAAAGTATATGTGAAAATTCATGCTACACCTTGATCTCAGTTACTTTTCTACATGAAATTGCCATACGTTAAATAAACATTAAATTCCAAATGCTATGTGATAAAGTATGGCTTAAGATGAATGACATTACGAAACCATTTGGAAGTGCCTCATACAGAGCCTGCAAATTTCTACAATGTTCACCAAAACATTTTCTCATTGAGATAAATGATAATATACATAATTGACTGTGAACTGACTAAATCTTCACTGTGAAGCATTCATAAATAAAAGTATTTTAAGGGTAAAACAAGTTTTACAGATAATATTTCAAACTATGATAGTTTATATAAAGATAATAGTGATAACAAAGTTAAAGAAAACAAACAGATAATATCACTTGCAACTCTAAATTTGATGATAAATTGGGTGCAGTAATTCTGATCACAAAATTTCAAATGATCTATGGAGTCACTCACATCAAAGCAGCAGAAACTGGTCTTGTGTTCACGGAGATAAAAAACATACATTCCAGAAATAAAAGATACAGAGATGGCATGATAAATTGTACGTTAATTTCATACAATTTATTTATATGTTTTTTGTGTGTATTGGTTTGTATATTTTTAGGCTACAATTGTTTTATGGTACATGTGATAAAAGGGAGAAGTCGCTCCATATTATTACATACCATATCACAGAAAGAAGTTATACACTTGTTGCCTGACTAAGGGTTCATGATGAAGAGTGGTCTGGTTCTCAGGGTCTTAGAACGACATTTTAACCATGGGGCTAACTCTTTGCTGGTCAATTCTGATGCTGGTCCAAACTGATTGTTGGTCACTGACTGCTTCAATACACACCAACTCTGCTCACATTGTGTTCTTGATCCAAGAGCAGTAGAAAATCAAAGGTCATACTCTCAAAGCGCTGGTTCAAGCTGTGCCAGGTGCTATATTAAGAAAAAATATCTTCACAACTAAATATAAAATGAGAGATTCAAAAGGTTAATCTTCAGTTGGTTTATATAGCTCTTGATACAACAAAAATTAACCCTTCCTGCATCAATCTCCATAATGACACTGGAGGGGCTGTGTTCAAAGTTTTGGAATTAGGAAATCTGGTTGACAGCTGATGTGGATTTCAGAGGCACTCAATGTGGTATCTCAGCTCCCCCAGCTTATATACACTTCAGCCCAAAACTGGCATGGGGCTGAAGAGTTCTGGAGAATAAGTGATTCCCCAATTTTCATTAATTCCAATAAAGGTTTTCTTTGTTCCCTATTTCTGCTTTTTTACTCAACTTTCTACATTTGGAGAATTGATTACCTTCCTTGGGAGTAGTCACAGGGATTGTTCTTCCCTTAACTCCAACCTTCTTCACTTCACATCTCACACTGCCACTCCACACAGGACTAAATTCTGCCTCTTCCTCCTTTCTTCTCAGTGTTCTAACTCCGCCCACTTCTCAGGGCTGGCATAGCTGTCTTTGTGACAAATCTAATTTTTTAAGTGCATAGGAGAAAGGATATGTTTTATTCTCCTCATTAATTTTAATTCCCTGACTCCTTTTCTGGACCCACTTGTCCAGCAAAAAAAAAAAAATAAATAAATAACGCAAACCAGATTACCTTCTCCTTTTAAACTTCTAAGTAATAAAAATAATTTTCTAATTTGTATTCATCAATGAAAATATATTTGTTTACCTGAATTCTCAACAATGAGGTGCGTACCTCATTGTTGAGAATTCAGGTAAACAAATCCTTGGGACAGTTGATGTATTAGCGAAGACATAAACCAGATCACCTGCCTGTTATAACAGATTGATTTTTATAATCCTAACCCGTACAGCGGGTACATTCTCCGTATTCATTTCTCAATTTTTTTTTCACTAATCAAAATATAATTCCTGTCTGCTTCTCTTTTTGCCAATGACATGTATTTTTCTAATTTTTTAATTTCCCAAGAAAGATAAAACCTTTTCTCAATATGCTTTGCCCGCATACCAGATTTTTGATAGATAAGTAAACTCTTGGTGCATTCATAGGGGTGAAGCAACCCAGATGGCCCGTTCTTCATTTCCACATTCCTATGTAGTGAGAACTGCAACTACATTTAAATAAATAAATCAGGGAACTACTATGATGAGGTGGAAGAATGTCTTTCTGCGTGGATGCAAAGATAGGTGTAGCAGAGAAAGCGACACAAGTGTTAGCAGAAAAGTAGCATTGTCAAACTTCTAAGGAAACCCACTTAGCATATCTGTCACTAATACTACCAAGCCAAGGAAGATGTAGATACACAGGACATCTCTGTACTGAAGCAGTTTTGACTTTATTAAAGTCTGAAATTTTATTTATGAAACCTTCTCTTTGCAAACAGAAGGATTTTGTCCTTGGCCTCCAATTGATTTCCATTTAAACAATTTTTTTTTCAAACATTCTCCATTGCTTTTGTTGATAATGTTCACCTGTTTATTAACCTCGATTTAGTTCTGTTGAGTGAGTTCGAAACTGGTTAGCTAGCTCGTTTTTCTTTTTTTCTTCTTCTTTTAATTGTTATGTGTGGTAATATTAAAAATAAATTTTATCTGTTTATGTCAGATATGTATGTATACATACATATCTGACATAAACAGATAAAATTTATGTGTGTGTAACAAAGGGTGGTGGAAAAATGAAGACTGACCTATTTCGAAAAAATTCTGAACAAAAATCAGAAATTTTTTTAATGCTAAGAACTTTTCACTATACATGCGCACACGAAAGAAAAAGAAAAAAAAGATGTTAAAAAGTAAAAACTATATGTGTCTCTTAAAAGGAAAACTTTTAAATTTTCTGACCATCCACTTTGTGCACTCAGGAAGTTCTTTCTGTCCAACAAAAATGAATCTATTCAAGTAATTCAACTTTACTTTTACTCTGTAAATGAGAGTTCAATTTCCTAAAAAACATATTTTGACAGCATTCAAGTTGAAGAATATGTGTGTGTGAGCTAGCATAAAAGTATGTTTAAAACTATAGAATCTGATACAGCATTTTTTAATAAGCCTTGAGGAAAAAGAAAAAAAATTTATATGACGACAAGAACCATAAAAAAACGAAGAAAGAGTTTGTGAGAAAAAAATTAATGGAATCAAAAAAAAAAAAATGAAGAGAAGAATTATTCAAGAAAAAAACAACAACAAAAAAGTAAAACAAAGCGGTCAAATAAAGAAAGCCTTTCTCGTATTTAATTTGAAATAGGTATCGTCACGGACTTTGTACAAAAACGAAAAACAAAAACACATGTCATAATGCATTAATAGTTTAAGAATATAATTTTATACGCTTTTATTAAACTCAGTAATGAATAATTTTATTTTTTGTACTGACTTAACGGGAGATAGTCAGTCAACGTGAAATATCAGAATTATTTCCTTTTTGTACATCCATACCAAAAAATCTAACAGTTGTTAAAACTAAAAGTTAAAAAAAATCCTTTTAAAAAAAATTACATTTTTAAATCTTCAAACATGTCTTTAAAATAAATTATTGGGATGAACAACAACAGGATTCAATTCATTAATTCCAGAACTGCACTTTCAAATTAATTACACGTAATTTTTTTTAAATAAATTAAGTTTAGAAAGTTTACTTTTTTAGTGAGATTTTTTTTCTGTCGTATCTGAAAGAAAATAATGTGTCACTGTTAGTGTTTGCAAGCACTAATTCTAAAAAAAAATGTTTAATCTTAAATTGCTTATGCGGATCGAATTTTCCGTATGTTCACATTGGATAATTTTTTTCTACTGAAATAATAATATCCTCAGGGATTTCTTTTTATTTTATAACTGTAAAAAAAAAAAAAGAAAAGAAAAAGGGACAAATTAAAAAGAAAAAGTTACACGCGATATCGAAAAGGCGGTATGAAACTTAAAGAAGTGAAACATATCACCCAAAAAAGATTTCCCAAAAATATTTTAATAAAATAACCTATTCATTTGTTAATGAAATAAGGGTAAATTTTCATTTTAACACCCGAGCGTCATTTACTGCTGAACTATTTTCTTTCAGAAATTAGTACGCGTTTCCGTAAAGCGATTTTTTTTGTACTTAATGTAAGAATAAAGTTAACTTTCAAATATATGTAAACATCGACAAATAAAAGAATAACAAAAGAAAAAAAAAACACCTAACCCTAATTTGAAAGTTAACTTTATTCTTAAAAAAAAAAGAATAACCAAAAAAAAACACCTAACCCTAATTTGAAAGTTAACTTTCTTCTTTAAAAAAAAAAAAAGAATAACCAAAAAAAAAAACACCTAACCCTCATTTGAAAGTTAACTTTCTTCTTTAAAAAAAAAAAAGAATAACCAAAAAAAACAACACCTAACCCTAATTTGAAAGTTAACTACAAGGAATTACTGTGAAGGGAGTAAATAGGCCCAAATTGTATATGTCCACCGACATAATTTAGCACTTAATTACTTATCAATAAGCCAGTAAGGGATGACAAAAGGAGCAAGAAGAAGTTCAATGTTTTTCTGGTCGTTAACATCCAAAAAGGTAGGTTTCTTTAATATCTAATTGTTGATTTGAGTTCAGCATATACCTTTGCACGGAAATAAGACTATTTTGGAAAAATTTGAAGGGATAATAGCGCTCGGGTGTTGAAATGAAAATTTACCGAAATAAGTTCTGAAATTTTTGTTTGAATCAGAATAATTTCCTGATTTTTGATAAATAAAACAGGTGGTGTCAATTTTTTTTTTTTTTTTTTTACTTTCATTGCGGAAAAAAGAATCATACCTATGAATATCGTATTTTGACCTTATCTGGATTTTGATTTAAATTTTTCACTAGAATCAATCTATAATATTCAATCTATGTAATATAATGTAATTGATATTCACCTTAGACTCCTTACGTGTTGTGACACGGAAATGATTAAAAAAAATATTTGCTGTGTAAAAAATAAAAAATATTTCAACATTTGGTTCAGGTTTTACAGCACTTACAAACTTAGACTTTTATTGTCCATATATTCTTTTAACAATTAGGATGCTTACATTTCTAAACAAGAAATAAAGGATTCCTATTTATTAATCCGACATATTTTTATCATTTTAGTAAATGTTATTTTTAAATGGATAGCTATAAATAGATACTCCTGCGTCACTCGTTACACAAGCTCGTTGAATCTAACGACAGGGGACGCAGGTTCAAATCCTGCCTGTGGGTTCATTTTTCTTAAAAAGATTTCTTAAATATTCAGGCTGGTAGACGAAACTAAAATACTGTTTAAAAAATAGATGGAGCGTCTACTCAAATATAGATATCAACTAAAAAAGGTGATAAAAATATTGTACATATATTATGAAAATGAATCTAAACTATGAATAAAACTAATTATTTGTACGTGTTGATTCTGTTACCAGATAATTTTGTCATTGGGGATACACTAGGCCTGTCACTAAGGGGCAAGGGGTAGCTCTATAGTGGTATGAGGCCTAGGGGTTAAAATTAACAGTTGATTTACCCACCACCAGGAAGATTAATGAACGTATGATAATGACAAGGAAATACACGGGTAATTTTAACAAAACAAGATAAAAAATTTATTCATGAATTTACATGTTTGAAGTAGTGTTCATTTCAGGAAAATAAATCAGAATTCTGTTCATAAAACAGATTCAATGAACTGACACAAAATAATATTCAAAAATGTTTAAGACAAATGTAAGAGAGTTCATGGCTCACCAAAGAGATATGTGGTTTGCATACATTCAAAAGTAGATGAAGAGAGATATTTGGAAATACTTAACTTTCTTGGATTGTTGAAAGAAAATCCTTTGAATGTAACGAGCTGGTTAGAGACCGATAATATAATCAGCAAGTAATTTTACTCATGCAAGAACTTCAACACTGGTTGCGAAAAACTGAAACAAAACCTTTGATATGACTTCAAACACTCTTCTCAGAATTTTTCTCATCATTTTATATCAAAAAGAATTTTGCATGGGCTCACTACTTTTTCTTCTTGACTGACTGACTAATTTCTGTGAAAACAAGGTTTTCCTTGGTCCAAAGAAAATTTCACATAGATTCATGAATTCCTTTCCTTCTTTTTCCTAGGTCTGCCAAATTTGAAGAGAGTGGGTGAAGCTAGTTATTATTTCACATTCACTACAGCTCTCCCAGCCAAAAGTCATCCCCCCCCCCCGACTCAGTGAAAATGATGTGAACTAACTTTAGTGTGCAAATTTTATACATTTTGACTTTAACAAATTTAAAAGAACATTCATTAAAATAGACAGAAACCAAATTAAGGAAAATCTATGATATAAAAATATCACACAAATATCAATGAAACAATGTAAGGAATTTGACTTCAAATCAGTTTGAATTCTAAAGTTAATTCTTTTTTTTTCTTTTGCTAATTCTTCTCCAATTTTTGGCATTATATTTATCAACACTTCAAAGAAATTGTCACTTCTTTTTTATATACAATTGTCATTTTAAAGCACAAAGTACACCTTTCAAGTCAAAAAATAAATATTTCCTCTATAAATCATTTCTTACTTGAAATGTTTATCTGACATAGATAATCTCATTTTGTCATAGTTATCAAAGATTGAAAGACAGCTTTTAAAATTGACTGTTTTTTCTATTTTAATTTTAAAAATTATAATCTTTTTTTTACTGTATTTTTCTAAACAACAAATCAAAATTTACATTTCTTTTAACTAAAACGAAACAAATAGTTATTACATTGTAATTGAATACAAAAACACTGATTTTCTAAAAAGATTTTTACATTTATTTTGTTATATTGAGCAGATTTAATTGGAATTCTGCAGATTGAAATAATTTAGAATTGGGTCATAAAAAAGCAAAAACTTGTGCATAGTTCAGAGATTACTGGTGTATGTTGAAAAGTATTAAAGTCACCATACCCACTTTAAAACAAAAAATTATCAAGGAATAAAGATAAAAAGTATCACTGAACATTGACACATTAAACTGACTTTTATCTTCAGATAAGTTCGCAGAAAAATTTACTCAAGCAAATAGTAGTTATCTTCCTTAAACTGCTGACTGTTTCCATTTATATTAAATTGTATATTTTTTTTGTAATTTTTGTGTGTATTTCAATTTATCAATCAATAAAAATAGCCTTAAAAGACATTCGTGGGATGCATAAAACTTAGTCATATTCTAAAATCACTTGTAATAAACAATGATTTGCAGAAGTTTTTTTTTCAAGTAATAAAATACTGAGATATACAGCCTCTAAAATATAAAAAATTATGGAATTTTGTTCAACCATAAAATTTGACATACAATATTTTATTTATTTATCTATTTTGTTGAATATTATTTTCCTTTTCTTATCAACCTAATTAATTTTTAAACATTTAATGAATCATATATGAAATAATTTGATATCAAAGAGATATATTAGAAATCAATAGTGGTCTGTCGCATCTAGCAGTTTTGACAACTTGTTCCCCACCCATCTTGGAAGAGATGCTGTTGTAGTATCTGTTTTGTGCTAGGCCAACTCCTCCCCAGTGCTTGGACAGCTCACTTTGGCAGAGATTCTGTTGCAGTATCTGTTCTAGGTTGGTCCTCTTCTCCCCTCCCCAATCCCCTCCCCCTCCCACTGCCTGGAAAAAATCCTCAGATCTTTTCCATAGTGTAGGTTTTTGACTGGCTATGATTAGCTAAGACTAGAAGCCTGGGTAGGGATACTTGGGCTCCTCATGTTAAAACAGACTCATCTTGTGTCACAACTTCTCTGGGGGGGGGGTCAAAGGTAAATACTTGGGCTCCCTTTCCCTGCCTTGGATGAGATGCTATTGTAGTATCTGTTCTCTGCCAGGCTGACTCCCTCCTACTGCTTGGACAGCTCACTTTAGCAGAGATGCTGTTGCAGTATCTGTTCTGGGCTGGGTTCCCTTCCACCACCACCCCCAACACTGCCTGGACAGAATCCTCAGATCTGTTCCATAGTGTGGGTTTTTGACTGGATATGACTAGCTAAGACAGGCTATGATTGGCTAAGACCAGAAGCCGAATGGGGACACTCAGGTTCCCCATGTTAATAAACTAACCTTGTGTCACATCTTGACTCTGTGTGGGAGGGTCAAAGGTAAATACTCGGACTCCCCACCACTGCCTCGAAGGAGATGCTGTTGTAGCATCTGTTCCATATCAGGTTTTTGACTGGCTAAGACAAGCTATGACTAGGTAAGACCAAAAATTGACTAGTGGCACGAGTGGAAACCTCAGGTCCCTCACACTGAAAGAAATTGACCTTGTGTTGTGTCCTAACTCATTGTGGAGTCAAAAGTAAATGTTTCAGGCTCTCTCCCCCCAGGGTCATGTATGATTTTGTCATTGTGACAGTATTGACAGAATGTGTTGGCTGAAAGAAGTGACTTCCACATTTACAATGAAGCAGTCACTCCTTCCTGTTTTGTTTTCTTTCCTTTTTCACCACTTTCTTCTTGGAAAGATGCAGACACAGCCTTTCCTTCTCCTCTCAACCTTCCTTCTCTTTTGAGAAGATGCAGTAATACTGCTTTCCCTTCCTTTCTTTTCTGTTGCTCTGGATTGGCAATGAGTCATCACCTCTTTCTGTTGAGCAACCTAGCCTGTTGCTTAGTTTAAATTTGTTCTCATTGCTTTGTTAATTTATTTAAGTTGTTTTTGCATGTTAATCTTACAACATTTATTTGCAGAAACACCATTATGATGGCTAATGCTATTATTTTGATAACTTAGGGTGCCAAATATGGCATGATTACTATCTTATTGGCACACTGCCATATTGGATTCTATTTAACAAGGCACTTTGATTTGATTTCTTGTCAATTTCTGGATTTACTTAATGGCAATACCTTGTTCAGCATCTTCTTCATTCAGCATGCTACCATCTTGGACTTTTACTTACCAGTTCCAACTCACTTTATTTAATTGATTTCATTGTGATTTTTTTCTATTTTTTCATCATGCAGTTTTTACAAGTATTTCCCCTCTTACATAAATCTTGCAAACATCAGGTTATCAATAGATGTGTCGACACTTCATAAAACACCCACCTCCATGTTAAAAAAAAATCCTTTTCTGTAGTATTTTAAACTAAAAATGAATAATAATTGTTTTAACTCAGATTAATTAAACTTAAATCAGTCTTCCTCAAATAAAGTTTCAAAAAAGTATATTTTATTTTTAAGAGATAAAATTTTAATAAAGAGACTTTGTGTTGACAGATTTATCAATATGGTCGATTTTATTGATAAAAAATCATTCCAATCAATTTAAATTCAGTTTGAAGTACAGCAAAGCAAAGTAATTTTTGCAGCATTGGAAATATTAAATATTTTAATAATATATGGTATATAGAGATGAAGTAAAGGCCAAATTTACTGTCTATAGTACCATTTATTGTTGACTCCATTTAGTTACAGTGTTTAAAATGGTTGACTATTGTCATAGTTATTTTTTGTGATTTGAGAGTTCATACAGAGTTGTTGTGTTCCTTCTGGTTGACGGAAATTTGGTTACATTCATCCTTTCTTCTTCTTTCTGTTCTGGAGTTGTACATCAGGTCAAACAGCCGATGAATCACCAACTCTTGTGTCTCAAACTGCTACCTCGAATCAAGTTCCTCTCCACTGCAGTGTCTCTAGTCTCGTACGTGGTTTTCTTCTTTTTATTGGGGCTGACACGTCTGTGTTTCCCATTTGATTTTTGGCACTGACCCACATAAACTAAGTCTGGGTTCATGTTCGTTACTGAGATAGGAACAATAGAAGGAAGGAAGGAAAGGAAATATATAGAAGAGAAGGAGAGTTTTCTTTCTCACTCACTCAGTAAAGAGGAAAGTGTATATTTTCGTATGATGTATTACTACCTAATCCTACTACAAATCTATTTAGCTTGCAATTAAAACAAAAATAAAATCTTCAAGAAAGATTTTTCATTTTTAAAATTCATTTTTATTTTTGAAACCTTAAGTTGTTTGAGTATCACTATATTTTTTTTTAGTTCCTACTTGAGACAAAAAAATATGTATCAATCAAAATGTTCCAGAATTAACTTTTTAACTTTATTTTATTCTTTTTTAAATCTTTATGATTAACAACAAAAATATTACAGAAAAATAATTAATTTACAAAAAATAAAAAAAATGATTTTTTTTTAATACTGTACTTACAAATGGAAGCAATGCATTCTACAGCTGTCAACATAAATTTGCGTCAGGTACAATAAATATCACCTCACTCACCCATATTGATTTTTTGATTATCGATGCTATATAAAAATACTTTATTTGGCAATTTGTTTTTTGCGTATTTAAATAATATTTAAAAGATGAAAAAAAGTAAGTAGAATTGTCTTGTTATTAAGATTATTTTGTTTTTATTTGTTTGCACAGTTTTTTACAACTCTACGTAGAGTTGTAAAAAAAAAAACTAAATGAATGATACTGTAGCTAACTGCTCTAGTTTTTAAGTTACTCAATCCGATTGAGTCAATCGTTAGTGTGTAACAAACAAAAGTAAAATGAATTTTCTCTCAATCAGATCGCAGCTATTTGACTTAATTCGACATGTAATTTATTAAAAAGTGGTGTTTTTTCTTCACAAGACGCAAATTTGGGGCTCTTTTGTCGTGAAAGTAATTTTTGTAAGAAGAAAAATTCTTTTTAAAAGAGTCTTTTTAAAATTTTTCTATAAAAAGTTTTAAGATTTTCGTTGGGGATGCCGGAAGTCTAGGGTCAACACAATATCCTACATATCAATATGCATTTCTTCCCCCGCTTCCAACTTGAGTGACTCTTTGGATGAACAAGAGAAAAAAAATAAAAAATTTCATTAGGCGGTGCGTGATCGGTTAAATAAAAACTTCCGGTCTAAACCGGAAGTGTACCGGTACAATAATAAAAAAAATGGCTGCTTACATGGAGAGTATGCAGCGGGTTTTCCAAAACTGTGGCAAAGTAAAAGATATTTTAGCCCATTCTGCTAAAGTACATTCGGTAGCTTGGAGCTGTGACGGCAGAAAGTTAGCATCTGGATCTTTTGACAAAACTGTTACCATTTTTAGTTTAGAGAGAGAACGTTTGGTAAGTGTTTTTTTTTTTGTTTATAAACTACATACAATACATTGCGTTTTGTTATTTTAAATTTTATTAGATTTTTTTTTTTTTTTTTACAATATCTAAGAAATTAATTTATATTTATTTTTGTCTGTCTACCTAGGAATTTATACAGCTAAAAAAATATTTTCATGAAAGACGAAATAAAATGTTTGTTCAGATATAGCCCCTTTTTACTTTTTAAAAAAAGAAGTTAAAAAAAAGATCAGTTTTTCAACTTTCAGTAATACTCTCTCTCTAGTCTTTCTTATGTTTGATTTTAGAATATTCAATCCACATTTTTATCGGATATCTATATAAATGCAATAATCAGTCGAATTAAATTACCATTGTGATGACATGTCTTCTTAATCTTTAAGTTAAGTACCGCCAAAAATGATTTTTTTTTTCCGAAAGAAAAAAAAAAAAAATTGCTACGCACTGTTTAAAAAAAAACCCCACCAAATTAGGGCATTATTGTCTGAATTAAATGGAATGTTCAGAACTTATTCATTAATGAATGAATTGTATACTGATTTGGTTCTTTTATTAGAAAGCTGAAAGCATTAGAAATATTTTGACCCCATTTTGATAAAAATAAGTCTCATTTTTATTTTGGGTAAATAAATAATGACAATTTTTTTTTTTTTTTTAGTTTAAAGAGAAATCCCTGAAGAGATAATTTCAGGTAAAAAAAACAAAACAAAACTTTTGCAATATCAAATCAGAAAATCTTGAAAGTTTAATTTGAATTTACAAAAATAAAAATTCACTAAAACTCAAACAGTTGTATATTTTCTTTCAGATTTGACAGAATAATGAATATTAATTTTTGAAAAAATTACTTGTAATTTTAAAGTGCGACTTTTTTTTTTTTTTTTTTTAAACCTTTTTTAAATCCTTTTGTTTGCTGATGGCAAAAAAAGATCTTTTTTCTTTTTATTAAAGATGTTTGAAGAATCGAAAATGTAAAAGTTTGATGGCATTTTCACATCAGAGATATTTTTAAAATAATTTATTTTATTTATTTACAACTGTTAGATTATTTTTGGGCATGGAAGATCAAGTAAGGGATGATTAAATTCTGAATTGACTCCCTGTTGATTATATGAGGTTAATTGATGTCTGGAATTTTTTAGAATATTGACATTGTTAATGTTAACTGAAAGAAAGTAAAGTGAAGGCAATCAGTACAGTATCAGTTCATTAAGTTTTTATCAATTTTAGGATAGGAACATTGTATCAGGTGATCCCTTCAATGTAGTTTCACTCTGACAGTAAGGAAGTTATGTTGAGAACATTGGTGAAAGACAATGAAGTAGCACCCCAGTGATGATCATAAACACTGCTAATAAAACCATATGGGTGTCACCTGAGATGGGGCTGGAAAATGTGAAGAACCAAGTTAGGTACAAAAAGGAAATGACAATTAGCAAAGATAAGCCTACCAAAATCAATGAAGATGAGCTTGTAGTTCCAGTAGACTTTATCTCAGTTACTAAGATAACAAATCTGATAAGAACCCATACCATAAAAATGAAGACCGGCACCAACTCAACAGTAAAATTAAGACCGTATAGGACACCCATTCACTAAAAAGAGTTGAAAGAATTGGGAATTCAAGAAATGTTAGATGCAGGAATTGTAAAAAGACTATGATCACTTTGGAATTTTCCTATAGCAGTGGTAATGAAGAAGAATGGAAGGCATAAGTTCTTTGTCAATATCCAAGTTTTGAAAAAAATCACTAAACCATTAGCTTACTCTCTACCTCTGATTGACAATATTTTGGCTTTGTTCAGAAAATCCATTTGATTTTTCACTCTAACTTTGAGAGCGGTATATTTATAACTGAAGATGATAGGGAAAAGACAGGCTATGCGTGTCACCTGGAACTATATCCACTTAGAGTTATGCTGAGCCACTGGTGTTTTCCAGCAGCTCATGTGTGGACTGGAGGATTTTGCTATGGTATACATCGATGACATTGATATTTTCTATAGATAGAACACCACTTCTACCATTTACAAGTAGTGTTCAATCAACTAAGAGAACCTGGTTTGAAATTGAAGTTATAAAAATGTCTATTTCTCAAGGATGAGACAAAATATCTTATTTTTATTATTAGCAAACATGGAGTAAAACCATATATAGATAAAGTCAAGGTAACAAGATCAGTATCATAACAATGAACAGTTAAAGAAATTCATGGAAATATGAGTGTACTGTAGGATACTATAGAAGATTTATCATTGAGCTTTTCAGAATAGCAACACCACTGATAAATCTAAACAAGAAATATGCTAGATTTAAGTTGACCAAAGATTGCCAGCAATCCTTTTATATCCTAAAAGAGCAACTAACAGATAACATTGTATACTGATGCAAGCAGCATGTGCATTGGCGCTTGTTTGACACAGCGCTGTCTGGAATAGTAAGGTTCCATAGATAGTATAAAGGAAGAAATCCCCATTTATTTTGAAAAGGAAGATCCTAGGTTACGATTGTACATGCCTAAATTTATTTCCTTTTTAACAAAAGAAATTAAAAAAATGTTGCTTTCTTAGTTAATAATTTTTTAAGTAATGTTTTTCATGTGTGTATAACTATATGATAATATATTAAGTGGCCTAAAAAGTTGTTTTTTTGCCACAAGATGGTATTAGTAGAATTTACCTTTTAATAAACTTTGACAAAGTTTGGTTTTTGATTGTATTGCAATGTCTATTAGTGACATTTTTTTTAAATTGTCAAAATTAGCATAGGTTTGTTTATTAATTTTAATATCAAAGATAGAAAATAATTAACATTTTTGGAATATTCTGCTGTTTTGTTTTTTTACAAAGAAAGGCAAAAATGCAGATAAAAAAATCAAATTGTGTAGTTTATAGGTATGGATGTGTGAATGATTGACAATGTTAAAAATGGTTTGTAAAGTTTCATGACAGTTCTTGCTGACACTTGGGTATATTAACTAAGCTTGGTAGAAAACAAATGAAGACATTACTTAAGACTATTCAACATTATACAGTATGGGAAATAGCTCACCTAATCAAACTTTTAAAATCATTTAAGCTAACATAGCATACATGATTTTCAATGTTTGCATGGCTTTCACCTGCCACTGGGATGAAAAAAAGACATACTGGACTGTATGTAACAGGACAGGTGAGGAAAGTGGTTAGTGACTTGAGGTATTGAGAGATTTGATAATTCTGAGTGAAGGAGTAGAGATATTAGAAGTTGAAAAATATGGGAGAGTGCTTAATCAGATTGCAGTCTGATGGATAAAAACAATCCTGTTTAAAAATATTTATTTAAACCCATAAAATACTTGTAAGGAGAGCCTCAGAAGAGCTTGAACTCAAATTAAACTAAGTAAGATTCAACATAACTGACACCCCTGGCCCAACTCCATAACCCCAAGGAAGTTGGCATGAAATAACTAATGAGTTTGCTAAATGTCCATAGGACTTTTTGGTAACTTTAAGTACTTTTTTTTTTTTTTTTTTTTTAAATTGTGAAGCACTTCATTATATGGCCATCCGAGTTATATAACAGGAGTTATTTACTGCTAAGACATTAAAACTCCTGCATTACTTAATATAGACATCTCTTGGTGCCTCAACAGTAGAAAAGAAGTGATTGAGACAAAACAGCTGTACAATTTTTACATTTCACTTTTCATTGTTGATAATTTTTCAAGTGTCATTTTTTTCTGTTGGCATGTTTACACCATTTTCAGCAAAATTTCCCAAATATTCAAGAAAGATTATGATTGAAATTTCACTCAGACCAACTTAGCCACAGCCTGTCAAATGTGGATAAAGTACTATGCTGAACATTCACTTTTTTCCAGGTACACAACAAATAAAATCCACTAGACAACACTGGTTCTGGTGAGGGGAGTGAACAAGTGAAACTGATTGCACTAAATGCATACCATGTTCACTGAAGGATCCAATTAACTGACAAAATACATCCTACCTTATTTGAAAGAAAGTGTAATTCCATCAGGATAATACTAGATAGCATATTTATCTGTTAAAGAATATCAAGTGAGAATAATATTAGCCATTGATAGCTTTTAGATGAAATGGACAAATTTTTTTTTTTACAAATCCTAACTGAAGTAATCAACAACTATTTAATAAATCCATTTAATGACTTTGTCTTATACAATCTATGTATATTAAAATCTGTAGATACTATTTTTAAAAAATATAAGTTTCTAAAATAAATTCTAATATGAATGTAAAATACTTTCATTTTTTTTCCAGATTAATTACTGACCTCATTTGAAAGTGTCATTATAACAAACTAAGTATTAGGTTGGTGCAAAAATAATGACGTAATAATGTCGTTTTTTGACGTTAAAAAATACGTCAAAAACAACATTATTACTTTATTATTTGCTGAAATTTGATTATTTCTTTCAGTTTAATTTAACTCGCTTTTTAATGTAACTACTCATACCTTCATTTAACCGTTTGTTCTGCCAGTAAACAATGTGAATCAGAAAGAAAAGAACCTTTTGGTGAGAAAATATTACTACCAATACTTGATATTAATATTATTTATTATATCACTACTGATTTTACTAATGTATGTAAATAAAACATCAAAGATGGCAGTTCTAGGTGTTGGAGAAAATAAAGAATAACAGAATAGTTAGAACAGATCTTTGCACCTCCCCAGCTCAGTAAAAAACAAAAGAGAACAAAAAACTGTCATATTAGGAGAGGTTTGTTTTTAAGGTAAAAAGATGTGAATTTGAATTTTGTCAAAAGCCTATTTTATTTCAGGTTTTTTCCTGTTACTAATGGCTACAGAATAATAGACTGAATATTTGCAATAAAAAATCTATTGAAATAGAGATGGCACAAATATTCATTAAATAAAAAACTAAAAAAAACTGGTCAGTGTATATCTAAAGAAAAAACGTTTTTTTTTAGTTTTTGTTTGAAATCTTGTAAATTGTTAATATGAATTTTTCTGACGTTTTTCTCCCTTTTCTCATTCTACTAACTTCCATATTTCAGTTGGTTTATTCTTTGCCCAAATATACAACTATTCATTCTACATTGAGCAAATAGCAGGCAAAAGTTTCACACTTTTAAGAAAACTGCAAAATTAACAGATTGAAACATAAAATGAGAATAAGAAAAAAACAAAGATGATGGTTTAAAAAATTAATTTTATATTAGCTTTTCTATTGGAAAAGATCTTTCGAGGTTTTGAACAGAATTGTCTCCCTTTTGCTGATGAAGCCTCAACTTATTCAAATTTTAATTTTCAATTTAACGTTTCTCAATCCTCTTCAGGAAGTGCCTTTCGCTGACATTGTTGATTTGCCAGAATTTTTCTGTCTTGTATTTAGGATTGCTCATCATTTTTGAT
>OZ010609.1:39662434-39784934 GCA_963932145.1 Acanthosepion lycidas | reverse complement strand
TGAAAAATGTTCTTTTCTTCCTCAATCATATTTTCATCCTGTCCTCAGAATCTCTATAAAGATTTTGAAAACTTGAGTTTTTACTGATTGCTAGAATAGGGGAAGGATTTGTGTGTGGAAAAAATAAGAGAGATGAACTTTTAAGTTTGTAATGAAGCTTTATTCAAACTGCACATGTGAAGTCCGACCATCACTTTTTATAGTAGAGTAATTCCAAGGGGAGACAACTCTGGTTGATGTCTCCACAATTTTGAAAAAAATCTTATAGGATTGGAGGCTGAATGTTGAATCAAGAGTTGATTACATAACACTTCTAATTTTCATTGCCTGCTGTCCTATATACTTACATTTTCAAGACCCCATGCCAGGTTGGTCTCTAGCAGTAAACTATTGCTTAGTGTGATTTCTAAAACAGTGTAGACATGTTCTAGCATACAATACACCTGTTTTGTGACATTTTTATTATATGCTGAGGTATCATTTAACTTGTTCTGCAGTAGCAACTGATTGAAACTAAAATGGCAGTTCTCATGAGGAAACAATCACCATCAGAATCTTTATAGTTAGTTATTTCCAATAAATGGCAATTTCCCTATTTGTTGCCCAGCAAACAGCGATAACATTGAAATTTATATGAACAACAATGATTCTGTGTTATATATCCAAAGATTTGCTAAAAAAGAATATACACAATGAAAAATGAGCCAAACTTAATAAAAACAAAGTTTTCTCATTAAAATTGTTATTATTAAAGGGAAAGTTCAAATAATTCTTTTATTATTAGATTACATTTTTTTAATACTTTTTAAGACCTTTGAAGTTTTTGTAATTTTTTTTTTTTTTTTTTTTTTTTTTTTTTGCACCAACAGGTGGCCATAAATTAGTATAATTACTTCCTTACTTTTCCAAACATCAGGCTGCTGTCAATAAATCATTCAACATGTCAGTAAAACAGTCCTCCAGATTAAGAAATATGTCTTTTTTTCTATGTTTTATGCTAAACTAGTTTAAAAGTTATCTGACAGTAATTAAGCTAGCTCCTTCAGAGTGCTCTTGATTGGACCTTCAGCTTGTTCAGGAGTTGGAGAGTTCCTAATTGCATATTTTTGGCATTGGAAGCTCTCCTGTCTGCTGTTTAATCTGGTTTTTCACTTAGACTTTCTTTTCCTTGCTGCAGCCTTGGCTCTTTTGTTTGCAATCTGGTCTTCTTTTGGCAGATTTCTTTTTGCAGGGCATACTGTTGGTGTATGTGATAGGCAACAAACTACAGAAAAACTCAAAATTGCTGCATTTAAGTATTGCATTAATATTTAAGCTTACCTTTAAAAGTTCAACAATAATTCTTCTGCTACCACTTAATTTAAAGACAATTTGATGTACGCAGGTCCTTACTTTCCATACAAACAATTATTTTTATTTTATGGGTGACTTTGGCTGGATTTTGAAGTTAATTTCAATATTCCCAAATTTATTTCCAAGGTATAAAAGTTACCGTACATAAAAATTTGTTTCAAAAAAAAAAAAAAATCACATAAAAATATTGCCAAAAACAATTGCAGTAATGAAAACTTGGGAATTTCAGGATTACGGATCTGGCCCAAAATGTTTTTAATTTGCTCGTGGAGTTGGCCTGATGTTGGGCTACAGCCTATCAGAGTGAAGTTGAAAAACTGTGACACACTGACGTTTGCATTTATTTATATAGAAGGGCCCAAAATGTTTTTAATTTGCTCGTGGAGTTGGCCTGATGTTGGGCTACAGCCTATCAGAGTGAAGTTGAAAAACTGTGACACACTGACGTTTGCATTTATTTATATAGAAGTAATATTTGTTTCAAATAAGATTAATTATACATTGTTTGATAATTTTCCTCAATGTTTCATAGAATTATATCTTATTTTTGAAAAGTTTAAAAAAAAAAAAAAATGATAGTTTGTGGTTACAGATGCATAAATATGGACAAATTTAGTGATTTTTTACTGAGGCAAAAAAAAAGAAAGATTCCAATCAATCTAAATTCTCTTTGAAATACACCAAAGTATCTGGATTACTAGGAATAGTAAATTTAATGTATTAGATATCAGTTTTTATTGGAGGTACCTGCATATATGTTGTATATTTCACCTTTCACAAAATGAGTCAAAATCCTTTGAATGGATCCCTCATCCGGTAAGGGAAGACATGAGTGACGGGTATCATTGTACTGTCTTTCAGTGACTGTTCACCTCAAACAAAAAATAATTCTCAGGTCATGAACTGTTAGAACACTAAATCAATGTGGCCAGTTAGAAAATATAAAGTAGGAAATGAACAGATTAAATGTTTATACATTAGGCATATGTGAAACAAGGTAGACAAACAATAGAAAATTTTGTCACAGGATCATATATACAGACAGAAAGAAAAATATGAGAGAGGTAGGACTGGTATTAGACCAAGACATGAAAAATGTGTTCTGGGATGCTGTCAATTATCTGAAAGAATTCTTGCTGTTAAACTGAAAGGAAATCTTTTCAACATATCCATCATAGTTGAATATGCACTGAATGCACAAAGTACAGAAGAAATTGAAAGGTTTTACTCTATACTAGACAATGACAAAGTTCAATGCAAATCACAAGACATTACAATCATCATGGAGGACCTGAATGCTAAATTAGGTAATGTGAGAGATGGTGAAATACTAGGCAAATTTGGACTAGGAACTCATAATAAATGCAGTGAACAGAATTTGATCAGTTTTCAAGAATACCCAAAATATGGACATGGAGAAGTCCAGGAGGAGAAACAAAGATCATATTGACTATATAACTATTGATAAGAGATTCAAGAATGCAGTTTTACAATGCAAAACATTCCCAAGTCACAACAGGAGCAACCATATGATATGTAAGCTTAGATTAAAACTATAGAAAATGAAGAGGGGTCAAAGCAGCATCCAAATTGAATATGACAGATTCCTGAATGACCCGAATGTAAAGGAAAAAATATGGAGAGTGTTGAAATCAGATTCAATGGGCAAAAAGAGAATGGAAACTTGAAATGGGACACATTATGAGAAGCTTTACTCACATCAACAATTGAAATCATCTCAAAGAAAACAAGAATGGATGATAGATGAAATTCTCAACAGGATGAAAAGCAGACAAAAAAAAAAAAAAAAAAAAAACAATGTCAAAGTATGGCACAGAATATAGTACTCTGCACAAAGAAATTAGGAACAAATCTGTTTTCCTAATTTCTTTGTGCAGAGTTGTGAGCTAAAGAGGAGTGGCTCAATGAAAAATATGCAGAAATAGAAAGAACGAGTATCACAGATAGAGAAGATATGCATAAAAGAATAAGAGAACTAATATGACAAAAGACCTGCCCATCAACAGGATGCATAAAATCCAAGGATGGGACATTGATATTAAATAAAGAGAAACACTACAGAGATGGAATGAATACATCAGAGGACTCTTCCAAAAATATATAAAAATATCAAAGGATCAGAAGTCTGAAGTGAAATCAGCAGTGGATAAATTTAACAGAAACAAAGTGGCAGGACTAGACAGAATTGTAATAGAAATGCTGGCAGCCTTAGATTATTTTGCACTGACAAGATTATAGACATAATAAATGAAATATACTATAATGGTGATCTACTGGAAAACCTAAATAGATCCATTTCCTAAGAACCCGGGTGTAAATGAATGTGAACACCATCAAACAATTAGTCTAATGAGCCATATAACAAAATGTATCTAAATTCTGATGAGTACAGTGCACAGCAGAATTAGATTGGAAATAGTGTGGTTATTCATTATAAACACTGAAACACAGATGTAATATTTATGATCAAAATGATATCAGAAAGAGCAATACAAATGCAGAAGGATGTGTACCTGTGTTTTATAGATTATGCAAAAGCACATCAAAATGAACTGTTAGAACTGCGAGGTAACTGTGACATATTTGGAAAGAATATTAGAATAGTCCAGAAGCTATACTGGCAGCAAACTGCCTGCATATGGATAGAAAATAAATTCAGTAAATATACAAATACAAATAGATAAGTGTAACACAAGAATGTCTTCTCACCAAACTTATTCAACCTATACAGTAAGACAATTCTGAGACCATTAGAAATCCTAATAAGATTCATTATTAGCAGCATAAGATAACATGACAACATAAGATACGCAGATGACACAGTAATGATATCAGACATGGAAAGGAAACTACAAGAACTCCTACAGAAGGTAGTGAATAAAATTGAGAAGAAAGGAAAAAACATCAATTACAAGTGTTGATTTCCCTGTGGGAATGATTACAAAAGTCCCCCCCCACACCCTTTCTTAAAGTCAAGAATGCACGCTGGAATATTTTTCTTAATCAATAAAATGGGACTCAGTCCAGATCTGGCAGTTCAGGCTGACTTGATGAACATTCTGCCTTCAGGCAGAGGAACCCAGACGAGGCTATGCCAAAGGGCAGTCATGTCTGGGGAGGTAGACAAGCTTGACCCCTGTATATGCGGGGTCTAGGGGGTATCTTTGCCCAAGCCGATGTGCTCAGATTTACCCCCAATATAAAAAACGGCCTTGTGGAGAGGCTAAGGTAAATAACCGCAGTACAAATCTACCTTAACTACTAGGCAGACCTACTGTGTTTGCTTGGTTGACCTTTCTTTTGTGTACAAACACCAACTCCTCGTTTGGGATTTGTTTTGCCTTCTTATCAAATTTTGATTTGCTTTAACTGTATTGTTTGCTTGCTTGCATGATTGTTGCGGTTTCATCTTTTTTTTTACTTTTTTTTCTTTTCATTGCAAACTTTATTAATTCTGATTATTTTATTTATCTTGCACTTTAACAATGGCTTCTAACTAAATGAATCAAAATATGAGCTATCAGAGCTCTACGGACAAATTTACCTTTAGTTGACCTTTCACAAGTTACTAGCCAAATCCATGTAATGTTATTTCACTCTAATGTTATGAATAAAACAATTCCAGGTGAGGTTTTGTTTTATTGTCTAATTCTCTAAGACAATACAGACAAAATTTATGGGAGGAAATTTAGAAATTTCAAGAATAATTACATTCAGTGGTAGTGTTACCTGGCAAATATCACTTAGAATAATTCAGTCAACTGACAAATACATGTTTGAAGATCTCATCAGTTTCAATATTAGTTACTAAACTTGAAACAACAACCTCACTTCAATTGTTACCTGGCAAACTTTGAAAGGTGTCATTTAGTAAACATTCAGTAAACTTAGTGACAAAATTTAAATGCATATTTGAAGTCTTCAAGATCTCATCAGTTTCAATATTACTAAACAACCTCAAAGAAAAAGATCATAACAACAACCTCAACGAAAAAGATCATATAACAACAACAACCTCAACGAAAAAGATCATATAACAACAACAACCTCAACGAAAAAGATCATATAACAACAACAACCTCAAAGAAAAAGATCATATAACAACAACAACCTCAAAGAAAAAGATCATATAACAACAACAACCTCAAAGAAAAAGATCATATAACAACAACAACAACCTCAAAGAAAAAGATCATATAACAACAACAACAACCTCAAAGAAAAAGATCATATAACAACAACAACCTCAAAGAAAAAGATCATATAACAACAACAACAACCTCAAAGAAAAAGATCATATAACAACAACAACAACCTCAAAGAAAAAGATCATATAACAACAACAACAACCTCAAAGAAAAAGATCATATAACAACAACAACCTCAAAGAAAAAGATCATATAACAACAACAACCTCAAAGAAAAAGATCATATAATAACAACAACAACAACCTCAAAGAAAAAGATCATATAATAACAACAACAACAACCTCAAAGAAAAAGATCATATAATAACAACAACAACAACCTCAAAGAAAAAGATCATATAATAACAACAACAACAACCTCAAAGAAAAAGATCATATAATAACAACAACAACAACCTCAAAGAAAAAGATCATATAATAACAACAACAACAACCTCAAAGAAAAAGATCATATAATAACAACAACAACAACCTCAAAGAAAAAGATCATATAATAACAACAACAACAACCTCAAAGAAAAAGATCATATAATAACAACAACAACCTCAAAGAAAAAGATCATATAATAACAACAACAACAACCTCAAAGAAAAAGATCATATAATAACAACAACAACCACCTCAAAGAAAAAGATCATATAATAACAACAACAACAACCTCAAAGAAAAAGATCATATAATAACAACAACAACAACCTCAAAGAAAAAGATCATATAATAACAACAACAACAACCTCAAAGAAAAAGATCATATAATAACAACAACAACAACCTCAAAGAAAAAGATCATATAACAACAACAACAACCTCAAAGAAAAAGATCATATAACAACAACAACCACCTCAAAGAAAAAGATCATATAACAACAACAACCACCTCAAAGAAAAAGATCATATAACAACAACAACAACCTCAAAGAAAAAGATCATATAACAACAACAACAACCTCAAAGAAAAAGATCATATAACAACAACAACAACCTCAAAGAAAAAGATCATAAATACATTATACTGAGTCTAGAAACTGTAGAACTGTTTAGTTACCTGGCAAATATCACTCAGGATAATTCAGTCAACTGACAAATGCAAGTTTGAAGATTGCATCAGTTTCAATATTATTAAACTTGAAACAACAACAACATCATAAAAACATTACATTCACTTCAACTATTACCTGGCAAAGGTGTCATTTAGAAATATTCAGTCATGATTTGCAGTTATTGTAACACTCTTAACAAAAGTAACCTTACTTTCAATTTCCCTATCCAGTTGGTAAATGTCACTCAGAAATATTAACTATAGTAATGCTGATCTAAGATCTTAAAGTGGGACTGGAAAGGGAAATGTCCAGATGGTCTGGCAAACACATACTGTGTCTTTGTGTTACTGACATTGAACTTATTTCTATCTGTTTCAAACTGAAATTTTATCTTTTAAAATTTATAACTCCATTTGCCCAATATTGAATTGCATTTACCTTTTTATTCCAATTTCCAGTCCCACTTTAACACTTGCTCAATTTGAATTGTCAAATCAATAGCTTGTGACTCTAAATCTTTTTGTTTTCAAACAGTACTGCTTTGTCCTTACACTTTCGATCAACGGACACAATGTTAGCTGTCCCCCCACAGCAATCCTCCTCCTGCTGTTTGCCATCCACTTGTCAATGGATTTCTCTGGGTTGAATTCAGCCAGATCTGGACCTTCAGAAGAAAGCAAGATTAAGTCTGACAGTCTCTGTACAGACAAGCTGCTCCGTATGTCGCTCTTTATTCTCTTCTGTGCAGAAAAAACTCTCTCACACTCTGCGGAGCTGATTGGAAGAGTGAGCATTATTCTCACAAGATGAAGTACATTGCAGAAGTCAGTCTTGTATGGGTCCTTGGTCAGTAGGATTTGTCACAGATCAGAATAAGACTTGTCCCTGAAAGTATTTGCAACAAAGAATTTCATATGTCTCCATTCCATCTGAACAACTTCCATATTGCATCCTGCAGCCACAAGAGGTTTTCCAAACCAGTCACAAATAATGTCTATTTCATGATTTCCAAAATGGACAAGTTCCCTTTTGCATTCTGGCCATGTGTCATGATTGAACACCTTAATGAAACGTTTCACCACACCTTGAGCATCTACACTTGTATTTGTTCCCAACAGATTTTGAAACCTTGACTCTAGTTCTTTGATTGTAATGTCAACTGTAGACTCAACATGCTTCTTTAGTTTTTCTTTGGCCTCATAAACAGGACTCCCGGTCATTTCAATTCCTTGAAATTTGGGATTACCCTGCAAATTTTCAGACTGTTGTTCTTCAATACAGAGGGAAAACTTTTCATACATTCCCCCAGAAATGTATTCCTCCTTCATACTTGAAACAGTTTCCATACAATCCTTAATTGATGCAACTGCTACAGGAAGAATCAGATTGTTTGTCTGTAGTTTTAGACTGAGCAAAGCTAGCTCGCCAAATAGATTGGATACGAAATGGCAAAATGCAGTGAATACAAGATCCTTTAATTACTTGTTTATTTTCTTAGCTCTACCAGCAATGTCTGCATTTGATGATGTTGCTGCAAGATTTTCCATATGAGTGTAGACTGCTGCATATTGACCATGATCCTCAGCCAAATGACCATCTTTCTTTCCTTGGAGAAAAACTCTCATTGCCCTGTCTACATGGGGAATCCATCTGGTACCCTTCACTGGCGCTGGTGAATAGATTCTTGCTTCAAGTTCTTCTCCAATGATCTTGAGTTCTCTCTTGCTCTTTAGACTGAAGTGGTAAGTCTTCCATATCAAATGTAGACAATCATTGACTGCATAATAGGAGTCTGTTTTTGTAGTTTCAATATGGCTAATTCAAGCCTATGTGCCATACAGTGGATGTCTGAGATGAGGAACTTCCTGCCTTAACAGTGACACAACACCATTCCTCTGTCCTGTATTCACATTTGCCCCATCTGCACAAAACCCAACAATTCTTGATGACATTTCATCATCACTGATACACACTTTTGAAAGAGCAGATTTAGTAGCAGAGATAATGCCTTTAGCATGGCCATGTTCAATGGCAATAACTTCAACAACTTCATTTTCTGCTTTGCCATTCAACACTGTTCTCGCATAAACTGCTTCATTTTCTGACACAGAGCTGTCAGTGGCACCATCAATCATAACTGACATATAATGAGAGTCACTGATAGATTCCAATGTCTCATCTCTGATTGTGCTTGCAATAGTAAACATCATTTCACCACACCTAACATCGTTACTGTATGCAGGTGTCACAGGTAGCCCATTTTTGTATTGAAGTAAGAGTAGGGGCTTGAGTTTTGTAAAACTCCCCGATACAATAAACTGTGTTAAATTTAACTTTCAAATCCGTCAAATCCTTTTTGTTTGATTTGATTTCTGCATTGAGAAATTTCTTGGCAATGTGAGACTTTTCAATTGAGCGTTTGCTTGTTTTATTAATGATAAAGTCGTGGCACTTGCCGTGTCTAAGAATTTTACTATGGGCAAAGACGTTTTCACGTTTAAATTTAGTACTACCATCTACAAAATCAGTTTTTCCAGCCAAAGTTGAACCAGCCCTACAACAAAAATCACAATACATCGCGTTATTTTTCTAACGAAGCCAAGCGAAAGTTGACAATCAAACTTGTTGGAATTCTCGTACAATGGACAGCTTACTTTCATTTTGTGTGTCATCATTACTTTGTTTATCATTCGGGGCATTCTTTTGAGTCTCAGTTTCATTCAGCATTTCTACTTTGTTCAATTTTGCGAAGAAAGCCGATATCGGCTTTTGTATTGTCTTCTTCATTGCCATGTTTCTTTAAATCTTTGTGCATGCTCGGAAAGATGAATGAAACGTGAAACTGCGAATAAAATGTGTGCTGCCGTCGTCAAAATGCCAATTAATATCTTGTATATTGTTCTATTAAACCTTTTATTGTTTAAATAATTTGACTTTGCTCGTTTTATTAAAAAAAAAAGGTTGAACAGACATTTTTCACTCAGTAATGAGCTTTGGAAGATTGTTGGTGAAAAAAACAGTTGCCAAAAGATAAGCATTTTATTATTTCTAGTCACCACATGGAAAAATCACTCACAAATGTGACTGTTTCACTCGCAACTGGCTATGGGAAACAGTTTTTGGGTTGTGTGTAGATCGAAAAATTACACGAAATAATGATTGTCCCAATGACAAAGACTACCATGAAAAGAATGCAGACATGTTTGCAATATTAATTCAATTTCTCAATGATCGAAGTTTATCTCTTATGAGAGAATTCCCTGATAATGGGAGAAAAGCACTGCAAATTTTGAGAGAGCACTATTTATCGAAAGGAAAACCAATTTCCCTGTATACAGAATTAACGTTAATTGACACGAAGCCAGCACTGAAACTATTATAGGTTATATTATTTGAAAAATTGGGCACTTTATTAAAGATTTATGGGGAAATTATTGGCAATGGTTTATTGTCTTAAAAGGCCTTCTCTCTGATTTCAAGACATTTACAACTGTTATCACTCAGAAAGACAAGCTACTAATGTTTAGAGAATTTAAAGTAGCACTGTGAAGCTTCAAAGAAAAAAATATTATGTCATGCTTATCGCAAGCTGGGACATAAGAGTACCAAATGCAGAAACAAAAAGCAAGCTAAGTAAAAAAAAAAAAAAAAAAAAAAAAAAAAAAGTGGAATATGTTTCATTTATGTTTTCAGCTGGACTAGTCATAATTTCCAACAAAAATGCCTTGTTGATTGTACTGCTACCATACATGTAATTACTGACAAATCTAAATTTCTTACTTTTGATAATGATTTTAATGACGAAAATCATCATATCGAGCTGGCAGATGGTTGCTTTAAAAAGAAGTAATGCTCAAATCACTATAACCAATACAGACAGACAGTGTGACTGCATTTTAACAAATGCTCTATACATTCAAACAAAATATAATCTTGGTACAGGCTGCTACTGAAAAAAGAGCTTCTGTGAAATTTGATTGTAATTGGAACTTATCTACACTAATGGTGTTAAATTTGACATAAAAAGAAATGGATGGTTATACTATTATACTTTTAGTAACCTCCAAAACTACTGCGCACTGCCTAAAATAATGGCATCAAATTTTTGTACATTACAATCTGAAAGACATTATACAACTACAAGAAGTCATGGAAGGGCAGTGTCTTATCTGTGGGAGGTAGACAAGCCCAACCCTGTATATATGGGGTCTACAGGATATTTTTGCCCAAGCCAATGGGCTCGGATTTGCCCCACTGTAAAAACGGACTTGTACCACATCCTGCTTTGTGGGGAGGCTAGGTTAAATAACCTCAGTCCAGATCTGCTTTAACTACTAGACAGACCTGTGTTTGCTTGGTCAACCTTGCTTTTGTGTACAAACATCAACTCTTCATTTGTGAATTCTTTTGCCTTCTTATCAATTATTTGCTTTAACTGTATTGTTTGCTTGCTTGTTACTGTTTCATCTTTTTGACCTTTTTTCTTTTCATTTATCTTGCATTTTAGCAATGTTTTCTGACTCATCAACAAGAACACAAAATACATGGTTGTTAGCAAAAGGAACAGCCCAGCATACAAATAAAACCAGTACAACAATTTAAATATCTGGGGAAACAGAGGAAGGAAAGTGCAACACTGAAATTCAAAGGTGCATTGGGTTAGCAAAAGATGCCTTCCCAAAGCTAAGCAAATTATTAAGAAACAGGATAATTTTGTTAAAAACAAAGAAAATAGTACTGAACTGTTTTGAAGCAACAGAAATGTTGCTAAGAATAACATGGACCAACTACAGATTTTATTGAGTAAATGGAAACAAAAAGGATATTTATAGTTTGTGACACCAAGCCATTGGCCCATGGTCAACTCCCAGTCGCAGCACGAAGCTGTAAGGTTTCTTCTACCGACGTTTTGAGGGTTGACTCTTTGTTGCTGCCACCAGCCTGTGTCCCGGTCGTTCAGTGGTTGTCGCTACTCTGCGAAATCCCCTGGTCAGGATACTAATGTGACACTCAGCCATCCAGGGTTGAATCCAGTGCTTACAGCACTAATATGTGGCACCAGGGTTGAGTTCTAGTCGTCGATATTAATGGCTTCACCAGTTGTACTGATTCAATGCCAACTCTATTGTTCACAGCTCACTTCCAACGTCTGGTTACTGGAGTAACTGCCTTGATCTCAAGTCTAACCTACCCGTGTTGTGACTTTGATCTTAGGTAGACGAGATCAATCAGGCGTCTGGCCGTAGTGTCACCTGAGTCCAAATTGAAGGTGGCATTGCACAAGCGCAAAGAAAAAAAAATAAATGAAAGAACAACCCAAGAGGTCCAAGTATGTTAAGAAATAACAATTCAACTTTATCCTTCTGTTATATACAGGAGCATGTTTTTCTCCCAGCCTGTTTCCTACGAAATGTGACACTTCTATGCTTCAATCAAGTTGATATCGTAACTTAACTAATTTAGTTTTTAAGTGCTGGCTTAACTTCGTTCGTCAGTATAACTTGTTGTTCGTAGTATTGATGAATTCGGAGGTCATGGAATCTCTCGGTCAGCTTCTGCGAGGCAACACCCTGGTTTAAAACCAGCTCACTCAACTCAACTTCAACTACTGTTGAACGACCCATCATCGTTCATTTATATGGGTACCGACCGAAACGTGGTGTGTGGGCCCGACACGGCCTGGGGTTCCCGGTAATCTCTATTTCTAACAAGAAATCTTTGTCGGGACAGGAAAATTGAGTATTTCCCATTTTTTGAAAATTAACCATTTCCCATTTCGCGAGTGGGGTGGGCTCCGCCATTCGTGAGGGAAGGTCAGAGGAGAGCTATCCTCCTAGACTCTTTCTCTCTCACATTGATATCTCATACCAATCCCTTCAGTGGGCGTCAACATTTCCGTTTTTCTCATCCATTCACTTCCGCCTATCACCATGCTATCATACGGCCAATGATCTCTCAGCAGTGCGGGTGTGGCTAAGCTGACCTCCTTAAAATTATAATCTAGAATTTTTGTTTACAAAATTCTCCTTGGCAATTAAATTTTTTATCACGTTCTCTTTTTCCTGGGCCACCCAAAAGTCACTTATCCAGCACTCTTACCGTCTCATTAATAACTGTCAAAGTTTGCCATCTGGTTCTTTACGCCAAGTTAGCCTTATCATGGAATCCTTGACATGTTAAGGAATTAAATTTTTTTATCTCGTCAAATCTCAATTCTCTACTACTTTCTGGAGATTGCCAAAAGTTTACAACGTCTTAGTGTCTGTTGGCAAAGTAAATGATAACAATCCTCTCACCTATATCGAGACAATGCCAACATTTTATAATTGCCACATTGCTTCTCTTCGCCGGTATCCAAGAAAAAAAATTAAACAATATCTTGGAAAGATAATTAACATTGATTCTCACTGCCTGTATCGGCATGTGTTTTGGCTGATAATTCCATATTTGCCTTTCTTTCTATCTCCCTCGGCGATACATAAATTAACTCGACAGGACCTCACACAGCTCTTTCCATGGCGTTTTTTTTTTTTTTTTGTAAACAAATTAAAATCTTTCTTTTCACGTCAATCAGTCTATCTGTCATTATAGCTCTTTTTTTTTTTCCACTTTAAGAATGTCTATTTTCTGTTTTAATTTCTATGGTTAATTAGTTAGCCAATTACCATAGCTAAATAGTGTCATAGTTAACATCAGGATGAAAGTTTAAATTTCTAGGGCATATAATTTGTATGCTGAGTTTGATCCTCACTGTGATCTTGTGCTAAATTAAACTGTACTTGGTAAATAATTACATAGTTTGTGTTTGTACACACAGGTTAAAAAAATCTATTCACTTCTCTCTTGTTTATAGACTTCATTTCCAGCACCACTTCAGCATACTTTCCAGTTGTTCTAAAGTTTTTGATTTACTTTTAAGTGCATATTTACCTGAAAAGATGGTGTTACTGTGTTATAAGGTGCTAAAATGTTTATATTTTTAAGATTTTCTTTTTTTTCTCATATATTGGAGTTGATATTTCCTACTCTGAAGTTGATGGACTTTTTCTTTATTTTATTTTTCAACATAAAACAAACTTATTCATTTTCTCCCACCATCTCTCTTTTTTTCTCCACCAGGCTTGACTGGCCAGTGCGGACCTTGAGTTTCAGTTTTGATGGTAAAATGTTGGCAACTGCCTCTGAAGATCTTGTCATTGATATTGCAGAAGTTGAAACTGGTTGGTAATCATTCTGACTATTTAATTCTTTCATTGTTATATTGTCCACAGCTTCAGTTTCTTTTCCCTACCATATTGTTAATTGACATTCTTAAGCTTCTCACCCTGACTATAAATTATGCTCAAGCTATCATATTCGGAATTGATTTTAGTATCTATGTAACCCTATCTAGATGATAGACTGAATTTCATTCAATACCAAATCAGTATCATCTGAAATAGGTACCTACACAGAAAAAAAAAAAAAATACAAAATTAATTTTAAAAAATAAATCTTTCTTGAAGCTTTTATTTTAGTTTTAATTTCAAACCAATATTTTCAATAAGCAAAATACTTTGCTGTATTTCAAAAACTAATTTAAATTGACTGAAAGGAGGTTTTTTTCTTTGTTTGTTTTTTTTTTTATTATAAAATAGTTGATTAGCACCCTGTTTTAGTTGTCTTTCATTGCAATGTAATTCTCTTTTTTTAAAAAAATCTTCTAAAAATAAAATGTACTTTTCTTTGAGGGATATTAATTGATTTAAAGTATAATTAATTTGATTTGAAACAAATATTTAAAAATATCACAGAAATGCATTTTTTTTAGCCCAACAGTAACTGTATTTAACCTAACATACCTGTTTTTATTAAATTTTAGAAATGTTGACTTTAAATTTACTATAGTCATTGCTCTTAATTCTTGATAATGTTGTGTATGGTTACGCATACTTACAAAAATGGGCACATTTATGCACACACAAAAAAATTCAAAAATTCTCTTCCAAATGTTGTCTGATGATTTGTAAGCTTTTCCATTTATGATTAATAAATATAGTTTTCACTTAAAAATATCTAAAAGGCTGAAATTAATACAGAATTTTAAGATTTAAAACATAACTTTTTCTAATTAAAATTTAAATAAATAAAAAAAAAAAAAGAAACAATTGAAAAAATTCATTATTCATTGAAAAAATTTTTAAGACAGTAGTATCCTTAATATATCTTATTTATAAAAGCAGTTAAAATCTATTCTAATTAAATATAATGTCATAGTTTTATTGCATTTTTTATTTTAAAATTGAGAGCAGATTTTTGGTAAATGGTGTTTCTGTTTCACAAAAACAAATTAATTTAAATTCTTCCAAAGAGAATTTAACTGTCAATACAAATATTGAAGAGGCTGACATTTTTAATTTCTTAAAATCTCAAAATTAAGTAAGTGGGAGTAACAGATGTAAAAACACAAGATATTTGTACAAAATGTTTTTTTTTTTTTTTTTTTAAATTAAGAATTAATTTCAGTCATTTGCAAAAATTTCCAAAACTTTTTTTTTTTTTAACCACATAAAAGATACTAAATTTCCCATACTAAATCTTTGGCCCTGCTACTGACAAAGAAAAATAAGATTTTTAACCAAAATTTAGAATGTGCTAGAAAAGATTGAAAAATTTAATAAGGCAATAAAAAAATACTTTTTGGCCTTTCTTCTTAATAATAAATATTTTGACAATAAAACTTTATTTTTATCAAGTTTGGGGCTTTTTTCATCATGCTATAGTTTCTTTTTAGAGAATTTTTGGTGGTACCTAATCTAAAGCTTGTTCTATATTTTCTACTTTTTTTAATAAACTTAGTGACAACCTATTTCTATAGGGAAAATAGAACCGCAAATTTGTTTGACAATGGTTAGAGAACATAAAGTTAAATAAGACCCAGTTTTATTGTATAGAACTGTGAGGAAATGCAGTGTGGGTGGAGGAGTCTCTTGTCAAAGATATCAGTGAACCACTGACCAGCACAACTGACCAACACTCCTGCTGGACATAGTACTACTTCAGGTCTCCTTCTTTTATGTAGCATGTCCTTTGAGTATGTGGGAGATCCTGGCTCTCCACAACTGCAATTGTAAATTCACTCAGAATCAAAATGATGGAGCAGTTGTACAAGTTAAATAGAAATTACTGATAACTTCTCTAAATAAAATGTCAATGTTTTCATTCAACTGTACTGACTGCACCTTTGCAGGAGGTAAAAGTACCACAAGGGAGGTAGGGGCACTTGTTTGCCATGGGTGGCAACCTGTGATGCCTGAGGAGAGGATCCTGGTGGTTGAGGGTTTTAGTTGGGCTATACATATACTTCTAAAGTTCAACACACCACTTTGGCCCTTACTTGATGGACAGTTGGAGAGGCCTGATCCAATCAATTGACTGGTCACATCAAGCTCTAGGTCAGATCAAATACTTCTCATAGCAGGACCCTTTCTCCCTAATCCAAGAGATAAGCTGCTCTCAATGTCATCTAATATCTGACCTCTAAGGCAGTGGCTGTAGGGTCAGTCATATCAAGATACAAAGGACTTTGACAAAATTGGACAGTCCTCAGTGACTATTTACTTGTGTGTAGAAATTCATGACTTACAGGCACGCAAAGTTCGCTCCAGGTGTGAGTATACTATGTAACCCTGTTGGAGCAAAGTGAATGGGTTTGTTCCCTTCCTCTTGGACTCTGTGGTGGGTAGGGAGCACAGTTAACAAACATTTAAAAATGTCTATGGCTCTGCACAAATTAACAAAGAGACCCCATCTAAACACAGACATAGAAGTGACTGCTTATTTTCGTAGCTTCATAGTCCTTGAGTCAACAGAGGGAAAACCTATTATAAAGCTCTCTCCTTTTGCAATAAAATATCTTTTTACATATGTGGCACCAAACTCTGTAAAAACTGTCTGCAACAACATTCTGTGGAAGTAACAAAAAAGAAATATGCTGAATTATTATTAAAAATGAACACCCTCTACAATATGAAAATCAAGACATGTCCACACTGATCCCTTAACACATCCCAAGGAATGGTGAGAAATCCTGAACTTCTACTGTAGAAGTGAAGAAATAAAAAAAAAAAGTATTCTATATACAGAGAAAAAATAAGAAAAACGACCAGTTAATTGACACCAATACTTATATTCTCGCTTTCAATGCCCCCCAAACTCCCACCTAAACTGAAAATTGGCTATATGATAGTGATGGTTGACACACACACACACACATATATATATATATATATATATATATATATATATATATATATATATATATATATATCCACTCTGATGCTACAAGTGCCAAAAGTTTGGACCCATGAAAGCTGGTGCACAAGAAAGACAATATGCAAAAAAATCTGACAAGGATGGTTCTGACCACCCAGAATCCACAGCAAACTACTAAAATGTACAAGCTGCAATGGAGATTACTTTGCTGACTCAAATCTCTGTGAAGTATGGGAAAAAAAAAAGAGAGAGAATGAAAATTAAATACACTCAGTCATCCCTTTTCCAAAGGCATGAAAAGTTGTAGAGACTACTTTCCCAGCTCAGTTCTGCACAAGAGTAACACAACCTACACAAAACCCTTCCATTCCAGAATGTCAAAAGAGCAATTTCCTCATAGAAAAAATACTAAATGAACTGGATAAATTTCCAACACTTCTGAAGAGGCTACAGGCTTCCATACCCCAAACTAAACAAACCTTACCCCCAAATTCAAAATCTAGAGTAAAACCCAGTCAAAAAGAGAAAATGATACCACAATCATCCTTCCAATCAGGAACACCCTCTAAAGACACCCAAACAAAGATGATCAAGATTCCCAACAAAACCACGTCTCTCTCTATAAAAACCTCATTGACACTGAAAGAGATAACAACGTCAAGTAAACAAGAACACCACCTAAACAAAAAATGTCAAGATTAAACCAATGCCGGTTATCCCACTCCAGACACAAAACATAAGAAACTATAACTTCCCATGAAACTCATAATAAATTCAATATATTGAAAAAAATGTAAACAGAAGAAAATCCTCTCAAACACAACACAAATCACACAAAAGATAAAACACTGAAAAGCACAAGACCTAAATATGAACATAGGTCAGAACATAATACAATGGAACTGTTGTGGAATCAAAGTAACCTGAATGATTTGTTTTTGTTACTAACGACAAGATAAATATAAAAAATTTTGAAAGCTGTAATCAGTGCCTCTGGAGTGCATTGATCTTAATTAGAAATGATATACACCAAAGCAAAATTAATCTAAATGCTAACCTACAAGCAAAGTAACCTACACAGAACTATCAATATTTTCTCCCTATATATCTGGCCACATGATTCTATCAATGAAAATGACCTTAACAATTTCCCAAGCTTATTAGGAGATTTCAACAGCAGCAACAATATTATATGAGGATGTTAAAAAAAAAAAGGGGTTATCAATGATAAAAACCTATGCCTCTCCAACATATCTTGACATCTTCAGGCACTAACCCAGCAATTGATCTAACTCTCCATAATCCTCAAATCTTCTTGGGCTTTACCTGGAGAGTACATGACAACTAAAGTGGCAGTGACCATTTCCTAATTATAATTGTAGTCCTACATCCCGATGTAAGAAAATCTCTCCCAATGAAGACTAAAAACAGGAAACTGGGAAAAATTCCAAACACTATATCTCTAACACCTGATAAAAAAGTACAATAGCAATAACACTGTCAATGATTTATCAATATAGCCAAGAAATGCATCCCAAAGAACTCAGCCCCATATAAACATAACAAACCCTGGTCCAATGAAGAATGCAAGAAGGCTATACATTTATGATGAAAAACAGCCCTGCACAAATTTAAAGCTGCTCCTACAACTGGCATCCTAACCTTCTTCAAACACCACAGAGCAAAAGTATGCAAAGTAAACAAAAAGAGAAACTCCTGACAAAATTATGTTAGAAAGCTCAACCCTTCTACTAAATCAAAAACAATCTGGGATATGATTTTCACAATCTCTGGGAAACAACAATCAACTCCCCTAAGACACCTCTCCACAAACCATATCAAAATAACTGCCTTTTGGCAGGGATATTGCAAATCTATTAGATGAAACCTTAAATAAAATTAATCCAGCCAAAATAACCAACAATTCATAAAAACCAAATGAAATGCTGAAAAAGTCAAATTACAATTCAAATCCCATAACTCTGAAGCATATAACAAGCTGTTCACCTTACCAGAACTGATGGACTCCATAAAAAAAATCCTACAGTACAGCCAATGGTCCAGACAAAATAAATTATGAGTTTTTAAAAAAATTGCCCAAAGAATTTATGATGTATCTTCTGGAAGTTTACAATAATATATGGATGAGGAGCAACAAATTTCCAGATAGATGGAGAGACAGAAGACAGTTGTTCCCATCCCTAAAAATGGAAAGGATAGTACAAATAAATTATTATCAACCAGATCTATATTTTCATTTCTTGCTATTGTATTGATTTCATCTTTTGTCCTTTGTGAACATGTAGTGAAACTTTCCCAGTATTGTGAACAAGAGCTGAAATAAAATGTAGAAATTGATTTGTCCAGTGAGTAAAAAATTGATACTGGGACCCTATTTTAGGTTTTATAGTTTAATTTTTTATTTTTTTAATTGTGTCAGTACAATTTTTTTTCCATGTGTTATTGAGAGAAGTTTTTTGGTTCTTTGGTATATTTTCAATTTTTTATTTTTATTTTTTTCTTTCTACTGGAGAAATGATCAACCAGATTTGCTGAAAATAGCAAAAGAAATAAAGATACTAGCTTAAATAAATGTTTTATTTATGATACCTCACCCCAAAAGACAATTTACCCAACAAATATGCTTTAGTTACTATGATCTTTGATTGAAGAAAAAAAAAAATAAAAATAAATTTTATATTGGCTTACATACTATCGTCCATCATTTACTTTAAACTTTGAATAATGTGAATTTTTATTTTTATTTATTTATTTATTTATTTTATTTTATTTTTTTTTTTTTTTTTTTTCAGGTCAAAAAGTGACAGAAATTCCTTGTGAAACCCCAACATTTACTGTAGCATGGCATCCAAAACGGTACCTTCTGGCGTTTGCTTGTGATGACAAACATGAGAGAGGTGACCGTGACTCTGGTGTAGTCAAAGTCTATGGCTTCCCAAATGACTCTTGAATAAGAAACTCTTCTCCTTAGAATTGAATGTTTCAAAGTTTGCATATTTCAGAATTTTTCTCTGTAATAAAAATATTGCTGAGTTCATTTTCATCATCACTAATCATTATTATTGATCAATAGAAATCTGAGCTGACTTTTGATTTTGTGGATTAAATATTGAATCTCAAATTAATTTTAATGCTGTTCTTATAAAGTTATGTGTAATGTCCTCGTCTCATACAAATTACTGAGAACCCAAGACTGAATCTCTCATATGTAACATTTTTGTTTATTTCAATTCAAACTTCTTCAACCACCATCATCCAGTGCATGTATGACTTTGGGGCCTTCTCCAAAAGTGTACCCTACAATCTAATGTGGATGGAAGAGAGTCTCATCCCTAAGATATCTCATGTGGTTCTTTTTCCTGTTGGGCACATCTTGGGCACAGTTGAGTTGATCACTTTTCCACTTCTTGTAAGGTGCAGATTTGCACTTACTGACTAGGAGGCACCAATGCACCTGGCTTCCTTGTAGGATACTCGGTGAAAAAGTCCTCTCCAGCATCAACTAAGGTGAGTCTCTATCACACATGTGTATGGGTGTGAGAAAATCATGTTTCTTATATTTCAATATACCTATATGACCTAGATCAATTTTATAAACATGTCCAATATGTTAGTTCAAGTGTTATATAATTTTTAAAACCAAAGGACAGTTAAATTTGAAAATATTTGAATCTTGATGTTTTATTTGTCAACTCCATGATTAATCATTCATCATGAAATCGATTCTTTTTTCATTTCAATTTATTCTGAATGGAAACTATGTTCATTTTGAAAGTCATGTAAACAAAGACAAAGAAATAAGTTTGTAAGTCATGTGATTTCCTTAATGGTGTTAAAATAAAATGAGATGCAAATAAAATATTTCAAGCTTGTAGAACCTGTAATAATTTCAAAGTGCCTCATTGCAATTGAAGGGGCAAAAAGCAATTCATGTGTTAATAAAAGAGAAAAATAAATTTTATTTCCAATTCTAAATAGAATCTGACCTATTTACATATTTGATGAAAACAAGAACTTCTACCTTCTTTTCTTTCTGTTGCAATCTGTAAAGTTTCTCTAACACAATATTTTTATTTTTTTCCAATTTTTAAACAATTTATAAACAACTATTTCCACAAAGGGAACACGTTAAAGAAGTTAAAAATAGGTTACAAAAACAAACAAAATAGAATATTAGTTTATAAAATGATTTTTTTCTTTTGTATGTATTAAAATATTGTGAGTATAAAAATATGTATATATTCTTAGTTAAAAGTTGTGTAATAAAATATTTGTTGAATTGGACTAAATTTTGCACATGTATAGAATATTGTTTGGAGGAAATTGAATGACTTGCTTGCAAGATCAGGTTACTAACCAAATGCCAGAGTGAGGCTGATATTCCCTTGTAGATTTATAAATATCTGTCTTATTGATATCAGATTTTACAAGGTCATTAATCCATCTTCAACATAGAAAGGCAAGGTTCTGTTTTTAAATTTAGTTTACCTTTCCAGACAGAGTAATTTAAAATCCTGAAACCTTTGACATCAACAACAATCACCTATTTCACATATTTTATTTTTTTAAATTCAAAACCCAGGTCAATGTGTTTTTATTTTTAGAACTATTTTTCTTTGTTGTATATTAGAATGATTTCGTCATTTCAGAGAAAAAGGACTTTTTTCTATATTTCTTAATAAATAAGCACAAAACAACTTTTTAATTTGTTCTCCCATAATGCAAAAATTATTTTCAAATTAAGAATTAACTTTATCATTCAATCTGGTTACAAATTTCCAGTTAGCAAATGAATCATTGAGTCCAAAAATACATTCTAATTTTCACTGGCCCTTCATAAGCTAACCCATGTATTTTATATTTTTTTTTTTTTTTTTTTACATGAAATGATTAAACTGATTCAGGAGCTTCCAACATTAAGAAAACTTCTTTTTCTGTTTCTGCATATATTAACTTTTTTCCTTCAACTACAAAAGGAAATATTTATTTGCCATCCCAGTCCTTCACAAAGTATTCAATTTCTTTTTTTTTTTTTTTTTTTTTTGTATTTATTTTCAAATATAAACAAATTTCTTTTCTCTCTTTTTTTTTTTTTTTTTTTTTTTTAAGCAAATTATAAAATTGTTTTTTTTACGCAAAATAAGAGTTTATACATGGATAGTCTATATTTTTACATACATTATACATGTTTCTCTAAACTTCATTTTGTCACTCGTGCTTGATGTTATGCCTTCTTTATTCATACATATTCCAATAAAGATCTGCCACTTGTAAACCTTGAACCCTCAATACTAATCCCAATCAAATGGTTCTGTAATCTTCAATTCTCTGCAGTTCTCTTGAAAATGTCTGTCTTAGTTTTCTTCTGACAGAAGAATTCCAATGGGGAAAATTGTCCACCATTCACTGTTTTATACGTAATCTTGAGGCCTTTCCATAGGCTAAATTTATTCGTAATGTTTACTGCTGTAAACTATAATTTCACCACAGGCAATCACTTTTATATTATAATTTACTTTATGACTACTAGCACCATCACTGCTACTGTAAAAGGACTTTTAACAAAATACTGGCAATGTTCATTAGCACAATGATATCTAAATATACCTTGTCATTAACCAGATTTTCATTCAGCTACACTAATAGTAAAGTTTTTTGCAATAACTAAAATGCATTTATAATGAACTGATAGCTTACATAGTTAAGAATAAAAACAAAAAAAAAACCTTTTTTCCTGAATTCGGCCCTGTTGAAATGAGCTTGTGTGTCAGTCAAATATAGTAAAATTTCGAACCTGCTTGATTTTCACACCACAAGACTGCTTATAAGTTTAGGATGTTCCTTTTATTGACAATCATGCATTCTTACCTTTTTATATTATATATATATATATATATATATATATATATATATATATATATATATCCTCTCGACTACTCTTTTTCAAAGAACTTAATAATGTAAAAAAAAAACACTTATCAACAACGGCTTCCCTAACCACCAAATTAGACTATTTCTCCTCAACGTAAGTAATAACGATAGTGAACACACAGACAAAAATTACATAAACATTTATTACAAACAACAAATGCACATTAAATATAAACAAGACGAAACTTCTCTAAGGCATATTATAAAGAAATATACTACTCCAACTGAACCGAGAAAAAAAAAATCAAATTAATTATCTATTATAAAAAATTCAAGACAGCTCACCTTATCCTCAAAAATAACAACACACCAGCTAAGTCAAAATTACAAAGAACGAGTTATCTACGAGTTCAAATGCCCCTTTAGGAACTATGTTCCTGATCAAACCGGACTCTTAAATAACTACATCAGTTACACAACCACATGCTTATCCAGACTGCTTATGTTACACCTATCTGACCACAGCTCCATTAGAACCCATTTAAACACACACACACACACACACACACATAAATTAACCAAACTCCATTAGGAACATACTAGTAGAAAACACAAATATATTAACTCCATCCACTTGCAAAAAAAGACTAAAATAATGGAAGCTTTTATAATAAAAAAAGAAAAACACAACTCTTAACAATATTAACTATGAACAAGGACACAACCATATTCGGAAATTAAAAACATCTCTACAACACAATAAAACATACACATAATGCACACACTCAATTAAGCTGAAAAATTAAATCAGGTATAGCTGAAAGCACTTGGAACTATAAAACATTTGGACAGTTTTTACAGTCTTTGTCCAGAAAAGAAAGACCTTGTTTGAATACAAGAAAAATTAAATAAAAACAAATTTAATTATGGTACCTTGTCTGTCATTTTTAATGAAACATGCATAAATGAAAGATTTTTGCCTAAATATACAGTTATATATATATGTCATGCAAACACTCCGAGTGTACAGGATAGGCTCGTCAGTGATGTTATCACTTGGGGTCATGACAAGTTTCAGGTCTTGGAACATTTTACTTGTTTCCTCAAGAGACCCTACCGAAATGGTACTATTCCGGCAAGTGACCCTGAAGTAAAAACTCCGCTAAGCACGAAACAAATGGACACATTAAGTAACTGCCACTGCTAATCTTGTAATTACAAGCAACCAATCATTAACAACCTACGTCACTTCCTCCTCAGCCAAGACAATACAAAAAAAAGAGTATAATATATATATTATACAGACGCGCCATGTTTCCAGATTGTGTGATGCGAAGGTCACCAAGCGCCTTAATGGCATCAATGCCAAGCAATAGACCAAAATCCAGACACTTCTCTCGCATAACCAGCACATCGAGCTTAGTAGTGTTACCGGTTGCTGTGCGCAGCAGACCTGCGTGGCTCTGGTTCATGTGGTTACTACCATGTCCTGCTTCGACCAAGAGCGACATATGTTTGCGCTCAGAATTGAACATGAGCATCCAGAGTCAAGGAGAGATGAGCATGGTGCGCGTTAACGTAGACAATAACTACAAGTAGCGCCGACTTCACTTGTTGCCTAGTGAATAGACCTGCGCTGATGTATCGTCCCCAATTTCGTTTCCCAGACGAGTGTTCTTCCCTCTCCGCACGCAGTCGCTCGAGAAGTGATTAGGATCATTGCACTCATAGCATGTAACATGCTGGCTCGCTCTATCGTAGCAACGACTGGTTACTCCACTTAAATTTCATCCTTCATTAGCGATCTAGCTCGGGCCAACAGGGGGGCCGTAGGAGCCTCTTCACGGGGCCAAGAAGCCCCCGCACGAACACGCATACCATTACACGATCTGGAATTCCTAAGAAAAGGTCCGACAACTTTCACAAATCCGCCAAATATGCATCTACAGTCCCACCGGACGCAAGACACTTGCCTCAAACTTCTCGTACGCCGTGAATCTATCAGCGGCAAAGACGGTGATTAGTGACCGATTCCTCATCCTTGGCCAGTTGTTGGTAAACCGCGAACGCTCCCCCAGATAGGCGAACAGGGATGACCGATCAATTCCAGCTTTACGATCCAGTCAATCACAGCTCCATTCCCGTCAAATTCGGGAATAATTTTCAGGCCGAACCGGTCGTCCATGTCTGCCGAAATAGCTTGTTATTTAGTTTCTGTATTCGTGTTAACGAATAGCACAATCTTTACAAAAAAAAATCTCACGTCTGCTCGCTTCCACTTGCATTTTTTCTCTTCCCTTTATCATCGTTATATACCGCCTTTTAAAGCAGGTGGTCGTCCTCGTATGCAAATGACCGCAAAAAAGCTCAATATCACGCATGCACCCTTGACCTCTCATAAATGGCGGTTCGGCCGCCAGACACCACGGACGCTTCGGTAAGTGCGAGTATCTATCGTCACAGTATTCTGTCTGTCTTTTGTTGCAATAGAGACCTATCTGGTTCGCTACTTGCTCAAGTGATTGTAGCAAGGATTCTGCGTCCTTGTTACATTGAGAAATTAATGCAAGATCATCGGCAAAATCAAGGTCAGTCAGGTATTGTGGAGGGTACCGACTGTTCTGGTGAGGTTTCAAAGGAATCCTTTTTCCACCATCTTGTCAAGAGAAATACGTAGAACATAGTCCAGAACAACTATAAACAGAAAAGTAGCAACGGTGTGTGTCGCCTTGTAGAACTCGTGCTTTAATTTCAAAGGAATCAGTCTCGCTATTAGGCAGTGGTATTTCTGTACAGAGCTCTAATTGCATCAACAATTCTGGATGGTATATCATAGAGTTGGAGGATTTTGAACATGAGATCTCTGCTGATGGAACCAAACGCCTTGCGAAGGTCCTCAAAGCAGATTGAATTTTTTCATCTCTCTCAGTATGCGGCGACAGGAGAGGATTTGAGAAGTTATCGACCATTCTGGTTCTTGCGGAGGAATGGATCGATAGTAGAGACAATCCGATTTAGCAGAAGCTTATTGTAAACTTTTGCTGCAATTGGCCCTCTTTTTCGAACAGGGACTATTCCACAGGCAGCGAACGGTGTATGAATGTGGTTGCAAAACTCTAGTAGCAGGCCATCAAATGTTGGATCTTTCCATAATAATATTGGTATGTTGTCAAAATCTGGAAATTTGTTGTTGGCAAAATCTTTGTGTTGTTTTGAGTTCATCGAACGTAAATAGGTTGGTGTATATATCCACTGTATTGGATATTCGATGTAGAGGGAAAACCACTGATTTGCGGTGGTTCTCTCAGGAGTTTCTTAATGTGGTCAAACCAGTTAACTTTACGCTTTTCAGCGGAACCGCCTTTAAGCCGAATGGAAACCTTTGATTTTCTTCCTGAGATCATGTTTATTGTTTTCCAGGCTGCATGTTTTTGCGTATTCAGTCTTACAATCTTGTCAATCTTTGGATGTATTCTGCGACTACATTGGCATCGGCCTCGGCCTCGTGTAATATCCTGCATGCTTTAGTGGTGTCTTTAAAAGTACTTCTAATTAACTTTTGTTCATATCTCGGTTTCACCCTTTGCAGATTTTTTCTTGCCTCCCTCACACAGACATCTGCTATAACTTTTCCCTCTTTGGCAGTTTTGAGAGTGCAATGACTTTTGTAGATGATATAAGGTTGTTGTATCGTGTTTCAATGTCATCAGATTGATCAGAAAGCATTTCATAACGATTCTTAACATCCGCAGCAAAAAAGTGTCTCAAAGTTCCTTGGCCTAATCGATTTGTTTCATAGGCTCTGGTACTGGCGGTTTGGATGACCTTGTATGGAAACAACTCTATGATGAAGAGAAGGACGTGTATGTTTGAGCATTACGAACATTGTTTTTCTACTTGTTTCTCATGAGAGTGTAATCAATTTGTTAACAAGGTCCGGATGAATGTCCACAGACAGTTTGAGAACCTCGTGTTTGTAATTTGGAATTGGAACTTGTTTCGGTTAGTTTCCTTATATATGAATAAAGCATCATCCTTCCCTATTTGACCATTGAAATCGCCTGAGCGATATCTACTAGTTTTTCGTCACTTGAGTTGGACGTGTTTTAAGGGTTACTGTTAAATTCATCAATTATGCGATCAGATATTTTTCAACAGATAGCAAGTTTTTTGAGACTTTAGGAGAGAGAAGTATACCGACTGTGGAACCTTGGGTTTTTGGTGGCTGAGGCGATGATAAATTGGTATTAATAAAAGTTGTTATAATTCAGGTCTGTCAGGGTGATGGTATCTGTGCTCCTGGATGTTAAAGATGTCAATTTTATTTTGCTTTGTGTAAAATAGAAGTTCTTGTTTTCTGCCGATCTTTGATGACAGTGTTCATGAAGCGAGAGTTCCTTCTATCGCGAATTCTGACTCTTCTCTCGGATGACGAAAATATCTCTCGGACGCCCGGCCGTTGTCGAAAAACGCATTTTAGAGAGATCTTGTGAGACGAAGTGATCCATACGCTCGGTCCGATGAAGAAGGAGTATCACTTGGACGCCCGGGATCTTAAAATAAATATCTCACGAATTATGAGGCATCACCCATCTTTTTCTTTTTGTGTCCGCACAAAAACTTGATTCTAAACTTGTTACATCAATTTACCCACTTTTACCAGGTTACATACCAGCTGGGACTTATTTTGTCCTAAGCAACGTAGAATTAATCTTAAAACCTTCGTCTATTGTTCCCTATTGATTTTTTTTTCTAAGAATAAGAACAGTAATTAGCAGTTATTAAAATATTATGCAACAATTGTTATCCTTTGGATGCAATGCAAATTAGCATTCATGGTAAGATTAAACAATTCCACGAAACAAAATAATTGGGTACTGATAAATATTCTATTTATTTAAGATAATCGTGGATTGACGAGGTTAGTACGAGATTTGCTCTCAAATCTCTGCCAGCCTTAGTAATTGCTATTTTGCAGCCATTTCATGTATCGCATTCGCTCTCATCTATTGTTAATTCATAAAGATGGTTCACCTATCTTTCAAACTAGTTCCGTTATTTATCAACTTAAGCAACAGTGTGTGACTACACCGGTAGGGCCATGCAGTTATTAGAAAAGGGAATTTTCCAACATGCGCCAAGGTCGACTTGAAAATATTAAGCCAGAATTTGCCTTATTTTGTGTCGAAATAATTTTTTTCAGCTTTTGAGTAAATCAATTTTTTCGCCGGGGCGGGGTTTTACTTCTTTGTATATGTTGTGTTAGCAAATATATATTAGGTAGCCTTGGTAGTATTTACCCAAACATTTATCAAGAAAAATATAAACGTCTACGTAAAAGTCTGAAGAACAGCTAAAGTTTTATTTTCTAGAAATAGAATAGATTACTTGTATTACTTGTATTGCATGCCTTCTCTCTGGCGCTGAAAAGGAAAACTAGTAGATGTTACGAGTGGGGAAACTATTGACTCGTCTCTAATTACAAGTCTGACATATCATATTGCATGAGATTGTGTCTATCCACGAGTCAATAATCCATCTTAATGGTGTCATATGACCGGCCAAGTGTGGTGCATATTAATTGGGAAGAAGGGAAGTTAACTAAACATATATGTTTACTTACTGTTAAATTTGACTAAAAACTAATTAATAGTTTTAGTACCAATTGTTTGATAACAGTAAGTAATGAGATGTCAAAAACATTTGTTTCAGCAAGAAGTGTGGCAGGTAGAAAATTATAAATATAGCTGATTTAAATTCTAGTTGTTTAGACATTTAAACTTCGAACAATGCTAAATAAGCCAGTTGCATATTAATGCGAAGAATTACACCGGCAAGAAGAGTGTGGCTTTGTTCAAAACACTGGAATAAGAAATTATGATAATAAAAATAAAATCATAATGCTATCAAAGCGAACAATACAAATGCAAAAATATGTATACCTATATTTCATAGATTACACAAAAGTATTTGATAAGATACAAGAACTTAGGAAAACTTGATTTATATGGAAAAGATATAGAAATGATCCGTAATATTTACTGGGAAAAATCGCCTGCATGCGAATATGAAAACTCATTTCCTTGCCGGATTTATTTAACCAACGCAGCTAGACGATCCTAAGGGAACCAGAAGACCTACCAGGATTTATTATTGGCGGGTATAATTTAAAAAAAATACACAGACGAAACTGCATTTATGGCAGACTCGGAATGGAAATTGCAAGAACTCCGAGAGAAGGTCATAAGAGAAAGCGAGAAGGATTAAATGTTCATTGTAAAAAGACAATGTATGGTCATCAACAAGAGAGACAACCTAAAGTGTGAGTTACGAATTTAAGACGTTACAATCAAATAGATACAAAAACTTAATTATTTAACAGACAACGGAACAGAAATCCGAAGTCGCATTGGAATAGTGAAAGATACCTTTAAGAAAGTAAAGGAAATATTAAGATTATAAAACCAGACATTTATTAAACTGAGAGGAAAAATGGACACGAAGAAATGGTCGAATCACCATAAACAGTAATTCGAAACAAGAAATAGAAGAATATATTAATAAAAAAAGGAAAGAAAGAACTGACCGGTTCTCGTTTCCTTCTCTTCAGAGCTCGAAAGAATAAATAAAATGACTGTGTGCCATGAATGAAAACTGAGTGGGGAAGAAAATTTAAAACGTTAAGACATTGTTAAGACAATCATAACTGTTTTTAACGTTTCGGTGATCAGTGGCTGCGAGTTTTTGTTTTTGAGGCTATCGGGTTAGTAGTTTTTTGGTTGCTGCATTTCGACTGGTAGTACGGATAGAGCTTAGAGAGATTCCCTTCGTCAACAGTCGCATAATATCGGTGTATTTACAGTGCCATGTCCTGCATGGATAGGTATTTCAGGTGAGTAACCCTGAGTTTAGATTATACTTTAGTCTTAGATGGACAGTGAGAATTAATTTGGCTTTTTTCTCCTTACAAATTAAAATAATCTTTTCATGACACAATGAAAAAAATATGAGTAAACCAGAAAGTAAAAAATCACCAATCTTTTGTTAACTGCGGCAAGAAATGGCTTGTTAATTTTAACATGCAAAATGAAATTTCCCTCTGAGAGCACCTTTTTTGCCTTCCATCAGCAAGAAGTAGAAAGATTATATTGAATCAATTGCTAGGTCTAATCCGATGAAATTTGGTTCACTGTGTCAGGCTAGACAGTTTTTTCTCGCCAGAATCCATCTTACATATTTATAAGTCTACCATTCATCTACGCATTGAATATTGCTGTCCTGTCTGGTCTGGTCTGGTGCTTCTGCTATGAATTTAGAGATTCTTTGTAAAATCTAAAAAAGGATCCGCAATGTTATCAGTCCTGACATCTTTCCCACCGCCGTAACGTAGCTTCCCAGTGCCTTTTCTATAAATATTTCCATGGTAACTGTTCTGTTCTAGACTTTATGTATTTAAGCGCAGTACTAGATTGGTAGCTAGGTCTTGTCATTTTACAATTGAAATGGCTAGATGTAAAAATGTAAGTTTTATTTTAACAGTTTCTTCTTTCATATATACTTGCGGGTCTCTCTCATGGCTTCTTCTTTTCCAGCATTTAATATTTTGAAGTTCAATGTCATACGTTATCTTCTGTCTTTTTAATTTCTGTCCTTTTATTATCCTCTCTCTTTAATAATGTTTCTCTTTTTCTCATATTCTTTCACAGTCAGTAACTCTGTTGCTTAATGCTTGTGGTTAAATGATTAAAAAATATTGCTTCTAACTTTTTCTTTTCTTCTAAAAAGTTTCACGCTAGAAATATGTAGTTGTGTAAAACGGCATCCACGTTATTTGACAACGACTTTTACTTCCAAGAACAGATACCCACTCATAAAGATATTTACTTAAATAAATTTTGTTTGGCACAGTCACATGGAAGATCAAACACACTACAATAGAAATGGTCTTCGAAATTAAACTGCTATGTAGTAACAGCGCATACACACATCTATTCGTATAAACAGACTAAGTTAACAGAGTAGTGTTTTTTTTGGCGGGGGTTTCTCATCAAAATTAAAACCTTTTTTATTCTCGCCGTAAAATTGTTTGGAAGGAAGAGATAAAGTTGCTGCTTTATCAAATTTCTTGTTTATATTTGTCGGCTTTTGCCAGTTTCTTATTTGAAAGTAACAAAGACGCATGTGAATCAACACTGACAAGAATTTATTTTTTATCAGTTTATTTACAAAAACTTAGCCATATACATAAAGAAAAGGATAATTAGTTGCAATGGTTATTGTGCTAATCTTGTAAGCTATCGACAGTAAGTTCATTCCTCATTACCTCATGAATATGGTCTTGTGAGTTTCACAAACATACACAGGTAGAAAGGAAGATAGAGAAAGAAGCAGTGCAAGAATGAAAGAGTGCTTATGCGTAAGCAAATTAGTGGAGAAAGAAAAAGAAATGATTGCAAAAGGTGGAGAATGAGTGGGTGACAGAAATGATGAGAAAACGAGTTTCACACTCTCTAAAAATAGTTTCTGCTAGTGGTAGACCTCCTGCCATACCGGAATGTTACGGCAGACCACCGAACCATCAGAAAGCACTGGTCTTGTTTACGTGAGAGCTTTTACTTATATTACTTGTGATGAATATTTGTTTTGCGCACAACACAGCAACCGATTCTAACTGTTGGCACCTATTTGCCAAGGTTACCATTCCATCTTTGTTCTGGAGTGTTTAAGCCTCGCCCATTCTCGTCAATTATCGCCAAGTCTCGTCTATCGTTTTGCTTGTTGTTTAAGCTTTGTTTTCATTGTGCAAATTATAGTCTACGTACGAGTTGCAAGACTTGTTTGAATTTATAAAACGTCGCCAGGAGATAAAATCCAGTTTGTTCACCTGTTGATACTGAAAAGATGATAGGCGGCGTTTTACAGGTGAGACGATGCTGACAGACAAGATTTGAGTGAAGGAAAAGAACATTACAATCCAACTCTGTACACTCCCTCCAAATTGTTGCTCTTTGTAAGACGAGGCAATGTATTTATGGACTGCATTTCGAGAATGTGGTTAACCTAAGCCCAATTATTCACAAAAACAAAACAAAAAAAAAAAAAAAAAACCCCAAAAAACAAATGCATATTAGATTGGATTAAAGCAAAGTATTACTTATCTGAAAATCATCATTTTAACAAATTGTCTAGTCTGGATTTTCTTACGCGTTTGACAGTGTCATACAGAAGAAAACGACCAGCAAACAAAACATCTTCGGAATACTTGCTTTTATTTAATTTTTAAAAAAATTACTTACGGAGTTCCAATTCTGTGGCAGTCGTGATTTTTTAAAATTCTACTTCAGTCCTTAAAATGCAACATTTGGAGTCTTCCAAAATAGTTGCCGAGACGCGGATACCAAAAGCTCCAGGGAGTGTAACTACGGCAAAGACAGATAAAGTACAGTCTTCAGTCTATGAGACAAAGCTACCAATAATTAAACCGACAACGAAAAGTTCTAAACTGCAAACCACAACGACGTCACCAACATCAACACGAAATACCACTGCGCTTGGTACAGGAACAAAATTGCGAAGAGCCATTTCTTCGCTGGCAGATTCAAATACTGTAAAAGTAAATGCACCAACGAGTGAAGTTAAATTACGACGAACTAAATCAACTTTGACAGAAACGAAGCGACCTAAATCTCAAATCCTGATGACTGCGACAAAATTACCAAAGCTACAAAACACCAACGAAGCGAAATCTCCCAAAATTGGATCTATGAAGTTACCGCAACTAGAAGCTGCAGATACGACGAGGGAAACAAAAGGGCGGAAAACTAAGATGACTGCTGACTCAAAGCTTCCTCGAATTCAACATCTGAGTTTGCCACTAAAAGAAATTAACACTGACGTACCGGTAGTCGAACTTTGTAAAAAGTCTCTTGGAAACTCAAATAATATTCAGGCTTTGAATCTATCCACTGAACAAATGGTGGAACCAGTGAAAACACATGCGACATCTTTGCCACCGAAAGTATCAAAGACAACAGAAACTGATTCATCAAAAATACTTGGTGCTGAGTCTAAGGCAACAAACCCGAAAGGATCGACCTCCATTACAGCAACGAAACTACCCAAAGCGCTTCCCGTTACTAACATGATATCATCGAAACCACCCAAAATTATTTCGTCCAACGCAGAAACTTCACCGATAAAAAGCCCTACTACAACAGTCGTAGAAAGGAAATTACCGAAAGCTCAGTTGACTCTGACGGGATTAAAATCACCCAAATATCCAGAGTCAAAACTCCCCAAAACTCCGACAACTCCAGATGAGTCCAAACTGCCGAGAGCATTAGGAAGTGGAGTCGTTGCAAACGCCGCAGAAACCCGACGTCAAAAGCAGGTCATTCATCGTTAAATATTTGCGGAAATGGAAGACGATATTTTTAAAACATTTTCCATTTTAAGTTATTTGTTTATATTTTTCATTGTTTTATTTTCCTGATCCTTCGATTTTCATTATATTTTCTGTTTTAATCTTGTTGATCGCTTCAAGTTTCTGTTTATCAGTGTACCGTACGAGATTGTGCCAAATGAAATACCATAACAGGTCTTTATTACTATAAAAATATAAAAGTTGTTTGTATCTGTCACCAATTCACCAACAAAGTAAGTAACTGCGAAGTTGAACAGAACAAATTCGACATATTCAAGAGATGGATTTGTTTTAGTCTCTCTCTCTCTCTCTTCCTCTTCCTCTCTTTCTTTCATTCAACAAATTTAATCTATATGGCACTAGTTAGAAAACTTCAAGCATCTTTGTTTTCAGTCTTTTCACACAGTGGAAGCCCCAAAAACAGTCTCCAAAGAATTGTGTTTGACGCAGCGTCGGTGGAAATTCCACTGTGCATAGCGAACATGCCTTATAAATATATAAATAAAAATAAATATTCACCGTGTTGTAATGGATTCTCTAAAAAATAAATCTTGGTAAAAACTTAAATTAAATAAATTAATGAAGTGAGCTCAACGTTGTTGCATGATTTCTTTTAAGCATAAAGTGAAAAAAAAACAAAAACAATACAATTTGGGGCTGTAAAAAATTCAAAATATTGGCGAGTGGCTTTATTTTATTTTTAACGTATTTTTTAAGAAGGCGCCTCCAAATTTTATATAGGTAAGATTAGAAGGGTTCCACAAAATGAAACCCGACAATGTAATTCTCTTTCTGCTTCAGTGTTTTTCCCTGTTGCTTAAAATTTCATTGCAATTTACAGGAATGTAAAGAAATGACAACGCAGAAAATGCAATCGATTTTTAGTTGTGAGAAATTTTAAAGATTAATTTACAAAGAAAAGTGACATTTCATCACGTCATATAAAAATGGTGGTGTGTGCGAATGTTGTTGGTATTTTGTAGAAATTATTGTTTTTGTTATGAAAAGTCGTTGTTTTTAAAATAATTCAGAACCATACATACAAGTCGGCATTTTTTTATCTGTCGTAGAAACTACGTAACTTCAAAACTAAACTTATGTATATTAAAACTTCAATTTAGTTTCGTATTTGTCTCGTTTTTCCAAACTGCACATAGTTTAACTAACTTTATAATCGTACATAGACCAAGTGAACTTGGAGAGCAGAAGAAAATTGCTTTCTGCTTCTATGTGCAAGAAAACGCCTCACATGACAAGTTAGAAGAACTGTTCTGTTGAATTAGGTAGGATGATTCCTACCGCAGAGAACTTATCGTTTCTACATCTTTAGCAAACGATTTCATGCGAATAGTTTCTTCATGATGCTATCATTTGAATACAACACACAGCGTTTTTTTGTCTACAACCATCATTGTTACTAGTCATTATAAAAACAAATCCAGATGACTGGCGACAGGATGCCATATTTCATTCTCCGAGCTGTCAGCAGAATCTGAATTTTATCCACCAATTCTATTTTTAAAGTTGTCACACACTACTAAACTCTGCCTCTTTTCTTTTTCTTTTTCAGAATAATTATACATTCACATTTGCATTTAAAATGGATTTTTTCGTGATTACATTTCTGGTTATGAAATAGATATGATAAAATATTATTAGAATACTATTTTCCAGTAAATCTGTACTCAACAAAAGTTAATGCTATTTTACCCCGTATATTAATTGTCTCTTTTTCTCTCTCTTCTCGTGACTTTGCACATAAAATAACAATAACAATAACAACAAAAGAGATCAATCTGAAATTTATAATTATATAGATATTTGTATAGATATTGTAATCATACTAATATTTTAAATAAAGCCATGGATGTAATGATACCAATATCATCATATTTTTAAACAATCAAGTTAGTGTTAAGAAAACATTTTCATTGTCTTAAAAAAAGAATGCTTTCATGAATAATTAATATATTTTCATTTTCATTTTGCATATCATTTTTATTCATAATATATGCGTCATTTTATTTATATAATATTAAAAAAGCCCTCGATACCAGGAATTAACAATATTCTATTAATCCCAATTTCAAGTTTTATCCATTTCTCACAAAGTAACCTGAAACATTCATAATGAAGCCGTAGGGTGTTGTTGCGTGAAGGTTTCTTGAGAATGTCCCGAAACCACTATCATTACAGATTCTAATAAATGATAAGTTGCCAAAAGTGTAAGGTAAACTTAGTTATGTATTTTAATCTCTATATCATCTCTCTTCTATCTTTTATTATTTACTACTGGCTTTGTCTGACATCATCGGGATAATAACGATGAGCAAATGAAACCTTTCAAAGTTTTGATTTTCTAGTTTCAACATTTTATTTTTATATTTATTATTAGTAATTTTAACAAATTTAAGACTTGCTTAATTTAAAAAATGTTACGTCTAGCAAAAATGTTAATTCGTGAAAATCTCTCAAAAGGATTTTGCCTACATGTTGAATATAGACATAGAAAGCAGCCCAATAATAATAATAATAATAATAATAATAATAATAATAAAAGATCTCGTATAGGAGAAGGTGCGAAAACATGTCTGGGACGACTCACTTCGCAAATCTGACCAAATGACTAAACATCAGATTTTTTTTGAGAAATTTTTGGCATCCATTCATATATAATATATTACTTCAAACGTTATTATTTAGTGAATTTTTTAAAGAGTGTGCGCGCATAAGTTGGAAAGTAAGTAATGTCGATTTTGTTTTTTGTTTTTTTTGGTTTTTTTTTTACTTATAACAAATCCAGCACACGTTATTCATGCTTTGCACATAAAATTATTTGGATTTTGAAACAAAAATACCTTTTTAACATTTTTTAACATTTCATAATTGGTGTACCATTCTTTGTCCCAGAAACACTGTAAAGATCTGAAAAGTCAATAATAGGACTATGAAAGTCCGAGCGAGTAATGGGCATGAGGTAAAACTTCAGAGCCCAAATCTTTTCCTATGTGTAATTTAAAATGTGTAGTTTCGCGTTGTCATCTAAGAGTAATGCACCTTTCCAACTGAACAGTGATGCTCGATTTTTCAACAAAGACTGATGTAGTGCATCCAGCTGACGGCAGTATCTCGGAATTGATTGTAATTATACAATTCAACACTTTATGATAGATGGCACATTTTCCATATATCCTACCAAATACAGACTATTCATTTCTTTGGATATAATCTTGGTTTGGGTACAGGCACAGGTAGTGATCTTTCGACACTTGCAGTTTCTACATACCAATCCTCCACAATATAGGGATGGAGTTTTCCTTCTTTTAGACTGACTGCCACCCAAGACGAGAGAATCCTGCCTGTCCAGATGTTTAACCCATTGTTGGAAAAACATTCATTCGTGACATTTTCAAAGGTATTTTTATAAAGTGAATGAAAGAGACTCAATCAGAATTGGAACTGAGCGAACCGACTCCATTTTCCATACTGATAACTGTTTTGCTATTTGCATAATAAAACTAGTATTAAGATACCGATGTTAGTCAAGATATGAGCAAGTTGCTTTTCAGCTTATTATTAAAAATATTGGTAATAATTAGCTGGTGTCAGAAACACAATGTCCCATATATAAATTATATGTTATATCAAGTTAAAATAAGTTCCTTGATATATTATAATATATCAAGGAACCTTCATTCAATTATAAATTATCTATCTTAACCAATCATGTTGGTTGATCATTTTTATGAAGGACCCAACCCCAGTTCCATCCAATGTAGCTCAATAGTCATCACTAAAATTACTGTTCAGAAATGTGTTTTCATGTATTTCTTCGCCTAGCTTACACGTTTCCCTTTGTGACATTTATGTAAAGTTGGTAGTTGCTTTCATGTCTTTTGGCAACGTTTTTAATATTCTACATTTTTTTCTCACTGCTTGCATTCAAGACGACAGCTGCTTCAAATATTTTGCTGGTCAATGCACTTTTATTGCTTTTATCTTTTTAATGTTTTTCAATTTGTTTTTTTTTTTCATTTATAAAGAATTTTTGTCAATGTTTTCAATTTTTATTGCTCCAAGATCTATCTAACTTTTAGCAATTTCCTATCAATCAATAATTTTACAATATTTTATCTTTTGAGTTTTTATTTTTTTATGACACATGCTAAAGTTTGAAATTAAAAAAAAATAATATCAATAACTATGCCATTTTATATATATATATATATATATATATATATATATATATATATAAGGTATAATATAGTTATGGATCAAAGTGCTCACTGCCAGGGATTGAGCGTTTGTAAACATAAAAGTGGACACATTGAAGTCGACACCCAGAGGCTGTTTCATGCCATTAAGTTGTTGATAATGTGTGTGTGTGTGTGTATCTCTCCAGTTTTTATTTTATTGTTCGGCTTATATTGTCCGGACTGAGTAAGACGAGAATTTATATTTGCAATGTCTTCTTATCTCAGCCAAATTGTATATACGTGTGCGCTCACGCACAACACGGACATATTCACATACATTCAGACTATATTGCCTTTATCTTTGTTATTATCACAGCGTTTTAGCCCATAGAGGCCTCAAGTCTTCTTCAGTGTCTGTAGATGATTGTAGTCAGATTGCTGTTCATGCTTAAGGATATCTTGTCTTGTTCTTTTTTAGTACTGCTCAATTATTACTCACCTTATTTCCATTCGGTCTAATTCTACCCAACCCAGGGATTATTATAACACCAAATTCATGAAACAACACCCTAATGCTAAACTATTGTCTGTAACATATATTCGCTTAAAATGGACAATAAAAACACAAATCAATCTTTAAACAATTTTAAAATGTCTTAACGTCTGAAAATTATCGGTCTACGTTTATTATTATTATTATTATTATTTATTTTTGGAAAGCTTCGAGGACGAACTGAGAACATTTAGCACACCATTTACTTTATTATTTGCTTATTTTTTTTATTGATCACTAAAAACTTATTTCAATTCATACAAACATGCCATAGAAAATTGGAGAAGTTAAAACTCAATAACAAGGTATTCAAACACACACACCATTTACGCAAAAAATTGTATTAAGTTGGACTTAAGTACAACAACTTAATACAATTATATATTCTCATTTGTAAAATCAAATCAGTCGTATACGATATTGTAATTCAAATATTAAAAAGCTGCAACATGTTTCCAGTGTTTTTTTTTTTTTGTTTTTTTTCACTTTTCTTGTTGAAACAGTGATGATCAGATTTCATTGTTTGGTTATATATTGCAAGAAGATATAATTGGAATTTTGACAAGTAAAATGTACAACAAAAGAGAAACAGGATGGAAATCCATTGCTGCCTTTGTACAGCTAATGAGAGAAAAATGCATTGTATTTGTTTTAGGTTTTAAAGACTATCAGTTACTTTTGTTACTTACGGCATTTGTATCGTCTTTCTTTGTCTGTGTGTGTGTGTGTGTGTGGGGGGGGGGGGAGAGAGATCACATAAAAGAATAGTGGGAATTGATCTCATAAACAAAAAGTAATCAAAAAGTAAAACGCATTTTTATGTAATAGGAGAGGTCATGGAAAATTTCTCAGCTTGAAAAAAAAAAAAAAAAAAAAATCAAATAAACTGATGTTTGATCAGATTTTAGGAAGTGAGACAAACCGAGAATTTTTCATCAGTTTTCACTTATTCGAGGAAACCGATGGACTTTTGACAAAAGTTTTTAACAAACTGGTCTCATAGTTGCAGTTGTGAACGAACACACGATGTCCACGTTTTTTTTTTGTGTTTGTGTGTGAATTAAGAAGATGAATAAAAAAAAGAAAATATGGCTATTATATGATCAGGAGTTGAGAGAGAGAGAGAGAAAAATGTATATTTTAATTTTTTTAAATATAGAGAAACCGCTTACGTATTTAGTTATAATGTGCATAGTGTATATATTTTATTCTTTATCTCATTTTCCTTTACTTTTAGCAAGATCATGACTTACTACAAATACAAAAAATGAACAATGAAATATTAAAAGAACATAAAGAAATGTTATTCTTTTAAAAAATTGATTCCTTTAATTTGCTTGAAGAAGGTCACGAGACAGGAAACACGTGTATCAAAATATGAAGAATAAAATATAATATATACACAAAATCCACATTATAATAAAAAACGCTTGAGGTTTCTCTTTTTTTAAATAAATATAAAAATATTATTAATCATATGAATTATCATATGATTAAGAATAATATTTTGTTTCTTTGTAATCTGTTGATCAATGCATTATATGTTTTTAAAAAAGTGACATGTTAACGAGTGTGTGTTGTAGTTGGAAGTCTAATGTAAGAATTTTATGTTATTTTATTAGATGCAATCTCCAACACTAATAATCAAAAGTGAATTCATGAACAACACAAGGTTAATTTTTTAGATTCCGTGTGATTAGTAATAATTAGGTTAGATAAATCTTTTGTAATAAATTGTAGGTATTTATTGCACTCATTAAGTGATATATACCAACGAATTATATTATTAGCGATTTTTTTCATCTTGTTTACAGTTCAGATGCATATGGTTACAATAAATTACGTTTTTATTTTTGTTTATATCAGGATTGTTATTTTTCTAAAACACTTTGAAGCTAATTTTATTGACTCGTCAACGAATTAGATTGGAAAACTCTTGTGAATAAGTGTTTGTTAATCAATTCCTTATAATATAATATGCGTAAAATAAAATAAAAATACTTTAGCACGGGTAATCATATTCTTTATAACAGCTATTATTAAAATTTTATATCTGTGAGGACATTCACTGTTAGCGTTTCCTAAAATGTCAAGTAAGAGGATCCCATTGGTTATTCGTTAATATGCCCTCGATATATCGAATGTATAAGTCTGACAAAATTGTTAAACTTTTTGCGAGTCATGTAGAAATCCAATAAAGTCGGACTTATAGCGGTTGCTATGTTTTTCACACCCACATACACTCCAATTTTATTCGCCTACATTTGGCTAATAAATTACTACTACCTTTGTATAGGACAATTTAGCCATCGCAGGCGTTCCTTTGAATCTTTTGGTTCTGAGCATACTTACCTATTCTGTTTAGTACGTGTGTAGTGATTGGTTAATTTTAATGTAAGATCAAATTTTCCCGCGGTTCCGCCGGAGCCTACCTCTTTTCCTTAAATAGGTCGACTTTTCGCAAGTCGCCAGTAAGATCCCAGCCGTCAACACAAATCCACGATCTTGCTCATCACACTCTAACGCACACACAAACACAGAATTTCGTAACTACAAATTTACATTTTCTCTCTGTAACTTTCGCCAAGTACAATCAACAAGAACTTTGTTGATTCAAACCAGTTTATTCACAACACATTTCAAGCATTTGTATTCGTGGTGTTATTTATTCTTCACATGCAAACTTTGCTTTAACAATTATTTCTCACAAGAGAACTTTCTTCAAACGGTTGATTACAATCAATCTACAGTCAGAGGGAAACAACTTCCTTCTCTTTAATCTACATTGTGAATACCAAATTATTTTATAAATTTTATTTTATGTTGTATTTTATTCAATATATATTTGTTGGTTAACAAATTGGAGTTGTTGTTATTATTTCTTGAATCCTCTACGTAGAAGAATCATTAATATAAATGGTATTAGTACCTATATGTTTGGTGTTCCTGCTACATTTAGTAAATCGACCCGACGCTATATTTGGTACGTACGCTACAGACTAAGTGGCAGCCCCATAGCTATATTGTCAGTCTGTGGGTAAATGTTATCATAATGATCATAAAAAGGTTCATTAATCGTGCTGGATAAAAGTTACTTTCAAATTACGACGTGAGAACAATTGTTTGAATTAATTATTGCTACCTACATATATATATATATATATATATATATATATATATATATATATATATACATACATATATATATATACATACACGTGCAGGTGTTTTCACAGAACGCATAATAAATACTACACCTTGATTCTTAGCAAAAAGTCTAGATGCATACGTGATTCCGTCATTTTTTACGGGTACTATGTATAAGCCTAAGTTTATTTTTAATCGCAGTGAAGCTGTTGACATGATAAACTAAAAAATATCATTAGCATATGAAAATTTTCATCACATTTTTTTTTTCTGTTTTTGCTTACTCAGTTTTTGAATGTTTATTGTGTTGATCCTGTTCCATGGCGAATAGTCTCAAAAGTAATTTTTTTTTTGTGGTGAAGTGAATTGTTTTGTTGTACTTAATTGAATTCAATTACTAAGTTTTCGTTAATTTGAATTTATTTTCTTTGATAAACAATCTAAATTTCCTTAACTAAATTTGTTCAGGTATTTTCCATCGTTCTCAGAAATTGTTTTCCCATAAACGAAAGATGAAAGTGTTTTCTTTTTTTTAAATGTTTACACCTTCCAAGTTTTAAATAAATCTTGCTTCTCTAAAGCATTACAAATGTTTTATTTATTGTGATTCATCAAAAGTTTACCATCGTAATTGAAATGTCACCATAACAGTAAATAATTTCCATCCAACTTCTCCTAGCCAGATCTTTTCAACATTGTTCTTTTATTGAATGAAATTCAAGTATCAAAATTCATTTTCATTTCAATCACTTGAAATTAGGTACTTCAAAGATTCGCTAAAAAATAAGCATAACATGATGTAAAAATGTCTCAAACTTAATAAAAACAAAGTTTCATCGTCAATCGCCATCTTCTATCATTTTGAATCCCGTTCATCTTTTATCCTTTCCGCAATCCCCCTTATATCCAGTTTTTCTCTCACTTTTACTCTTTGTAACCCTCCCTGCGTGCTAGTGGCATTACCGCTTTGCTTGGGGCGAAATAATTAAAAAAAAAGAAAAAAAAAGAAGTTTTTAATGTCCCCTCCAAATACCTCATAATGGACTATTTCGTTTTGATTGTGTAGAAAAACAAAGGACACGCTACTTGGTTTCAGTGAGAAAATAAAAGAAAGAAGGGAAGGTCTTAACGACCAACTTTTATATTTATGATTGTTATTGCAATATTTTGTTGTTAAGATCCTTATTTAACAATGTGACAGGGAAATCTCTACGGGCATTTTACTGTCATAGAACTATGAGCTTATTCAATTATTAATTGAAGAATCAAGATCCATCAGAAAATTCGAACAAGAAAACTGAAATTTTCACGGGTCTTTCTAGTAATTTATAAAGTTTTAAATCTTTTAAAGTTCAGTATTAAAGTATGTGCTATTGTTATTAAGTAAAAACTATACTTACATAAATGGAAAATCTTACTATAATTCAGCGATCCCCAACATTTTAAAAAGTATTTTGAATTTTTTTTTAACGTGCTGACTTTTGTAAATACGGAGGTACATACACGGAATTAACAAAAAATAAGGGCGATAACTATAGTAAATTTAAAGCCAAAGTATCTAAAATTCAATAAAACATTAGATTACTGATAATATTCTCCCAAATTTTTAAGATTACTGGGTAGTTAAAAAATATATAAAATAAAAAAGGTTCCTCAAGTAATTTTTACAGATATATCCACCGTAGAAAAAAATTAGATAAACTTCCATCTGTTAGTCAACCTGTCAAACTAAAATAAAATAAACACCCATTGCAGTGTTAAAAATGCATTTCTGCGATATTTTAAACTAAAAGTGATATTTGTTTCAAATCAGATTAATTAAACTTTAAATCAACTCAAATAAAGTTTAAGAAAAGTATACTTTGAAATATTTTAATAAGAATTACATTGTGCTGACAGATGACTAAAATGACGCTAAAATCAGCGATTTTTAGCAATTGCAAAAAGAAAAACTTCTTCCAGTCATTTAAATTAGATTTTGAAATACAGAAAAGTATTTTGCTTATTGGAAATATTAAATTTAATATATTAGCTTGAAATTAAAACTAAAATAAAAGCCTCAAGAAAGATTTTTCATTTTTTAAAATTAATTTTAAACCTTAGGTGTTGTTTCTAAGAACATGACAAGTAGGTACCTCCTACTTCAAGAGTCACAGACTAAAACTTACTTAAGTATTCTTCTTAAATCATGTTTAATTGGCGGAAAAAACAATGTAGAATCTGTGATATCGAGGTGTACTAATTTTACGAACTTCGTTCATGGTTCGCTAAATAGCTTGATAGTGCTGGAATCTAGGTGATAGGGTATTTCGTGAAAAAGTGCACATTCAGTGAGAAATCGATATATTTCCAGTCTTGTAACGGTACTATTTTTGTAAAGTTCACTTCGTGCTAACATGAAAACAAATGAATGAATAAATGATGGAATGTACAAAAATGGAATAATATGTCTATATACTAAATGGTAAGAAAAGTTTTTGATATTTTATATTCCATTCTTAAGTAACTAATTTTAAGATAATATTAAATATTGCAATGTCAACCTATTTAGAATTAATAATTTATGCCGAAAAAGTGGAGGTCCTTAAATTAATTTATTGCTTGTTCAGCGTTTCTTTTAAGTTTCTGTTTCAAGTTTATTCTTCTACTTTGGGTTTATTAATTTTGGTTAATGCTTGGAAAATATGTGAATGAAATTATTATTTGATTAAATTTTATATCTAATACATAATTTCTTTTGATATATTTTAAGTGCAAATTAGTTAATAATTTTTAAATAAACACTTACTACAAAAGATATTTAAATATTTTGGGAAAATGGATAAACAATATGAAAATGTCAGTCGTAAACGAAAGTAACAAAAAGAAGAGAAGAAAATATGGAAATGTTTAAAGCTAATCATGTCATATGGTTTTTGTTTATAGAAATTTATGATCCGTCGGATTTTGATTGTTAAAGAAGACCCGGAAAGAAATTAAGAAATTGAAGTTCATTATATAATCTTAGTGAAGGCAACAAATATCAACTGCTCGTGTTAGTTGCGATTTTAGAGACATTGATAATGTAGATTAACGGATCACATTAAATAAGGTGTTATCATTGGAGGTGGGAAAAAGTCCGATGCAATGTTAGCACTGGGACAAACCTTTCAGTAATTCAAAAAGAATCTACAAAAACCGAAGTTGAATATCAAAAAATCGATTTCATCCCACTTAAAGTAAATAGAGAAACATATCCAGGAGATTGGTGAGTGTAATTCGCAACTCGGCTGTTTTTTTGTGTGAGGATTTTTCTTGCACCAAACAACATTATTGTATTTATGTTCATGTTCGAAAGCTCAAAACAATCATATGAACTCAATGTTAACAAACTTAACAAGAGAACGTGATCAAACACGGACATAAATTCACGAAGTGTAAATAAAAACAGTAAAATCACTGGAAACAATTGCTTCAACGATTTATTGCTATCATTTCACTTTTGACAGAATTCGGAGAGATAATGAAAAATTTGGTTCACCAAACTATGGCAATGTCTTGGATTGGTGGAACTGGTAAATTTTATTCCTTGTTGATTCGCGTTCACAACTTGGGAATAAAGGTTATACAATGGATAATAAAGTTTGGGGCGCAAAACTGAGCGATGTCAAACAGGCTGAATATTTTAGTGAATCAGTCGATTCAACGCCCACCGTTTTCCATAGTGATCAACTTTATTGTTCAATATGTTTCCCTAATGACGGGTTACCAGTTGAACATTTTATAAACCGGTAGTAGTAGAACTGAGCTTATCTTCAATAACTTTACTGAACTGTCAAGTCATTTGACACGGACAGACACATTCTGTAAAAGAGGAAAAACTCTTGAAGAGTTTATTATTATTACTATTATTTTAATTAGGCTTATTTAAAATATTTAGTCTATATTAAACATCGCTTAACATTTAGACTGGTTAATCGCACGAGTTTAATGTCGGGGTGTAACCTTCTTTACAACGCATTAAATCTGCTATCGTTAAAAATTAAATTGAAAATCTATTTGTGAATAAAGATAAATATCATTGTTAGATGACTCTAAAATGCATCTTTTTCTAGCAAACTTTGACCTTAGAAAAAAATGAAAGGTTTAAATATGAACAACAGAATTTAGTTGACTTGTTCAGAAATCACCAGAACGTGAAATCATTCAAGGAGGGGGCGGGTGGTCTGGCGCTGTGTATCATCTCGTTTACGTAAAACCATATCTTAAAGTTTTTGGATCCAAAAAAATTAAAGAAACTGTAGTCTCTGCATCGCATCAAAATATTCCGGAAAATTAATTTTCAATCACCAAACACCGTAATTATTATTTTTTTTTAGTTAGTTTGGATGTCTGTTATACTACCATAGTTACTACCATAAGAAGCCATTACAAGTTTAATTCACACTGGGTATTTTATTAAATGGTTTTACGACATTTCAACCCCTATTGAATTATCTAATGTCGATTTATCATTTTGGAATGGGGATCGAACTCCGTAATGGTCAAACAGACGAGCCTTGGTAACGATATCCCTACGTCGAGGCATCTATTCATTATGAGTAAGCCATGTATTTGCCAGCAGTTTTTTGGCTAGTTTGTTTTCTAACTCATTACCTGCCAACCAAATAGATTTCCTCCTGCTAACTCCGCACTGATTGAAAAGAAAGGAAATTAAAATAATAACAAAAAAAAAAAAAAAAAAAAAATGCAGACGCGAACCTGGTTTTAAAAATCTCATCAACTTGTGAGGAGAAAAAAGTCTGGAATGAAGAATAGGCTTTCTTTTTTTCTAGATTATGTTCCATTCATTCGGTAAAAAAAAATGTTTGAGATTTTAATCATTAAAATAATGCATGTAAGTATCGGCAAAATTACAAGAAAAGGGCACAACGGGAAGTGTAACCAAATCCATTGTCATAATTATCTTTCTCTCTCTCTCTCTCTTTTTCTCTAAGATAATTTTCCGAGGTAGCAGAAGTAAAATTATTTTTCTGTTGTACACATCCATAAATATTAAATAGGTATTTTCTTAAAAATAGGTGCCAGCCAGTCTTTCATTTTGTCTATTTTTCGTCTTTCTTTCTCAGTCTGCCTCTTGGCTACAACTTTATCTCTGGTTAGGGTTTTTAAACCAAGATTTATTTCTTCCTTTGTAAGATTGGCACAACACTATTAACATAAAATAATAACCCTAATCTGTTTATATCTGTCATAAATTTGACACACACACCGTAGAAAGGAAAACAATGGAATCAAACCCATGCTTATAAAAGTACATTTTTGCACATAAAAACAAAAATGCATTCAGGGAAGTTTAGGGACAACCACTTGCTGCGTTGTCTGGTTAGTTGTCAGAAATGTCAAGTTTCAAATTTGGTTCGCGAACCTCCGAAAAACAAAACAAAACAAAACAAAACAAAACAAAACATTCTTTTAGAAAATAAGCAATGTGCTAATCTTCTAATACATTCAACCTTTGAGGTTCTTATGTAGCCTCATCGTAGACAGGACCTGAAATCGGAAAGCTAACTGTTCGGATGCATCTCAAATTATAGTAGACCTTCATTTCGGTTACTGGTTATTTCTATCTAATATTTCTGATATGTTTCCAAATTGGTGTACGTCAAATAAGTAATTCATCTCCGGGCAATACTTTACAGATGGTCGAGTGTAGCAAGTTTTTTTTTGTTTTTTTTCCAAGTACCCGCCTCTATTTATTTAATGTAAAAGCAGCAACAATCGTCATAGGAAAGCTCATGTTGCATAACAGAACATGGCTTTATAATCTCTACACTCATGTTAACGATCCAGAGCTAAGACGCCTCGTTTGCTGTTTGTCAGAAATCGGTGCAAACTTTTCTTCAGTAACCCACCAAGGTCATAAAAACTTTATGTAGATAAAAGATAAACCTACAAATATACAACCAGCCAGCATTATAAATTCCGTTTCTTTCTAAGCAAGAAATGGGTTCATTGAGAAATGAAGTGAGAAAGACAGGGGATGTACAGATAAATTAAAAGAGAATGAAAGAGAAAGTAAAATGTGTAAGAAGAAAAAACGAAGAAAATGAAAGAGAAAAGGCTTTATACAGATCAAAAAAGGCACAGATACACAATTATCTGGCGTTACTATTGATGTAGATATCTTGGAATTTACAAATTTTCATTCTTAATCCTCGAAATGAATCCTTTTATGTCTCTTTTTGAATCAGAATAGTGACCTTCAAATAATGAGTTCAATCCATTGATTTACAAATTTACCGTATTTTCATGTCACAAAATCCGTAAGAACTTTCACGATTCACTGTTAACTTGATAATCAAACGAGGAAAAGAAACAAAGAAAAGAATCTCTGACAGACTTGGATTTGTTGAAAGGCGAAAATCTTTGAAAAATTGAAGTATTTCTATCTTTAAGATCAATGTTTACAAAATCAGCCATGCCGTCTGGTTTGATAATCAAATATTAAACCGTTTTTAAACACTTGTTTTCATTTTTTCTATGGAGACGCACTAGTGTGAAAAAAATTCGGGCCAACTACATTAAATGATTATACACCTTTATTTTATTAAGAGATTAAGATTGTTTATCAGTATGCTTTTATCAATAGAGTCTTGATTGGTTGGAAAATAAATTGTTGCATTTTTGTAAATGCCTTGTAACAGCAGATACACCGCTTTGTATCTGCTTCAAATTAGATGTATTTCCGATTCACTCTACACGCTGGATGGATGTGAACACTAAGAAAGCAACAATAAAAAAGTCGCTCTCTGCACAGGAACTCCGGGCATCACATCCGACTTACAAAACAAATCCCCCTAAGAAAAAATGCAATATAAAACGAGTCAATCAATTTATATTAATAATTATTGTTTTCTTTCTTTTCGATTCACCGGCGTGCTTGTGGTTTCGTTTGTTCTTTTATGCTACCATATTTGAGTTTATAACAGCTTTAATCAGCTTGAAGCTAAAAAAAAAAAAAAAAAAGGCCATGCAAAACTACTGGGCCAGTGAAAGATCTGAGAGGATTGTGATTATAATATTCTCTAAGTAGGAATTGTTCCATCTTATTAAGTGCAATTGATAAGTCATTGTAGCGGAACATTATGGTTAAAATTTCTATTGAAATAAAGATGAAAGTTATGACTTTGAAGAGAAGATAGCTCAACGAGGGACAGCCAGAACAGTGATAAAACCGCCCAAAAAACTTTTCCTATTACTGGAAATGTTTTAAGTGCAAAAAAAATTGGAAGACTACAAGAGATGAAAGTAAGATTGTGAAAGTCTTGGTAGGTAATCCTAAATTAACAGCCAGACTAATTAAGAGTGAATGCGGTCATAATAGTGAGGTTTCAATACGCAGAGTATGAAAAAAACAAAAAAACAATTTGAACGGGTTTATAGCAGTAAAAAAAACAAAACAAAAAACAAACAAAAAAACAATAGAAGGTTGAAGTGGTCAAAAGAACATTTAACATGGGTTGCTGGAAAGTGACAAAAATTACATTTTTGTAATGAATTACATTCTAATTCAAGAGAATATGTAAGGAGTAGGGGGTTTGGGGGTGTATGAAGAGAAACAATGCAACATACCCCAAAGACGGTATAATTTGATAATGGATACGAAAAGTGATAGTAGAAACAATTGGTAAAAGTTGACAGAAACTTAAACAGCGAAAAGTATATTAGTTTACTACGGTCTACGAAGATGGAGAGATTTTTCAACATGACGGTACATTTTGTCATACATTACGTGTAACAAAAAGGTTTCTTGGGGGAGATGTTAAACTTTTGGAAGACTAACCAGCAAAAAGTCCTGATCTGAATCTAATTGAACCACTGTGGTTGGAACTGAAGAAACAAATACTCCAACAAAAACCACACAATCTCCAAGAAGAATGGGAAAAAAATCCAAATGAAAAAAATTGGACACATCGAATTGAAGCAATTATTCCAGCCAAATACAGCAACGCTAAGTACTAACTTTATATTATATTTTGATGTTTTGTACTTTCTGCATTAATAAAGATCACTTACTGAAAAAAAAAAAAATTAACATAAGAGCTGAAAGGTATTTTTTGCTTGGCCTTTTTCAGCATCACTGTTTTATATTAAGATTTTATATACCGTATATAAGCCTACTTCAAGTACAATGTAACCTTTGACTTTTTTTTTTTTAATGAAAAACCTTAATTTTTCATATAGTTCATGTATAATGTAACCCCAGCTTCTGAGCAATACCAGTGGCCTGACGTTGTGAAATAGTGACATACTGGGGCATCATGATGGACATATTTTATAGCAAATAAATGGTGTTCTTTTTTTGTATAATGCTACTCCAAAATGGTGAGAAAAACCACTTACCTCAAAATATACGTATATTTAGATACCGTACTATTGTTTTTGTTCATACTTGATTACGGTAGCGCCTTTAACCTGGGTCGGCCTCCTACGTAAGCCTAAGTTTCTTCCCTTTTGTCGCTACATTTAGAAATGTGGACTTTCACCTATATTGTTCAACCTACTTCTAGAGAGAATCATGCAAAACCCCATGAAATCATGGTATCCTTCAATTTATATCGGTGGTAGACCCGTCTATAATCTGCGTTTTGCAGACAACATTGATTTCATAAAAGGTAATAATAGTGAGCGCCAGTACTTGACCAACAAACTTGTTGAAAGAGCAGAAACATATGGAACAGAGGTTAGCTCCGAGAACTCCAAAATAATGGTGAATAGTAAAAACAGTATTACCTGTGTCAACAAGGAATATATTTATTTTGTCAAAAATACAAAATTGTGGCACAAGGTCGAAGGGGGAGTGGGGGAAAGGCTGGTCTTTCACTAGCTATCCTATTCCTAGTTAACCACAATCATGATCCATTCATTCATTACAATTACATATTCGCCACAAGAACAGATGCTTAAAGAAAACAATCAGATCCCGATACGAATAACGTTCATTTCGCAAGATTCCCTTCTTTCGCGACATCCACACGGCCATTCTTGCCACGGCTAGCAACGCAAAAAACACCACCCGTTTTACCCCGGACAACGCGAGATCAATGGACATCAGCCGTTCGGGAGCGATATGAGCCATCAACTCGCTGACATAATCCCAGAAAGAGCGCATCTGAGGACAATGGTAGAAGGCATGCGAAGCCTTTTCCTCTAAACCAATGTCACACCGATGACAACCTGGCAAATCTGCCTCTCTCCATCTGAAGAGTACGTCATTGAGAGGTAGCACGTTCCGAATCAATCGCCAGCTAAGCGAAAACTCAGGGTTGCTGAGATAATCCGCCGCTGGCGCCCAAGACCAAAAAGAGCGCAACTCTGATGCCGACAAGCCGAGCCGGTCACACAGAGGATCCTTCGCGACCCCCTCTACATATTCATGGTACAATAGCCTCCGAGGCCGAGAAAGGTCACTGGACCGAGGAATAACCTTCAAGACCGACACTAGTGAAGGAAAATCGATAATCCTCCACGACGGTGACGGCGCTTACCAAGAAATGGGGGGAGTGATAGTAAGGCTAGGGAAGGCGTCCCTAACACTCGGCGCCAAAATCGAGTCCTCCGTCAAAATGCGTCGTAGGAAAGCCAACCTTGAAGCATGGCGATGACTTGTCAGGTGTGTCAATCCCCCTACCATAACACGGACTCTGGTAACAGGCTTCTTTACGGACCCAATGCTTGCGACCACCCCACAAAAGGGTGATAAACAAACGCTCGATCGCTTCTATACGTTTCCAGTAAAGAGGAAGTACAGTCAAGCAGTAAAGGATAAGGAGCAAGACGTAAGTGGCACACGCCTCAGCCCTACCCTTTAAGGCCAACCCCCTTCGAAGCCAAGTCCGGACCGACGCTCCGACCTTTTGCCTGTACTTCAGACCGTCCGGGCCCGTACCACACCCCAAGGATGCGGACAGTTCATCAGTCCAGCCGAAGGACCCCGGAAGCGCGACCCACTTCCAGGCACCTAACCGAAAGCCGGAAGACTTGTAGCGGTTAGTCTTGCCCCCCGTCACCTTTCGTACAGTTCAAGCACCTTCTGCACCACCTTAATGTCGCTGCGACACGACACGAAGATGGACACGTCATCGGCGTACGCAGAAACTCTAGCTCGAGCACTACCATGGAAAACGGCTATTCCGCGTTGGGCCGGACTGCGCGCCCTGTTCCTTAGCTGGCGAAGGAAGGGCTCCAACGCCAAAGCATAAAGTAAGGGCAACAGTGGGAACCCCTGTCGAACCGACCAAATCAGTGCAAAAGCGTTCGACCGCCTTCCATTCACCTGTACCACTGCACTGGGGGAGCGATACTTGCAGAAGTCGGGTTCGAATCCGGCGGCCTCTAGGACAGTAGCTAGGTACTGATGGTCAACCCTGTCAAATGACTTGGATTGATCTATCATGAATGGGAATTCACTAGAGGAAGTGTCCAGTTTTAAATACTTGGGAGCAAACTTGTTTAAAGATGGTACCTGCAGCTTGAAAATCCGCACACGGATTGTTGCAGATATGGCAACGAGTGCCAAATTGACAAAAAATATGGCGGAACAAAATCAGCTTTCAAACGAAGTACAGACTGTACAAATCGCTTGTAGTCTCTATTCTCCTATATTGATGTGAAACGTAGACATTGTGGGCAAAAACAGAAAGAAGGTTCCAAGCGTTTGAGAACAAATGCATGTGAAAACTCCTAGGCATCTTCTATTGGGAGCATAAAACCAATGAGTTTGTGCGGAAAAGGGTTGAAAATTTTGTGGCACACCAGAACCTCTTCTCGCCACTGTTAAGCGGAAAAATTGGCGTGGTTTTGACATATTACAAGACATGACAGCCTGTGCAAGATCATCATGCAAGGCACCCTTGAAGGTGGACGAAGGAGAAGACGCCGACGCAAAAACTGGTTGGACAATGCCAAACAAAGTATGACTATACGAAAATTGCTGATGGCTGTCATTGTTGTGGAGGAGATTCAATGTGGCTTCTGCATTCAGATCCCCCCGCCCCACACTACGATCACAAAAGTCAAAGAGGGCATGACGATGAGCAAAAGCTCATTCACTATGTATACCACTTAAAATCAACAAGTACCTTTTATAAATGAAGAATTAATAGTTTTTCCTATCTCAAATTTGCATTCGTTTTCGTTCCGCAAGGTATTTCCAATGACCCTTTTGTCATGATTACCGATACATAATGCAGGGTGTCTCACGAGTCAAGGTTATGATAATTCAAGTCATTCTAAATAAAAAAAAGTACTCTATACTCATATCTTGTGTTTTGCTAGAAATTGAAGTTGTTTAAATGTGTGCTGTGGTGTGTTGCCGGAGCGGTTCTCTGCTGCTGGCCAGCGGGTGTTGGTTATCCTAGTGATGAACTTGATTTGAACAAACTAGGCACTCAGATCTTTTAAGAAAACAGTTATTAAATGACAGATTACATTTTTATGCTTGCTAAATGAAGAAAATGTATACGTAATACAATCCGTAGCAGTTACTGTTAAGTACTATATGCATTGCTAACTCACCACAGCCAGCCAGCCACCCACTTACGATACAGGAGGCATAACTGCAAAAATAAAGCAAAAAAAACTAGATGTGTGTATAGAGAACTTTAGTGTTAGTGTAACCGGCCACCAAAAATACATGATTTTTTTAACCTTTTCAAAAAAAAAAAAAAAAAAATTACCTGTGCAACTGTACAACTCGCTATTTCTGGCATAAAAAATGATTATAAAACCTCCCACTATACGGCATATTAAGATGCTCTATCATCTTCCATACAGCATTAACGAAACTTGTTTTCTGGCCCTCAAAGATAATAAAAATGTACCGAGAAAAAGATACTGCTAATCCGTGACCACCGATATAGAAGGCCTGCTCGATAGTGACGTGACGTCACAAATGTAGTCCATGCAGTGAAACAGACAGTAAACGAAAAATTGTAAGAAAAAAATTAGTTTTAGTAGAAAACTTTTTAAAAATACATTTATAAAAGAAAGAAACAGAATTGGATTTTATACAGAAATTTATTTCATATTAATTTAAAAAAAATAACCGATAAGAAAAAAAAAAATGTTGCTGAATGTTTTTTTGTAAAGTAAAGAAATTAAAAAACATCATGTTACAAATTTCATTAAATTTTAAAGATTGAAATTCGTTCATTATTTTATTTGTTTCAAATCTGAAAACATTTTTAAAATCATAATCAGTATATTGTTTTACTTTTAATTTTTGCATGTTTTTATCTTAATTTTAGTAATTATTCTGTAAAGTTACAATATATCGTAAGTATTTATTCTTACACTACACTACAGAAACAACTCAATTATGAATGAGGAAACAAACAATCAGACGAGCAAATTACAAGTAAATTATAAATAAGAAACAAATAAACTAAAAATACAAGTAAATAAATTTGATACAAAAAAGAGATTTAAAATTCAAATAATAGTAATACTTATAGAAAAGTAGGTTACAGACAATTTTAAGACTGAAATTCGTTCATGATTTTATTGTTTCACATTTGAAAATTTTTTTATAAATCATAATCAGCATTGTTTTAATTTGCATGTTTTTATTTCAGTTTTACTTTTAATCATTATTCTGTAAAGTTACAATTTTTGTAATCATTAAGACTAAGAGATTATTACTCAAATACAGTGTAACAACTGAATTATGAATTAGGGAACAAGTAATAATTAAATAAACAAATTATAATTAAATGATGAATAAATAAAATAATTATGATGAATAAATAAAACAATTAAACACAAAGAAACAAATAAATACAAACTAGCAAATAAATTAGATACAAACAATAGATTTAAAAATCAAATACTTTCAGAAAAATAGGTTACTGAGACAAAATTTAGCTGAATGTTTGAACTTTGAAGTTTTCTTTTTTTGCTTAACTTGTTATTTGTAATATTATTTTCCCTAGAACGAACAAAAATTATTTAAAAGAGCATTTGTAGAGCTCCAGACAAACATTCTTTGTATTTTTTCTATATTGTGACCCTAATCACAAGTGTCAACATCAAAAAGAAGCTCATAATCTGCCAAAACATTCAATCTTATATGCATGGCAATTTTTCTTTGATTTACAGAATGAAGAAAAGAATGATTTTTTATAAGTTTGTCGATGACTACATAATTATAGAGAACAAAATTTATAGTTTTATCATTAGGATATAAGAGAGAACCTCTATTAATCCCCTGAAAATAGCTGCTTATTTCAGGTATTTCTTCCACATTATCTCTTACACTTCCAGATATTAAATCTCTGCAACTATTGCATTTAATTTTCTTAAAAACTGCATTACAGCAATAACCTGCTAAGTATAGCATTACAGGTAGAACTTCTCTACAATTATTAACATCATCCTCTTTAACATCAATTCTATATTTATATATATATATAACTTTTCCTCCTCTGTCACTTCATCCCAGTTTGGTTCTTGCAAACTCTTTAAATCAATTTTAATGCTGATTGCATTCTAATTTTTTTTTCACCCTCAAATATTTGACGTATCGAGATATTATACTGATCCCCACTAAGTTGTTGGTATTGACCAAACCTTGCTTCAAGGTGATCAGTTTGAAATTTGCCTGGTAATATGTACAGCATTTTCAGTTCTTCTATGCAATACTTGGTCAGTTCTAGAAATGCATAGGTTGTATGATGCAAAGCAGTGAAGGTTTCCTTTGTTAATTTGCCATTTCTTCCAGAAATGCTATTCCAAGATTCTAACCAGTCACAGAAAACAGAGAGAAATCTAAAATTTTCTTCATTCATTCTAAGTGGATTGCAGTATTTATTTCTAAGCTGACAACCTTTATATGGCGTTTTAACATTCATTATTGTCCACCAAATATAAAATATGTTTATATATTCTGCAACTTCTGCAAAATTAGGCAAACATTTCTGTTTTCCTAAAGTCAATAATCCTTGAATAGTATATTCATTAAAAATTTGCAAAACTAAATTAACATTTTGCCTTTCAAGATTAGTAGGTGAAAGTGCCTTTGAGGTTAATTTATAACAATATTTCAAAATTGATTGAGATTCTAAGGCATGAAGTTTCTGTAAGGTAGAAAATGGGGCACTTTGGATATTATCTAATTCATGATTTCCATTATGACAAAATTTGGGGAACAGCATGCATCTTTTTGACCAAGCCAATTGTTTCTAATGCATTTTAATATATGGACTGAGTCAAAAAGAAAGAAAAGGGGTCAAGACTTTATAACTGGGTGTGGATATACAATGGAAAGCTTTGGAGGACTGCAAAAGAAAGATATAGCTTTTTTATTTATAGCATTATTCTGTTATAATTGATAATACTTGAAAGCCTATCTCCTTTAAACCAATTATTATGCATTTAACTATGTCAAATAACTTATCAGCTTTAAGACATTTAGTTGGCATAACATCTTTATATTGTGAGAATACACTGCTAATCATGAAAGCAAAAGCACTTGTTGCAGCTTCACTGCAGTTGTCAGATAAACCAACAATATTACCACCCTTATAATCTAAATAAGGTTTTAGATGTATTTCATCAACAAGTAAAGATACTGTGATGTCCTTCTGCACTAGGAGCTTAAATTTATTTTTAATATACATAAGAAAATTGTTATCATGTTGCTCAATCAAAGGATTCATATATGTTGATAACTTAGTCTTTTAATGGTTGAATAGCTAGGTAAAATTATATTTTTGCTGTCTCTTAACAATCTGTACCCTTTAGGGGAGCAGTTATATAACAATGAAGAAAATATAATCATTTCTGTTGAATAATAAAGCTTATTTTGTGTCATTAAATTTAGCTGCTCATATATAAATTTAATTGTATTAAAATGTTTGTTTGATTCTTCTTGCACCAATAGTAGAAATGACATTACCAATTTTAATATAAAAATCATATTTTGTGGTTCAGTTTGCTGTTGTTCTGTGTCCATTTTCTTCATGTTTTCTATCAGAATTTCAAGGGTATTTTGATCAGTTACATGTTTAGTCCCCTATTGAATGCATTTCCACATCTCTACAAAACACATGTACTGCAAAATCAGATTCAATTACAAGAGACAGATTGATTTTTGGATATGGGAATTTGATGATGCTGAATATAATAAGTGTCTCTTGCTGCCTAACAAAACTCCAGTAATTTCTATCAAGGAAATTTAATTTCCATTCTAGATTATGGAATTTCTTCTGCATTTTATATGCTAAGTCATCATTAATACTTTGATTTAAAGCACTTTTAAGAGCAGAATTCTCTAGTCGGATTCTCCTCGAGTCTGGTAACTCTCTAGAAGTATTCAATGAAGATAAATATGAGCGACAGTTTGGGAAAATTCTAGGAATAGCACCATCACGAAGATATATTTTTTTTAGTTTAACTGCAATTGTGGCACCTGTTTTTTTTGTCAAAAGCTGACGATTCTCTCCTTATGTCCTCCGGTCGAAAATGTAGTTCACATACCTAAAAAGATTTTAAAAAGCAAACCTATTTTAAATTCTTGTGAAAATCTAAGAAAATCAATCAGCACAAATCTACAGTAATATGAAGCATTAATAATTTTAGGAAAAGTGAAAAGAATTCAACAAAAGATTATTAGTGACGAAGCTATGTACAAATAAGAGAATTTTTAACGTTTATTCATTTTTTTAATTTAAAATGATAAATAAAAAAACATTCTAATGAATAAAACAATTCTAAAAAATTGTTAAATTATAATAATTCTAAAAAAAAAATTCATTTATGCCTATAAAAAGATTCCTTTACGAATTTATATCGAAAGTTTATTTTTATAAAAATTAGATTTCAGCTTTTAAAAACTTTCGCAACTTTGTTTTTAATGTTTTACTTTTGTGAATTATAAAGATATGAAATGAAATTATTTTATTTTTAATCCTCAAAGTTTTAATTGGGTTTAAAATTTAAACCCAATTTTTAAAACAACACTTTGTTTTAAATGTGTTGTGAATTAGACATGAAATTAATTCAATTAAAAGTTTCATTTAGTCACGAATAAAACAATTCTAAAAAATCGTTAAAATTATTAGAATTATTTTTTATGCATAAAATATTCCTTTAGGAATCCATGAATGAATTTAGGTCGAAAATTTCTTTAAAGTTTATTATTTCTTAAAAAAAAATGAGTTTTTTAGATTTAAAAGCAACACGTACGAGAATGAATGTCTAAAAGTCTAAACTTTCTCACTAGATTTATCATTTATGTCTTATTAACTTTTATGTTATGGATTACAAAGACATGGTGTTTAATTTTATTTTTATCATTAAAGTTTCAAGAAAATTTACTTATTTTTTAATACAAAAAATACTCACTGTGATGAATTTAGTATAGTTGGTGAAAAAATAAAAAAATGATCTCTTCTGATTGTACGAATAACGAATCCAAACATCAGATAATTTTTTATCTTTAGGGAAAGAAAATACATGTACTTTAGGGCCGTTTTTATAATTCCCTTTGCAATTTGGTACAACACATCTATAAGGCATTGTTTTTGTTTTAAATTCAATATTTAAAAGAAAGTATTAATAAACAATTTAAAAATGCCGCCGTAAAAAATCTGATACATAAACAAACGACACGCTTCTTGAAAGTCGGACCCAATATGATGACGTCACATTTCTCCTTAGCCCAATCAAACAGGCCTTCTATATCGGTGGTCACGGCTAATCCCTTTCGATTTGGCGGTAAAATTAAAAAAAAAAATGAATTTACCAAAAAATGGCTCAAAGGCTTATCATGTCAGTGTAAAAGTAAACGTATACTTGCCCTCACCACATCCACAATTTTATGCAACGTGTGTCTTCGAGGCGTAGAGATCATGGTTCTCCACAATTTTTTCTTTTTGTTGCGCTATGCAACTTTTGACTTTTCCCAATTCTGTTTTGTCTTTATCCATTAAAAAACAAAAGAAAACAAATAGCTTACTCGCTTCTTTCTAATGCATTCAATGTCCTGTAAGTGCTCTTTCCCGAGCGTCCTTTCTCATTATCCCATAAATTCCAACTGTTTCTTTCTGATTGTAAGCTTATACAAGCTTCTTTATAGTTACTAATGTCCTTAAAACTTACTTGTTATTATTTATTTGCTAAATGTTTTAACCATTTTTTAAAATTAAAGCCAGTCTGAAAAATAAGCTAGATAATCAATATTTGCTTAACGATAATGTCCAGAGAGTGATAATTAAAATCATGTTTAGTGTTCACATAAAACAGAAAAGATGCAAAAAACTGAATACAAATGGAAGTTGACAAAGTGGAGACATCAAATGACCGACTTTGTACAGATTAGTTCTTCAGCTTCATAAACGCGAATATCTCTAAATTATCGAATTAGTACACTCTAGTCCGTCAAACAATAAACGAAATGTAGACGAGTCAACCAAAAAAGAATACATGCTCTAATTCAACAATTTGTCGAACTATCGATAGAAGCAAAATAAAAAAGGCGAGGGTTCCACTCCCAAAAAGGAATGGGGAATGCCACATGTGTACCACGAGACAAAATTAACAAGAACAAATAAAGATTAACCTAAACTAGGTACCTCCACTTTTTTCAGCATAAATTTCAGATACCTAAGGTTTTAAAATGAATGTTTAAAAATGAAAAACCATTCTTGAAGATTTCATTTTAGCTTTAATTGAAAGCTAAATGATTAAGTTTATTATTTCCAGTAAGTAAAATATTCTGGGGTATTTCAGATAGAAATTATAGATTGGGATGTCAAATTTAATTTCGATTTCTTGACATTTTCTTAATTTTAAGAAATTTGTAAACAAAAGAAATTTATCGATTTTAAAACACTTCCTATATTATATATATATATATATATTATATATATATATATATATATATTTCTAACACGTTATTTGAGTAAAATTAGAAAATTGAAAGTTAAATTAATATGATTTGAAATAAATATAGCATAAAAAAGTAATATACAACCACTTGCTATTGATCGGCTGTGTTTATCTGAACGATGATTGATGGTCGATTGAGTGACGAAGCGATGACAGCTAGAATTGACATAAAATTTACGAAATCTAAGTGAACGCATTTTTTTTGTTTAACTACCTAGTAAATTTTACAAATGAACATATTTTCCGCAATTATCTAATAATTTATTGACTTATTATTTACCTTTCTTATTTACTTTTATTTGATTGATATTTTTTGCTTTATGCAAAAATAAAAAAAAATTAAAATGCTATATAAAATTTTCTTAAATTAATTTCTCTCTAAAGAAACAAAAATCTTAGATCACGTCACCTTTTCATAATAATGTCATATTTTTAGCCTTTCATAAATGAAAAAAGGGGAAAAAATTAAGTAAAAAAAATAAAAATTATTTTCTTTAAATAGAAAAGTGTAACATCACATCCAGGAAATAGCCCAATACAGAATTTTACACGATTTTAAATTATTATAATTAAAATTAAAAAAAAAAATATATATATATATATATTTTTGTAAAAATTCATTATTCATCGGAAAAATTTTATTTCTTCAGACAATAGTGTCCTTAATATAACTTATTTACAAAAGCAATTAAAAGCTTTTCTAATTAAATAATATCAGTTTTATTGTAGTCATTATTTTTCAATTCAGAGCAGATTTTCAGTTAGAATAGTGTAAGTTTAAAACAATTAGGCGATTTACATTCACCAAGGAGTCCTACTTTTAACGAATAATTCAGAAAATTAAAAAATATAAACGTTTTTTTGTTGTTGCGAAATTTCATGAAATTAAGTAAGTAGGGGGTAGCATGTGTAAAAAAAAAAAAAAAAAAAAAATATTTTTACCAAAATTTTCTAAAAAATTCAAAAATAATTTAATTCATTTGTGAATAAGTCCTAAAAATTTCGTTAAAATCGGACAATTATTCGATTTTTACAAGAATTTCCAAAATCAATGTGCTTTTAAGTTAACGAAGAAAAAAAAAAAAAAAAAAAAAAAAGCGCAAACCCCCGACGACGCAAGATTTTTAACCAAAATTTCGAACATGTTAGAAAGGATTAAAAAATAATCAAAAAATACTTTGGTCTTTCCTAATAGCATAAACATCTTGACGATAATACTTTATTTTTATTAAGTTTGAGACCTTTTTCATTACGCTATGCTGTTTTCCACGAAAAAGTGGAGGTACTTAACCTAAAAAACTCTACTACGTCATGTAATCTATTATTCAGGACCAGATACAAAAAGCAATGACATGGTTAATTTACTTAATTCTACTGAAATGAAAAAGTAACTCTGCAGAGTGCAGTGTATTACCTAATCAGAGGTAAAATCTAAATAATTCCCTTTTCACATGCTTTTTTTAATCAGTTTAAGAAAAATGGGTTAAGATTATTAAACCAACAGTAAATTACAGATTTTGTAACTTTAAAAATATATCATTTTTTTAGTTGACTATAAGAAAGAAATAGGATAACTTATAAATTTTACGTTTCGCTGATGAAAACTAAATAAATAACGAAATGTTAAGTTTATAAAAATTTTCCTATATATATATATATATATATATATATATATATATATATATATATATATATATATATATATATATATATATATATATATATATATATATATAGCTTTAAAGTTCAACAAAATGATTAAAAAGAAATGGACAAAGTCCGACAATTTATTTATTAAAGACATTTTTATGTTTAACATTCTTTGTTTTTATAGATACAAGTATTTAAGTAAATGCTCTGTTTATAATAAACTATTAAATAACATTTACCGGCCTGAATGTCAGAGAAATTTTCATAGAAAATATTCGTCCTTTGACAGGATTCGAACCTGCATCCTACACGGAACCGTCATTTACGCTGACGTGCCTAACCAATTCGGCCACCAAGGATCGTTCGGTAGGCAAGGTCGAATTTACTGCTTATAAATTTCTTATTAAATTGCTTATTAAATTCGACCTTGCCTATCGACATTATTTTTGCACCAACCTAATAGAAGTCAACACTTAGAGGCGACAGTTTGTTTCATGCTAGATGCAATTGCATCTAGCATGAAACAGACTGTCGCCTCTAAGTGTTGACTTCTATGTTCACTTTTATATTTATACACGCTCTATCTGATATTGAGCACTTTATCTCATAAATATAGCACATCTTAAGACTATAGGAACAAATAGGTAACGTTTTAACTTATTTCACTTTTATTTAAGCTTCATCATAAATTAAATGATTTTTTCTCTTCTATATTTCATTTCTGGTAAAGCGAATCATGTCAAATTTATAAACGCTTCCTATTTCTTCCTTATCTTATCATTGTCGGATTCTAATCCAGATTTGACCCCAATTCAATAACATTTTTTCTTAAAGAATTACTAAATAATTGTTATATAACAATTATTTAGTAATTCTTTAAGAAATAAATGTTAATAGGAGACTGGAATAAATTAAATTTTTAAAATTTTTTTTAATTTAATATTTAATGATAAATCGTTTTTCTAACAAAATACAAATAATAACAGGTATGTATCTACGCATGTGAGTGCAAGAGTTGCCCTTCACTCAATTTTTGTTCTTGTATGAAGACGAGTATATCTTATTGAGGTAAATAATTGTCAGAGTATTTTTTGTAAAAGGTCGGAGAAATTGTAAAATGCTACGTGAAATGGATCCTTTTTCATTTTTTTTACCTTAAAAAAATATGTAAAAAAAATGTTACTAGACAATATTCTAGTTAAAAAAAAAAAAAAAAAGTCAATCTTCACTATCAACACGATAATTTCCCGTGTCGCAATCATTTTTTCGTTATCATTGAAACAAACTGACCAGATAAAACAAAATGGTTGTTCCCCTTTAACCAATCATAAAAGTGAAAGTTAAAGGGAAACAAATGTAAATATAATCTATTAAAATATTTAAGTGGCGAATTGTTAAAATATTTTTGTGCGAGTTTGCAGATTAAAAAGGAAAAAGATAAATAAAATAAAGTAAATAAAAACTGGTGTCTCTTAAAAGGCAGAACAAATTGAACTGATGATAGTGAAACAGTAAGTTATATTAGTTCAGTGTAGAAGCATATTTGAATTCAGTAAGATTTCCATGCGACAAAGGACAGAAAATTGTGGAGAGTCATGATCGCCTACGTCCTGAAGGGTCACGGCACATACAAGATTTTCATCATCATTTTAAGGATATGTGTATATTTCCAAACAGAGGTCTCCTCAAATTTTTGGAGCCACTGTGTTATAGATGCTAGTTTTGACTAACATTGTGTGTATGCATGTAACAGTATTTGTTTGAATGTGTGTGTGTGTGTGTGTGAACACATTACCTTCACTTTGTTTGAATGTGTGTGTGTGTATATATATATATGTATGTATGTATGTATGTGTGAACACGTTACCTTTACTGATACAAAAATTAACAAATGTTGTTTTGAAACTTTGATTATTTGAAAATCAATTGAAGACCTGCAAGAAAGTTCTGACCCATACTCCCACCCATTTCCTGATGTTGAATGCACAAAGCTGTAGAAAAAAAATCAATTTTTTAACTTGTAATCCAAATAAGTGAAACTTGGTTCAAACTCTAAGGTTGATAGATAGGGAAATAATTCAATGCTTACAGTATGGGGCTAGAGGTTCTGTCAGTGAGAATTAAAGAGATTAGAACTATTGTTTAAAAAAGAAGGAAAATTGATTTTGTAATACTCATTAAGTAATCAAGATGTGCATACATTTGATCAAAATCAACTAAATTCTTAGTAAACTGCATTGGTTGAATTCTTATTTGCTTCATTTATCAATCATTATTTTAGTCTTAGTTAATTATTGGAAAGAATTAAAAAGTTTCAAAACCTAATACATTAAGAAAGAAAAATATATTAAAAAAACAAAACCTTCAATTTCCAAGGTATTGTTATAGAATTCTATCTCCTCCTCCTCCTCACATTGTAACATGCCTATTTAAGTAATTTCAAGTCAAATATTGAAATAGGAATTTATTTTTATTTTTTTTTTTTTTACTTCTGTATATATGAAATGCAGTTGCATCATATTTCGGAGCAATTTGTTCAGTATCATTAATTCTTTAAAAATTGTTATATAAGCAAATATATCTCTGCAAAAAGAGAATGAAAAAAAACTTGGTTAACAGACCTAAACAAAATTTATAATAAGATGCAAAAATGAAATGAATTTTAATCAAATTTGTTCACCTCAAAATAAAAATAAAAATAAATTTAGAACAAAAGACAAGCTTAAAAATGTAAAACAAGAAAAGTTCAGAAAATGCATGAAGTGATATCTGATTATGAACCAATTTTAAAAAATGATAGCAATTCCAAAATATTTGTTGAAGAAACAAAAATTGATTTTGTAAATATTTTCATTTACAGCAACAAATAGTTCTGAGAATAAAATTTTCATTGATGAAATATTAACAAAATCAAGTTTGTTTTAAGAAACAAAAGAGAATTGAATAATCTACAAATTTCATATTTGTTTATATATTTCTTTATAAATACAATTTAAACAACCATTTATTAGCAAATTGGATTTATTTTATTAAAATAATGCAATCAATTCTACTTAAATGACCAGTTTATATATTAATATGCTTTTCTAAATCTATTTATAATATTTCATTAGACTCAAGGTGAAACCTTTTACAGTACACTTAGTCACAAAGAATTTAATGGGTTTTTTTTCACATCAAGATTTTTTTTAATATGAAGAAAAACATATTTCAGGGAATTCTTAAAAATTTAAGGATAGAGTTTTTTTCTTTACACATATGCAAATGTGGAAATGAATAAGTCACTTATTAAAAACAAAAATATGATTTTTCTTTATATTATTCAAATATATTTAACATACTATTAGGTCAGAACAAAAGTTTTTAGTGTTTTTTTTTTTTAAGTGTATTTCCAAGACAATATTTGTACATTGATTTATTCAACCACCTATGTGCCATTTTATTCCACTACCTCTTGGCATCAACTAAAGGCAACTTTATGATTCTATCCTCCCAGAACTTGTCATCTTTTTGGGTGATGAACTGGTTTAAGGACATCCCAGGCAAAGTATTTGTCTGAATTCAACATTTGATTTTGTGAAAGGAGCTTGTAATACACAATCCAATCCTACTAGATAGACAACACCACCTTCAGATACAAATGGGTTTTTGGAGTAGTTTCTGGTAGCTCATTTTGTTTCCCCCTCCAGGAAACTTTTTCAATCCACATCACCTATGATTGTTGTTTACAAAAATATTTTTCATTTTTGCATTTGAGTATAGAATCAAAGATGAACATTAGGGTCCTTTTTTTTCTATTAAACTGCGAGGCACACAAACATCATAGCAATTCATATATCAAGTATTTTCAAATGCTTTACAATGTTCTTATGAGATATATGGAATATCTCTTTGATGTCTTGTTGTGTGATGTGGGTTTTCATTAAGTATTTTGATTTGATCATCAACTGCAAGTTTGCCAGAATGTTCTTGGTCTTTCAGATCAAAATTTCCATTTCTGAACCTAGTGAACCACTTAAGAAAAATACTCTCAGCTATGGCAACATCTTGATAAATGGCACATGTTTTTGGTCATTTGTACAACTTTCCAGAAATAAAAGAGCATCAAATAACAAATGGGCTGAAATGTCACATTCAGAATATGCATATATGTCATGTGTGAAACAAAATCACCTGTTCAAAAATTCTATGAACTTTTGTTCCAACCAAATATTTCTAAAATACAAAGAAACACCGACTTTCCCCATGTCTTACTGAAATATAAAAATGTATATATTTTTTTCTCATATATAACAATACAGTTTAACATAATAAATGGAGTGACAATGAAAGTTAAAAAATAATTTCTAGGTAAAACAATGAATGACTTATAGGAATTCTAGAGATGATTAAGTAATTAAAGTTGTTGAATATACTATGTTTGAAAAAAAATATCTGGGAATACCATCATAATAGTTCTTCAAGAAGTCAAGAAGGGCAACTATATTAGTCATTTATTCAGTTTTCTTATTTAAAATATTATATATATATATATATATATATATATATATAGATTAAAAACTCAAATGGCTGCAAAGTAATTAAATTGTATAAAGATGTTAGTTAAAAAAGAAATCCCTGAACTTCATTATCTGATCTCAAAAATATAGATTAATTTATTAAATTTTACAATTTGTGACAATATATATAAAATGTTTAATAATGGATACTTCACTAAGTATCCAAAAGTTTATGCTTAAAAATGAACCAATACTTATAAATAATGTACAATTATAAGTAAAAACAAAAAAAAAATCACCACTTTTCACTTGCATGTTATCATTTTCCTAGCTAAAAGTTCTACCCAAGAAAAGTCATTGGCATTCATCTAAAGCTGTTTAACATTTAAAAGAAATTTAACATTGTTCAAGACTAACTCCTTAATCACTTGGTTTAAGCTGATAAGATTTGGAGTGTAACTTGGAAAAATACAAATATTAATATTAGAGGAGCAGAGGACATTGAAGACCTCTTTCTAAATATTCACAATATCTATTCATTATGGCATTTCCTTGCAATAGTCTTCATGGTAATCTTACAAGCCATTGGTAGTGTAAAGTTTTATATAAAGAAAATTTACTATACAGGTGAGGGCATCATTTTGGGAGTGAATAATAAAGAGAGGATGAAGCAAAAATCATTAAAGTGTCTTTTTAACTCTTATCCTCCTGACATCAATGTAACACCTTTTTCACCTTCCATATAGTGAGACCATTTTGTTTAAAGTTCACATAAACTTTTCAGACGAAAACATGGACATTTTCAACATATCTCAATGAAATCTTCACTTTCCAAAATTATATTTGATATTTATAGCTTAGATATAGTGAAAATTAGGCTCTAGTTTACACTGATATCAGGAGGATGTGGGTTAAACAGCTCATTAAAAGAAAGTGACAAAGAAAAGGTTTCAAAATGCCTTCTTGTTTCAGTCATTTACTTATGTTTTTGTAAAGTACATCAGAAATGTATATATGAAGTAAGTCTTTATGCTGTTGAGATCTTTAGTGTGTCAAGGTAGTTTATTCTAGACATGTTCTCTTAACACTTTACATTGGCAGAATTGTAATTGATTTAGGAATTTAGACAAGGTGGTTATGTGAGAGAGAGTGCACATAGTAACTGTGATGGTAGGGAGTTGACTAACAGAAGAGATTTGTAGAAGAGACAAGCAACATGCAAATGTTGCTTTTGTATTCACTGTAAACAGCGGATATTCTTTTTTCAGAAAAAAAAAGACAATATTTATTTGTACATCTCCTTTTGAAATTATTTTCATTAACTCCTGTCCATAATAATGTTTATGTTAAAGAATGCAAATTGGTACCTACTTGATAGACTTCTAGAGAAACTTAAAGAAAAAAAAAAAAAAATTAGTATTCTTTTTTCACATGTTACTATTGTTTTTTTTTTCCATTGTAAAAATATCACTCATAAAAGAATTAATAGGCATAGTAACACAAATATAAATACAAATGCAAAGAATCAGAAATTTGGCCTGAGTCGGATATTATTGTATATACATAGAATGGAATCTAGCCTGGCACAAAATTTGGCATCATTAAAGAAATCTCTTAATTATTGGCTTAATTCACCAGCTGCTTCCATGCAAATTGATGACTATGAGTTTAGAAATATGGGTTAAATCAAACAAGATGATTAAATAAGGAAAATTTATAAGAATTTCTTGTTTCTTATTTAAACATAATAACATGAATATAATAATTCATATTATGAATAATATAATATGAATTATTGGTTCATAATTTGAGGAAAGAATTTAACTCTTGTTTTTCTCTATTATTATTTATTTATATACATTTTCTTTTATTAGGTTGGTGCAAAAACAATGTCGTTTTCTCACAGTAACATGTGAGAAAACGACATTATTTTTGCACCAACCTAATAGAAACTGATCAGAGATTTCTAATTAAGCCTAATTATAAAATACCTGAGTTTGTTTAGTGTTAGAATAAAGTTTACTGCCTCAGTTTCATAATAGTTGTTACATTTAGTGTGGGGAAATAGACATGTAAATGTAGCAACAATTAAGGGACAGATTTCTAATGTACTACCAATGTAATATTTAAAATGATGTCTTGTTAATGAAAAGTGGTGGGCATGTTTGAGTGGCATTTAAAAATCTGAATGGCTTTAATCATTAGAAGACTAAATTGCAACAGAAAAACTCTTAGGTCCAGTGTGAAATGTTTATTTACTTTCTTTTATCAACTTTTTAAAGAGTTTTTTTTCCAGATTTTTTTTTCACAAGCAAAGTGTAAATAAGCCCAACAATAACAATATCACTGAAGGAAAAGTCTGAAGAAACTAGAGAAGGGAGGAAAAATGTTGGAAAGAAAACAAGAAAGAAGGTAATAAGAGAGGAAAGTGAATGAATCAAGAAAAGAAAAAATAAAGAGAAGGATAGTTTGATAAAAAAAGGTAAAGAATAGAGAAAAAGGAAGGAGAGAGCGGAAGGAAAAAACCAAGAGATATGAACAAAGAAAAGCAAAATACTAAAAGAAAAAAAAAAGACTTCTTGTAAAATTTGATCTTTAGGTATTTTATCTATTGCAGCAGCAATATAAGATAACACAAAAGATTGGGTTTGTAGGAGGATCAATCAGATGCAAGTATAAGTTCAATCGAAATTGGACAGATTTGAAATCGGCATGTCTTCCTCTGCATTTTTGTAAAGATAAATTTGTAAAATATGAAGCCATTGAAAGAAAGTCTTGTTTGAAGATGCATCCCAAATTGAAACAACCACACCTTCCAGTGGCTCACTTTAATGCAAGCTCTGATATTTAATAGATTTTTTATGAGCCCATTTGATTGAGAAAAAGGCAAAGCTTCTAAGACAAACATATTAGTATCTATTCTGCCAGAAACCAAAAGTTTCTCAAGTACACCAACCATTATTTGTTCATACAATCAATACAAAAATGAGAAATGAAATAGTCAATCCTTATAAAAAATGTTTAAGTGAATGATGTCATGTCAAAAAAACTATTTGAGTTTTACCAGCTAAAAAAACAAATCACATTAATAAATGTCTGGAAAAATTGAAATTAAATTTTCAACTACTTAGGTAATTAAGAAAAAATATTTTTATATAAAAATTTTAAAATTGTCTAATCTCTTTTTCAAAATAGTCTTGTAATTTTTTGTAATGATTGGTATAGCTTTATTTACTTAACATTACATATATCCTTAATGAGAATAAGATTCTTTTTTGTTTAAATTCCTAGTCATCAGATAAAGTTCTGTATCCCAAATTGCAAATAGTAGTACAATCACTTTTAACCATCCTTAATTGCCAGCCAAAATAAGCAATACTTACAAACTCTTATTCACATTGTAATGTAATCATAAGACATTGGTAACTCATTTATTGCTGACTACTTGAGGAATATGGCCTATTACTTGCAATTGGTCTGATAATCCATGCAATAGACTCTATATACATTGAATGGTCAAAAATAAAAATAAAATAAATAAATCGTCATTCAAAATTAGTTTAGTCTAACAATCTCAACTGTCATCATACAAACATCAAACAATGGTTTTATCTGCAAAGGTTTTTGGGTATAAAATTAAAAAAATGTCCTAAGTTTAGATTTTCTTTGGCAGTTCAAACTTAACTTATTTTTCCATGGAAATTTAAACAGGATAATTATGTGAGTTTAGGTCATTCAAACTTAAGTGACTCCAATCAAGCTTTGTCATCATGGATTATTTAAGCTAGGGTCCCATAAGTTTAGGTGCTAAATACTTATTTCCTCTTGTTCATATTTATATTTTTAAAATATTTACCATCCACTTTATGAAAAATATTGTGTAAGCATGATGCACAACATGTGTGTGTTGAATAATTGAGATGTATATAAACGAAATAAGGAAAGAACATATTACAATTGCGTTACCTACATTTTTCCAAGATATTTTTAGTAAAATATAATAAAAAGCATCTGTGTGAGTGATCAGCTCATCATTAAATCACTTTTAAACTGAGAATAAAATGGATACTTTATTATATGTATGTTTGTGTGTGTGTGGGGGGGGGCTATAAATCCCACACATGTTCGGTAATTTGAAATTTAACATATAGCAAAGTACCTTTTATTACTTGTCAGTAGAAAAGCATCTCTATGTATGACTTCAGGTTTTCTTTCATCTATAATTGATCACATAAAAAAAACAAAGACAATTTTCTCATCTCATCCATTCATTCATTCATTCATTTTTCTTTTTCATATGAAAAATTTCTTAGAAAAACTCCTGACACTGTTGATCATCTTAGAAAGAAAGAATTAACCTAGCCTGCACTGATAAAAATTAAGAGCAATTGTAGCTCTGAAATTAAATACTTAAGGATCCAGCAAATATTTATTTTAGTTTTCCACTATAAATTTGTAATTTTTATCTTACCTTTTTTTTTTAGTATTTATTTTCTTAGGATTAAAAACAGAACAAATGACAATGCTGTCAAAACTTTAAAAGAAATATAATAAAGCCTTTGAAATTTGATTATAATTAAGCAATGACTGTTTTATATCTTCTCACAACACATCAACATTCTCTCAACACAACCAAATCCACAAATACAAGCAGATTTTAAGTCACCAATTCTCATTTTTAAATGTCAGAAAAAATATCTGTAGTATTGAACAATTTCTTTTAAAGAAAAAAAAATGGATGCATTTATTTTGTACCTGGTCTTATATTCTAAATACTATATTGTAAATATAAAACATGGAAAAATGTTTCTCATATGTGCATATACTATTTGAAAGTGACCCTGACACTTTTGACATCAGACAAGCTTTGGGGTTTTTACAAGACCCTGTTGGCATTAAATAAAGGGGGTGGATGTTAACATTAGGGTTAATTTTCAAGTCAGTTGTGGATTTTTATAATGAAACTTTTATATTCTGATTTCTATAAAATCAAAGAAATTAAGGTTACTGAAATTTGTTTTAAATATACATTTTCTATATGAAGGTAGGGGAAATTTATATAAGAACTATAAGTTATTTATCACTTATATAAAAAAATTAAAAAATAAGTGGAGATAGGGTAAGAGTTGAGAACAGCAACATTTTATTGGCTTTTGTTTCCGCCAATCGGAAGATGAAGCTGACATTTAAATCAGAACCTGTATTGTTCTCACTGTTGTACAATGTCACACGAGGAGCACTGAAGACATTGTATAAAAAAGAATAGAAAAAGATCACAAAATATGTGCCTGTGAATTAGATTGAGATTTTCTGATTTTATATATATATATATATATATATATATATATATAATGTGTGTGTGTGTGTGAGTAAAAGGATGTATGTATAAAGTGTGTATATATATATACACGACAACAGGTAGGTTCTTTTGAATGTCTATATTAATGTGTGTGTGTGTATGTATGTATGTGTAAAATATTTTGGAAAGGTTCTATTTATTATATGGTATTTTATTCTGAAAAAAAAGGTGTAAAATAGAATCTTAGATAAACTTTTAAAATATATCTTGCTTCTATAGATATTAATGAGCTGAATGTCAAAAATATTTTATATCTATATGCGTATAATAAGAAAAAGTACATGCATAAGTGTGCATCTTATTTTGTTTTTTAAAAAAAAAAAAAAAAAATAAAAAAAAAAAAAAAAAAAAATAAAACAAAACCACAGGTTCCTTGTTATAGTCTTCCAGATGAAATATGTGTTCAAAGATAGTGTATCTATATTTTTAACAAACACATCTCAAAATAATTCATTCTTCAAAATGAGTGTGTATTTTCTATCCTATCTTTTATAGAGCCTCTTTCACTCTTGTTTACATTTACTTACCAAGGCAGGATGTTTATTATTAAAAATACAAAACAATATAGACAATAATATATAATAGCAAATTCTGGTCAATTTGAGAGAAAAATAAAAGTGAGAAAGTCATCAGTAATGATTGGCAAAGATTACTAAAAAATCTTTAGTATACAAACTTTGCATATTGACACTACTTTCCTCTTTTGGAAAATGAGGAAATGATCATAACATTGGAAAAAATTTCCAAATAACTGATCAAAAGATAAGTTTTGCATTCATGTGTTATCATTAACGGGAATGAGAGCATTTGTCATTTTCACTCAATAACTGGAACACCTTTTGTGATGAAGTCAAACAATGTCTGTTTCTATTAAAAATGCTGAGCATGAAACCTTTTAATGAATTTATATATATAGTTATTTATGGAAAGCAATAAAGTAGATAAAATTGGTTTATGTTTTTGATTTGCACTTCAACTGAATCATAAGATTATTAAATGCCTTAAATGCTTATATAAGTATTTATGTGCGCGCGCGCACACACACACACAGCTCTGAATCTGATATGATTCAGTATGCTTATATCAGTGTTAGAAATGACTAACACAAATTAAAAAAAATAAATAAAAAACATTTTAAAAGATTTAACTTCATTTTGTGACATTTGAAAACTTGTCTCATTTTCTTTTCAAAATGTTATTTTGAACTTTCCAAACAAATCAGTGTTTATTTTTATAAAAATGTCACTTTGTACTATGTGTGTGTGTGTGCGTGCCTGTAAATTATATATATATATATATATATATATATATATATATATATATATGTGTGTGTGTTGAATGTATACATGTAACAATGCTGCAATTTCCTGTATGTAAATATAATTAGTGCATATAAAATACATAATTATGCAGAGAATACTTACAGAATTATACATATATTAATACATTATACACACACACACAGACACATTCTTTGTGAAGCAGGCATTTACATATGAGTAAAGTATACACTCATATATATATATATATATATATATATATATATATATATATATATATATATATATACACACACAGATACATAAGTTTCATTAAAGATGACTGACAAGGTACTGTGATTAAGCTTTTTATTTAATTTTTTTGTGTTTTCTTTTCTGAACATAACGTGTGTAACAATTGTCCAAATGTTCTACATATCTGAGCAGTTTCAGCTATTGGGGATAATTTTAATTTTTAACTGAATGCATAGATTTTTATGTATGTCTCTAGAGCTATAGGAATGTTTTCTGAACAGTCAGCACATTGTGGCCATGTCCATAGTTGATGTTATTGAGTGTTGGCCTTTTCTTCTTTATTATTAGTGCTTCCAATATAGAACATTTGGACAATTTTTACACACTTTATATCCAGAAAAGAAAAGGCTAAAATGAACACAATAAAAATTTAATTGCAATACCTTCTCAGTCATCTTTAATGTAATGAAACTTGTATAAAAGAGGGATTGCTGCCCAAATACATGCATATATATATATATATATATATATATATATGCAAATATTCTCAGATGGAATATATCTGTAGTAGAGACAAAATGAATGAAAATATATGACATAATCTAGGATCTAACATTTAAATCTTTTCAGTTAACCTGATGAATATTTATGAGTATTCTTAAATTTAAAAAATCAAATATATAGTTGTTGTAAAATAAAACCATCGCATTTGCTTTGAATGATGAAATGTGTCGGCTAAACTAAGTATAGTTTTCCTCGTCTTTTTATTCATATATATATATATATATATATATATATATATATATATATATATATATATATATTATATACACACACACACACACACACACACACAAATACACGTGATCACTTATATTCCTGTACTGTTTAGAGAAATGTGTTTCTATAAATGTATATTCTTAAATTATTAAGTATGTTTATATCTGGATAATCTCATACTATAACTGTTAATATCTAGTTAAATTAACTTGGCTTTATTGTGAATAAATTAATTATATATATATATATATATATATATATATATATATACACACACACACACAACTATTTTTGCATATATTTTTAAAAATATGGCTTCTTGAATATCAAAACTGTCTATACAATTAAATTAAGAACAATTTGTTAAAGTGCTAAAAATACAATTCAGATTAAAAAAAAAATGAAAGAAAAATTGCTTCAGTGTTTTGTGGTTCAATGGACAATCTTCACTACTGCACTCAATCTTGAAACTTATCCATCAAGGCACAAAGTGTCAACTACACTGCCTTGCTCATTTCATGCTTTACAACGCACGCACACGTTCACACACGTTTTCACAATTGCATATGATAATTAAGCATGTTTGTGAGAATATATGCAAATATATTAGCATTGATTAATCCACAAACACACATATACAGAGTTACATTTTTGTTAAGCGTATGTGTAAATGCATATAGGTCAATATATAAATGTATATTTATACACTTACCTATACATATACACACATACGCCTTGTTGCTGTGCGTGTTCACATGAGTGCATATGCGTAATAGAAAGACAAGTCAAGAAAAACACAGGGTGTGCTTTTGATCAGTTGTTTTTTTTTTATATTTCTTGTGTGAAAACAACTTAAAATTATTCCAGCAGTCTTTACATAAATTCAGAGTTTCTTTACTTTCCTTTTCATTTTCTCTTCCTTTTTTCATTTTTTTCTTTTAATATTTTTATTATCCTTACTTCCTCTCCCACTTCAAAACATTATTTGGGATATTATATATATATATATATATATATATATATATATATATATATATCTTAGTAAAATAGGAATTATCAAATTGCCTTGATAGGACTTATTGTTATTCTGTTTCAATGCTGTCAATTTTTTTCTTGGTTTCACTCCTTTCCATTAGAGCAAAAATGGAAAAAAAAAAAAAAAAAAAAAAAAAAAATCTCCAACAATATTTTCTTTTTCTGAACCCTTCCCCTAAAAAGGAAAAAATTACTTTTTTCCTCATATCAAAATTTTTTTCATTTTTTGTTGGGATTAGGGGATATGGTTAAATATTTGTTTCTTTAATCATTATTTTGTTTATTGATTTTTATATATTTCACTTAGTTTCATACACCATTCCATTATAAAAGTGGAATGTATAGACATGTCAAGTTTTTATTTTGTTAGGGACTGGGGATAGCTTTTGAAATAATAATTATAAAAAAAAAAGAAAAAAATTTTTTTTTTTTTTTTACATTTATCAATTATTTTCCATTTGTTTATGGTTATCATTTTTAAATATTTTCAATTGTCCACATTCTTCCAGTTCAAATGCCTCACAAACCCTCAATTATTCTATTAAACACACACAGATTCTTTTTTTTTCCTTCTCTTTTTCATTTGCCCTTCCCAACCCTAACAGTATCACTCTTTCTTCCCTTACATTGCAACTCATTTCAATCATTCTAGATTTTTCTGCCCTCAGTCTATCTCTTTGTTTTTCCTTTAAGTACATTTTAGGTTAAAGCATCAGAATGTTTTTCCCCCTTGACTAATGATACTTCATTATTTTTTTTTTCTTTCTTTTTTAACATTTCTTCATCTCAAGCATGGTCGCCAGTTGAATTACACATTATAGGAGACACAATAACCTGTACTACAAACCCTTTGGAAATTTTTGTGTCTTCAATTTTCATTTTATCACTAAGAAGTCGTCCTGAAAAGAACCACCGTTGACGTGATGGATCAATGCCTTCCTCTTCAAATATTCTCTTCTTAACCTTCCACACTGTGTCTGTTGTTCGGACATACAACTTTAAGTCCTTGTTACTGTGTGAAAGACGGAATTTGATTGGTAATTCAAGTCCTGGTGACGCTGACTCAGGGTCCTGTATCGTATCACTGTCACTGGCCTCTTCAATTAAATTGGTAGGAGCACTTAGTACATAGACAGGCAGCTGATACCTGTTACCAAGTTCATCATAACAGTCCATCAGTGTGCCTACAACAGAGACAAAATTGAATAAGGAGAGCATCATCAATTTTTCACACAAGAATTTAGTCTTACTGTTATTATTCAATGAAATAGTAGCATAGCTATCTGCGTATTTTCGAATTTGCCAGGGAGGCTAGCTAATCCCTGTTGCAGACCCCTACTCAGGCACATTTGTGTTTCTTCAACATCCACAGAACCAACCTGAGGTTTATATTGCAACTATACTGAATAGACCTTGGTTAAAGTTTCTGGGAGAGAGTACATAAGCTGATGTGAAAGTTTAAACAAGGCTAGTATGCCCAAACACTTGATCACAATGACTTGTAACTTGATGCTAGCACAACTTTTGATAGTTGAAATTTCACTTACCCTGCTTGGGTCTAGTTTTCAGGCAATTTCCAACATTACTGCCCACTGGTGGGGTCATCTCTCTGAGTCACTTCCTTGACAAATCAACCATGATAAAATTCAAACTTCAATTTCATGGATTGAACACTAACTATTTAACAAATCGGCCACATAATTGAAATAATGAATCAATATAGAGAAACATTTTCAGGTGAAAATTAATATGATTCTTCTCTGCTGTGATTGTGATAATTCAACCCAACTCTTGTATCTTATATAGATCTGTTTGAATGTAAGTATTTCACAGGCTGACTCAATATAAAATAAACATTTGAGTAACATAAAAATAAGAAAATCCCAAGATTTAATTGTAATTTAAATACTCTGATATTTAATTTGTTGACTTAACTTTCATACAAGGACAGATTTCTTGAACACCTAGTGAAGAATGAATTCACTAGTAATGCTTTGGGAGAAAAGCATACTGACTATTGCTCTACAGTAGGTTTGCCAAATAGTTTGGTGAAATAATAAAGATTTAAAAAGAAAAAGAAAATCCCAAAATGCAGACATTAAGATTATACATAAATGCTAAATCTAACATTGTTTAAAATACATTTATGCTTTTGCCAATTAAATAAACAATCACATGAAAAGTACATAGACATCAAGAAACAAATTATAAAATGAACACCTTCCGAGGAAAAAAAAAAAAAAAGCTACAAAAATATGTCCTGGGCCATTACATTATATATATATATATTTGAAGTTTAGGTATCTGGTAGGTTAATGTTTACCCAGACACTACAAACTACCTATATTTGTATGTAGCCTAACTCTATGATACTGCAAAATTAAGTGTAAAGGCTTTTGCAAAGGGGTGCTGAAAATTTCTTGGTTCAAGCAACTTTGCAAAATCTGAGCAAATGTCCATACATCAGACTTGTTTTGGAAAGGCTTTTTGGTTGGGCCAAGAAATTTTCACCTTCTCATATATACTGCTAAATATGGTAACCTATGAATTAATAAACATGGGACCTCTGTCAATATTGGCAGTGGATATATTGCTAATGATTAAACAATGGAGCATTCTTTCATTGGACACAGAATAAACAATTCACTAATATTTTAGAAGAACACATTGTTATGCTAATTAAATTGATAACAAATCAAGTTGAAATAAACTTAAGATTATCTTCTGAAATAACATATCACACACTTGTTCATTGATTTTATGAACTTGATTAAAGGCATTATCATATTAGGGTTTTTTTTGATGTTGGTAGTAAATTTATGGAATATCTTTCAAACCAGATGTGGAGAATTTGTCTCTTTTAATGATTATTTCTATATTGGCCCCCAATAGTTGAAGATTTCTCTGCATCAACTCTTGGGGGCCAATGTGTAGATATATTGAAATCTCAATAGAATATGGTCAGGAGAATGTCAGTTAATCATCAGGCTTTCATTCTGCCTTCAATGTCCAAAATAATTTAGACCTGTTTAGGGAATGGTCAGCAGTATGACTAGCATCAGCATCATGTTAAGAAGACCATTATTAACAACTTGTTATTAATCATCATCAATATCAATCCAACAGCAACCAGGACCAGATAATATTCCTATTATCAGCAATCTTAATATCATAGAACAATTGTGCTTATCTGAACTTAAGACAATAGTCTGGATAACAAAATATTTATATTGTTGTATAAGCAAGAAAGCTCTTTGCCATCTATATCTCTGAAGAAGAATTCATCAACTGAAGCCTGAAGTAAATCAATTCAGAAATAATTATCATTACCTTAACTATTATTAGGAAGATTAATTATTCACCTTTTTTATATATTGTGATGATATAATGGGTTAATACATGAGCTGCACTATTACATGATTGTTGCATCAAATAAAAATGCACTTAGATTAAGCTATAAACAAGAACAAAATACTTCAGTTACCATTGGGTAGAGATATATTTGCACCATCAACAATAGCTTGAGCCAAAGAATGGTCTCCAGTCTCAAGAGCATATGCTGCAGCCTTGAGGGCATCCCATATCTCTTTACGGCCCTCAAATGCTGGGGCTGTGTCCCAGAATTCATCCCTTTTACTCCGTAACTGGCCCTCAGTTAATGGAACATCACTCTTCCATTTTGGTTTCTCTGGCTTCAGCGGCTGATTGCGTCCAATTGACACTGAAAAGAAAAAGAAAATTAATGAAGAAGGAAATAATAACAAAATTAAGAATATTATTGAACTCTGAAATTTTATTCTTTAATCATTTTTTTCTTTCTCTCAATAGGAATAGCTTGCCCATAGTCCAGTTCACTCCTTTCCAGCCTTTTGAACAGGAGTAGAAGTTTATCCCTTGTTCCATGTTTAGGATTGGGTTTTCAGTTCCTTCTAAAGTCTACTTCAATTCTACTTCTAATGCCCCTGCCAGAACTCTGAAATTTTCTCACTATGTCACTTCTTGCATTTTCTTATGCTAATATAACTCCACACAGTAACCCTTAGTCTCAAGGCTCTTAGGCCTTGATGTATCGGGTAAAATTAAAAAAAACAAAACAAAAAAAACCCCACTATTATTATTCTCTAATCTGCTTTAGCACATGGAATTTTGCAACTTGATTGTACCATGGATGTATATGCGTGTATGTACAAAATACTATAAAAAACCTGTAGTAAGATCCTGACATTTATTAAGATATTCAGAAAGTAATAACATAATTCAACATTATCAATTATGAGTCAAGCAACCAATGGTATATTTTACAGTATAAAACTGCATCTAGAAGTAGTTTATCACCTCTTCTATCCAACAGTGTGACGTTTATAGTACATTTCAAAGTTTAATTAAGAAAACTTGCAAAGAGGGAATTTTGTTTGAGAATCAAATACAATGTTCTGTCATCTGCAGAATTCTTTTAACTTGAAATGCCAATCTTTATTTTTTGCATTGCATTTATTACAGGTGATAGAAAATGAGATTTGTATGTCAACAGAAAAGACAGAGGTTATTATAAAATGAAAAACCTGTGCAATCATCAAAACCAGGACTCTATCCAAAGAAGTCCTTGCTCTGTGTCTGGTGGAGTATGAAAAGTGATATCCATTATGAGGAAGAACTCTCACTGCAGACAATTATTGTTGGCAACTTGATTGGGTAAACAAAGCATTACGTCAAAATATGTTCTGCATTGGTAAACAACAATGGTATTATTCTCCATGACAATGCAAAATCACCCTTTGCTAATCAAACCCAAGAAAAAAAATAAGATCATTAGGCCTGGGAAGTTATTCCACATCCCCCATACACACACCTTTATTATTTGTTTCAATCATTAGAATATTTCATAAATAGCAGAACATTCATAAACAAAGAAGGAGAAAACAATATTTCAAACCTTTTCCTTCCACCATTTCAAACCCATTAGGCTCTAGTCATTAAAAATGAAGATGATTACATCTTTGTAAATATTTAACTTGCATTTGTTTTTATATCATTTTTGATAAGACAAAATCACTTTCTGGACACTGTTTTGATTAAATGTATTTCTTATACAAACTTAATTACAGTGTCTATGTCCCCTGTTTATCAATGTGCACAATGTTTTTTATTGTGTTTTAAATCTACATTCAGTATGTCCAAGCATATATTTTAATTCAGTTATGTTTTGTTATGCCATTTTCTTCACATAATTTCAACAATAATTTCATAAAGAAAGAAATGAGTTAATGCTCTGATTTCATTATAATAAAAAAGTGATATTATCAAAGTGAATATTATTAATAATATTTCAATATATAAGTCAATAAATTGAATCCCATTGATGAAATACAGTTTAAATAATTTAACCATCAGATACTATAAAATTGAAGGAAGAATTATATAATCAATTTCCTGAGGTATTTTCAAGCAGGTTGGGACGATGCAACAAATTTAAGGCCAAAATAGAATTAAAAGAAAATATCCAACCAATTTTTAAAAAGAAGCGAAATATACCGTTTGCTACTATAGAAAAAAATAGACAAAGAATTGGAGAGACTTGAACAAACTGGGATTTTATCAAAAACAGAGTTTAGCAAGTGGGCAGCGCCGGTGGTTTATGTAAAAAGAAGTCAGGAGAAATCCACGTATGCGCAGATTTTTCGACGGGACTCAACAAGGTGATAAAAGACCACCATTACCCACTACTGAGCCCAGAAGAAATATTTACAAAGCTCAACGGCGGTGAGATATTTTCAAAAATAGATCTAAGTGAGGCTTATCTACAAATCCCAGTACAAGAAGAGAGTACGAAAATCCTTTGCATTAATACACACAAAGGGTTGTACAAATTCAACAGACTACCATTCGGAGTAAAAGTTGAACCTGCAATTTTTCAGCAAATGATGGACACAATGCTCACAGGCCAGAATTTCACGACTTTCACGAGGGATTTCTTAAGAACTTTTATACTTAATTATCAAGCAGTAATTGTTACAAGAGAATTTAGAAACTTTAACTCAGTTGATATTCAAGAGGTTTCACTCTCTAGTTTATATTTGAGCTTGGTAGGATCTTTACCACAAATAAGAAAAAACAAAAAACAAACTGAAACAATCAATCAAGATAGAAATTTAATTTTTCAGAAGTTATAAGATAATATCAGGAGACAATAATGAAAAGAAATGCATTTAAGCAAGTGACAAATTTTTAAATAAACTGTTGAGAATAGTTATAAAGGTATAAGCATAGAAAAGTGTGTGTGTGTGTGTGTGTGTGTGAGAGTATATATAAGATAAACAGGTATATAAAAAAAATGAAGTGGTTATGATTATGATATAGTTTAAACAAAAATCCTGAATAGGGAATTTTATAGATTTAAGAATGTATTATGTATGCACAAATTTTTCCTACAGTTGCTATTTATCCAATCGCACAACCCACTGAACTCAATTTTTTCTCCATCACTTTTATATATACATGCTAAATATTTTAGAAAGACCAACACATTTTAGAATAGACATTTTAACTGTTAATTTGTTGAAACATTGTGACAGAGATCTTTTCAATGCTGACTTTGTTTTTTAGCCCTTTCTTTATTTTTATTTATTACCATGAAAAGAGCTGTCATTTAGAAACACTTAAAAATGAAATGTAAATTATTTGTTCAAAGTTAGAGCTAGGCAGCAGAGGAGCAGTTGCAGCCTCCACACTTCTCTGAGGATAGGGAAAGGATATGAAGCCAAAGACCTATGAATTTGGAGTACTTGCAGTTACAATGTTGCAACTGTTAATATTTCTTTCCTCTTGATTACAATATGTACACTTCTGCATGTCTAGAAGGTACTTACTGTAAATATAAAGTTTGAAATCATTAACAAGTTGTTTGTCTCCAGTTTGTGCCTAATTTCTACACAATGTTTGTAGTCCTGATGAGAAACACAGATCAACAACTCACCAGTAACCATGTTCACATTGTCACAGCTACAGATAATGTAAAGTCACATATTTTATTTCAGTGGAAAAGGCAGCCAATTGATATTAGGTTTAAAACTGCAAGTTGTCCAACAGGATTCAAGTCAGCTGATATTTGTGAGTTAAGTTGTGAAAAAACTTTGGTTCAGTGAAGAGACAAGTAATGTCACAAGGATGAATTAACAGGATAGAATTAATTGACATAAGATACTCATTGACAGTAGAATCAAAACAAAAGACACAGTTTCAAAATCCAGAAGCTTACAAAATAATAAACAAAAAAAAAATAGTACAACTGAAAGTTGTGAGTAACAACCAAGATATGGACACTAGTTTAAACAATTATTTACACAAGAACTATTGTTACTATCTTTAATATTGTTATCACAATGTTTAGGCAGTTCTGCCCTCCTATCTTCATCAGGTGTTTGATCTGGGTAACCTTTAAGGAAATTCAAACTGAACCCTTTATTTAATCTATATGGGCAGATTGTTCTCATCCCACTATTTAGTACTGTTCAGTTATTGCTTGCCTCATTTATAGGGAGCAATAACTGAGCAATGTTAAATAAGAACTAGATGACCTATCCCCAGACACACAATAGCAGAACAAGAACAATCTTTTCTCACAGATAGGGTTCAGTTTGAAATTTTCTAGAGGCTATCCAGATTGACAAACAGCTGATGAAGGCTGAATGGCACAAAAGCCAAAATGTGATAACAACAAAAATGAAAACAATAGTCTACATGCAAATAATGAGAAAAAAGACTTAAGAAATATATGAATAATAAAAATAAATAAAATAATTAAATATATTAACCACACACAAGACAGAGATATGCACATGTTTTAAAAATATATCTATAAGTATATAGGTACATCAGTCCAGACTAATGAAGAAAAAAAAAAGAAAAAAAAAAAGTATTTATTTTACTTTGCAAATATTTGCCAACATAATTTCCTTTCTTGTCAATAAGCTTAATTCAGTGGTGAATATTAATCACATACATTTCATTGAAATTTCAGATAGACATTCTGCTAATAATTATTTGCCAGGATACAAACTTCTTTATTCATTCTTGTGTGTGTAGATACAAGACAAAGATATACAGTGCATAATATTTCAAATTTTTGAAATGTTCGTGTGTACATTAAAAGCTTTACTCATATACATCTGGTTGCTTAAAATTACATAAGTACAGTAGTAATTTCTTAAAAAAGAGAGATAGACAAACAAAGATGAAGAGTTAAAAAAAAAAAAAAAAAAAAAAAAAAAAGAGAAAGTAAAAAAGAAAAGAAAAAAGAGCAACTTAAAGTTGAGTGAAACCGGTTTACTGATGTCAAGGGAGAAATAAATAAAATCACTTGTAAATTCATTAACTCTTTGCCTTATGACCAAGTAGGCTACTTGACTGGCCTCTTGTCTGTCCCTATCTTTCCTGCAACCTACACCATTAATCTGAGAGCATATAATGAAAGTGGAGAGAAGGAGGTGACTCATAAAATTATGTGGGGAGGGTGGTGAACCAACGGTCATCATTATCATCCTAATGTCCTATTCCTAGCAAACCTACATTGGAAGCCTAACTTTTTACAATAACGGATCTGGGCAAGAGAGCCAATGATTCAGAAAATGAGTCACTTGTGCTATTCAGAAAACATGTCTTTTGCTACTTTTCTTTTAGCAAAGTAAATAAAATACTGGATGCATAATAATAATAATAACTGTATGTATAACTGTTATATATTTTGGCAAGGCTGACAATATACTTGAACCTGTTATTGAAAAATGGCATCCAACATCTATGTCTAATAACTGTCTAAGAAATATTCACAAAATTTCATCTTTAAGATGACTCAAACATAATAGTTCATTTTTTTTTTTATGAGAGTATTTCCAAAGATTCTACAAATGGCTTTTCAAATCTTGATAATATTTTGTTAGCAACAGATTACATATTTATTAGCCTGTAAAAGATTAATAAAAGCAATAATTATGAAATTATGAAATAATACAAATGATTTTTTTCCTTAAATGTATAAGGAACAAGTATAAGAATGTGCAAGTATCTCGGGTCTCAAATAAATTTATAACAAGAGTATACACAATATTTTCTAATTATTTATAATTAGTAGACTTAAAGAATATATCATAATAGCAATGTCTACTTAGATTAAACAGCTTGTTGTGCATTGTTCAATAGATCCAGTTATGTGGAAATGTAGTTAAGAATATTTTATATAATATCCAAAGAAGTTATAAATAATTAGTCTCATAAATGGAAAACTTGATTTCATTTACACAAGTTATTTTATTATTTCTATTCTATAACAATTAAGATCAGATTTACTTTATAATGCTTTCCTCAGGATATTCATAAAACTTACATTAATCCAGAAAACTGATGATGATCTTGAATAAACTTTTAAGCATGCTTTGAAAATCAAGAATTCAAAATCATGTTTTACCTGGGCTTGAACACCGATCATTATGACTGGTGGGAAGTATGTAACAGCCTCACAGCAGCTTCTTTGTATCTGTATTCAATTCCTTCTTACTTATTCTTTCTATGAAAAGTGTATGGATTAAAATTCATTTTTAAAAATGAAAAATTTTTCTTGAAGCTTTGATTTTATTTTTAATAAAGCAAAATACTTTGCTGTATCTCAAACTGAATTGATTGGAATGATTTCTTTTTTATTATCAGTAAATATGCTAAAATCATCTATATTGAGAAATCTGTCAAAGTAATTCTCTTTATTAAAAAAAAAAATCTTTCAAAAATAAAATACTTTTCTGAAACTTTATTTGGCAGATTTAAAGTTTAATTAATGTGATTTGAAACATATATTATTTATTTTTAGTTTAAAATATCACAGAAAAGCATTTTTTAACATGGGTGATTTTATGAGGTGATGATAACTCACTCAACAGACTTATATTTGTGAATTTTTTCTAAGAGGGAAATAACTAACAATTACTTGATGAATATAATATGAACACCTTTTTTATATAATTTTTTCTTAACTACCCAGTAAACTTTAAAATTTAAAATATTCCAAGTAATCTAATGTTTTATTGAATTATAGGAGCTTTGGCTTTATAGTTTTATTTACAAAGACACTTGTTGAGGAAATGTTAGAAAATTACCAATAACTTTTAAATATTGTTACCATATTATTTTCTGATAAAGTCATGTTTGGACATCTGTATTTGCAAAAATCGATACGTTTATACACACATAAAATAAATTCATGATTCTTTTTGAAATACTGAAGGAGGAAATACTGAATTATTAAATTATAGTGAGCTTTTCCATTTGATTAGTAAATGGAATCATAATTTAATAACAATCTTTTGATCGCTACAAATACAGAATTAAAAGTTTAAAAATAATTAAAACACTTCTTGTAAAAATTCATTAGTACCCATAATATATTTTATACATAAAAACAATTAAATCTTTTGTAATTAAATAATGTCTTAGTTTTATTGCATTTATTAGAGAAGATTTGACAAAAAAAATTCAGGATTTAAATCTTCTGAAGACTTGTCGTTATAGATAATATAAAAATCAAGCACTACAAAGAAAAATTTCTTGAAATTTCATAAAATAAATAAGTGGGGTGTTAACAGATTTAAAAAGGAAAACATTTTTTACAAAGATTTTCTAAAAAAAAGAAAGATTTCAAAAATAATTTCATTCATTTGTAAATAATTCCTTACAGTTTCATTAAAATCCGACAATTGTAAGATTTTAGCAAGTATTTCTAAATCAGTGTATTTTGCACCAGAAAAAAAGACAATAATATTCCCCATATTAATTTATGGTCACACAAAAAAAAAAAAAAAAAATAAATAAATTTTTTTAACCAAAATTTTAAAAGGTTCTAAAAATAATTAAAAATTCCTTTGGTCTTTTGATGATAAAACTTTGTTTTTATTAAGTTTGGAACATGTTTGTTATCACATATATGCTAAATTTTTAGTGTATCTTTGGAAGTATATATATGTGTGTGTGTGTGTGTGTATACACATGTATACACTTAAAAGTTGGTGAAGATATTAATAACATTGCAAAATGAAAAAAAAGTAATACTGAAAGGGAACTAAATGGCAAGAAATATGACTATATTATGAATTTTTATAAAGAATTCACAATTGAGGTTGGTAACAAAAGCATTTCAATGCAGCATCTGATATTAATGTAGGTAGGATGTAAATTTCTGGTAAAATGTTTTACAACTCACCAAATGAGTTGATCAATAAATCTGTAGAAATCTGTTATTTTACATCCCAAAGGATGAAGTTAATTTTGACAAACAATATTTTGTTAATGATATACATTCTCACTACTACTATAATAATAATAATAATAATAATAATTATTATTATCAACATTCCCATCAGCTCCCTAAGTTTTAATCTGGCTTAAAGATGAGATCTAAAAGCAAAGGGATTAAATCAATTAAGCTTTCACACAGGGTAAATTTTTTTCAGTGAACATTTTCTTTTAAAAACTTCAGTTCAGTCATCATTTCTTACTCCTTCATCACTTAACAAAGGTATGGATTTTGAATCCTTGTTAATATTGCTCTAACAGAGTACTGACCCTGTTTAAACATTTAGAATGGTGATTTAGAAGGAGTACTAATTGGATAATAATTAAAATTCTTAGGAGAATAGGTTGAATGGTTGAGGAAAAAATGAAAAAAGAATGGGTTATAAATTATGCTTTAAAATAATAAAATGAATTTAAGAACAGTTCCAAGAAGAAACAAACCTAGAATTAACTTGCATTAATTCAGTAAAACAAAGCAAAATGAAGTTCCCCACCCTATCCACTTCCTGCTGATAAGAAGAAATGATTAATGCATTGTTTGAATTTCTTTGGTCCTGAGAAATTAAATTTGAAAGTTTCTTTACATTATACCATCTGTTCCAAATGTATTTGTTCTTACAAATTATTAAAAAAAAAAAAACATCTGTTTTTTTTGTTAATTCCCAAGCTTGGGATTTGTTTGTATTGATATGTTCCACCTCAAAACACTATTGTCTTTTCAGAAAGATATCTAAGAATATTCTAAACAAAGAGAGTGCCATATGGTTAGTAACAAGATTCCCTAGGATTAAGCTGGTCAGGATTGAGAAATTAAATATATCAATGTCAAATTTTTTGGAAGGGGGATTGTCCATATAAGTGAGAGCTTACCAGGTTCAAAGATACACTGAGACAGGACCAGAAGAAAGTCAGATCAAGCAGCCCAGAATTGCTTATAAGACAGTCATCGCTAAAGAACACACCTGCAATTCACATGGTTGGAGTGAAAAGACACACACGGCAGGAGAATTGAGTGAGAGTCGACTGGCTGGTTATTACTTGAGCGTTTGTTATTAGATTTCTCAAGTCACAACCCAACAGAAGAGAACTTTATTTTGCAGTAGATAACATTTTATTCAACCAGTTTTTCTTTATATTCAATAAACCTGTTGTTAAAGTCATCAACAGTGTTGTGCATTTTATTGAAGTTCTTATTCCAGCCTTGATTCCCAAAATAGTCCTTGGACACAAAGAGACAAAATTTATCACAGCTGTAAGAATTATTCTCCAACTATGATACACAATGTACATAGAGGGGTCCACACTACACCATCAATCTCAATATTGTAAGGTTTTGGGAAACCTGAATCAACCCTATTGAGATGACACACCAGCCTCAACCAAGGAGAGTAAAGAAAGGCTGATAACCCAGAAGGGTGGGGTTACTTAAAGCTAACAAGTGACTGAGGGGGAGAATGTGTAATAAGTGAGGTGGGCAGGGGTTACAACGGTACTCATTACATTTCCTTTTCTAAAATAAGTGGTTGATTAATCGTATTAAAATATAAACTGGTTGGAGATACAAATTGTCAAAATGTCATTTTGAAAAGAAAGAATTCATTTCCAATAATGGCAACAAAAAAGTGGGGGATTGCAGAGATGAAAGTGAAACATAAATGACAAATTATATCTATAATTATATATCTTATGTAAAAATTGTTCATGATTTAAGTAATTCTAACCATAAAAAAATTTTAAAAAATTCAAAATAGCACTTGAATTTTGAATGACATAAGTAATACTGTTGCGAACATTTAATAAAATCATAAATATGACATACTGGGATTATCCCCCTACACCTCTCTCTGCAGTTCTGTTGTGAATACATTTTAAAAAGTAGTCGGATTCAAGTGCTATATATAGTTATATATTATTGACCAAAGCTGGTAGTTGTAGAGCTCTCCAGCATGTCTCATTACTTAGTGTTATATAAGAGGATGTGAAGTGGTGTACAGTGCCATTTTGTTTCAGCTATGTCATTTGGTGGTTTATTTAGACTAGAAATATCATTATCAAGAACTGACTTTGATACCAAGTAATTCAAGACAAGGAGGTGTACCAACAACATCCAGACTTTTCTGCAAAGAAATTTTTATTTTTTTTTTTTATATGATGGCCAATGACAAACACCATACAACCAAAGACATGAAAAGGTTCTTATCAATTAATTTTCATGCTCAGAGTAACTTTCATCAAACTTTAATTTTAGAATTGTGTTTTATAAATTAATTTTCTATATGAAGTGCATTCCAAATAAATCTAGAAAGTTTTTTTTTTAAATCTTCAATTAAAATTACATTTCTTTGTGTCAGGACTAAATTTTCCATGTTAGTTTAACTGTTTTTAAATTATCTCTTGTATTTTCATTTAAATATTGTTTGTTAAGAGTTCATTCAAATTATTTTAGCCAAAAATTAACAGAAAAAGAATACTTTTTGTTTAATAAAAAATAATTCTCAAGACAAGGAATGTCAGAACATTAAATCAATGTGGCCAGTTAGAAAATACAAAGCAGGAAATAAACAGATTAAATATTAACATTTTAGGCATATATTAGTTTGGTGCAAAAATAATGTCGTTTTCTCACATAGTAACATATGTGAGAAAACGACATTATTTTTGCACCAACCTAATACAAAATAAGGTGAGAAAACAATGGAGCTTTTGTTAGTGACAAACACAGGATGATATATGTAGGTAGAGAGAAAAATGAGAAAAGAGCAGGACTTATATTAGACAAAATCATGAAAGAATGTGTTCTGGGATACTGTTAACTATCTGAAAGAATTCTTGTCATTAAACTGAAAGGAAAGCCTTTCAACATGTCCATCATAGTTGGATATCCACTGAATGCACAGTACAGAGGAAATTGAAAGGTTTTACTGTACACTAGATGCCAAGGCTTAATGCAAATCACAAGAAATTACAATCATCATGGCAGACCTGAATACCAAATTATGCAAGGTGAGAGATGGTGAAATACTTGGCAAATTCAGACTAGGAACTCATAATGAACACTAAGAATGCATAGCAAATGATCAGGTAATAGCCAATATCTAGTTTCAAGAGTACTCAAGATGTATATGGTCATGGAGAAAACCAGGAAGAAAAACAAAAAACCCAAATTGACTATATAACTAGCAATCAAAGATTCAGAAATGCAGTTTTACAATACAAAACATGGTCAAGTGACTGTGGGAGTAACTACTTCCCAGTGATATGTAAACTACAGAAAAAGAAGAGGGCCAAGGTAACACACAAATTGTGATACAACAGACTCCTGAATGATCTGAATGTGAAGTGTTAAAATCCAATATCATAGACAAAATGAGAATGGAAACTTGAAATGGGACATATTATGCGAAGCTTTAGTAACATCAGCAATTGAAATCATCTCAAAGAATACTAGACAGAAAAAAAAAAAGAATGAAATTCTCAACAGGATAAAAAAACAATGTCAAAGTATGGCACAGAATATAATACTCTGCACAAAGAAATTAAGAACAAATACAGGTGAGAGAAAGAGGAGTGGCTCAATGGAAAATGTGCCAAAATAGAAAGAATGATATTAGAGAAGATAAAATACTTCAGAGATGAAACAAATACATCAGATAACTCTTCTACAATGAAAGAAGACAACCAGCAAAATACAGAAATATTGAAGGACCAGAAATATTAAAATCTGAAGTGAAATCAGCACTGGCCAAATTGAACAGAAAGAAAGCAATAGGACAACAGAATTGCATTATGTAGGATTGCATACATGCAAATCTATGTGAATAAAATAGAATTCTGGATAGAAAGATATAATAGAAATACAATGTTTACAAAGACAAAGTAATGATGAAAATGTAGTTTCACCTTTCTACTGACCTTAAATTCCAATTTTTTAGAACTTGATAAAGTGTCATGTGTATTACATCCATAAGTGATAAAGAGTATTAAAACAAGCAGAACTGTTTTCCTTTACATTTACATCAAATGTAGAATTATTTTTTAAATTTGAATTCTTGTTTTCAGATCTTAAATTTGACAATTCTAGCATGAGTAAATTTTACATATTTACATTTGTACCATTACTAATTTTTTTTATTATTTATTTTTACAAATTTTTGTTATTAGTCATTCTGATAAAACAAAAATAAAAATGGCATGTTTTAACAAAAAGCTACCAAAGCAACAAGGTTATAAGTAAATTTGTTTTGATATTTATAAATATCAATTGAATATTTAAGAAAGTAAATGATGAGATTAAATTTGAAAAATGAGAGTAAATATTGTATTTCAATCTTAGCAAATATATTTTTTGAAAAGAAAACAAAAAATAGACAAGTTTTTTCTGTTTTTCCATTTATTTCCTGTGATACAAAAAAAAAAAAAGAAGCCAAATTCTGAAAGCTATTTTGTATTGGTGATATTTCTAAAATTAAAACTTATGCAATAAAAACTATCTTGTGACTAAAGGCAGAATTATATCAAGCATTTTGGAGAATATTGCTGAGAGATTAATAGAAAGAAATGAAACCAATAAAACCAGCAGCCTTGTCTGTCCACATGTTTAGAAACTTTTAATAATAGAGTATTATTAAGGTAGAGTTTTTAATTGTCATCCAGTGTTCTGAAGAGATGGTGGAAAGTAGAGGAAATATAGAGAGATATATTAATGCTGCTAAAATTAGTAAAAAAACAAAACAAAAAACACCCAAAATACCTGTGAATGTAGTTGTTATTTATTGATCAAAGAGTCTGTGTTTAATCATCCAGCTGAATTTTTAACCAGCAATCTCTCTCTATTCCATTCTTTCATTTGTTTATTTTAAATTAAACTTATTACTAACCATAAGTGAAAGAGAGAGTATTTTACAAGCACATTGATAGACACAATATGCAACCTTAAGAAACAAAACAACAAAGAAGCATCCATGGACAACCATGTTCAAAATTCTATCAATGATGCCAGTTAACAGAAGAAAAATTTCAAATCGGAGAAAATTTGATACAATAGTAATTGTGAGTTCAATCCCTGAGCTGGGTAGCACATACTCACTCAGTGGAAACAGGACTAGCAGTAATTGAGCAATACTAAAAAAAGAACAAGATATTCCTAGAGATGAACAGTAGAATGAGAACAATCTACTGCCATAAACTAAATAAAGGGTTCATTTTGAAATTACCTGAAGGTTATTTGGATCAACAGACACTTGAAGGCCTAGTTTGAATGTAAATAACTCTCTGCAAACATCTGGCAGAAGTGATTGAGAAATAAGCAGCATTCAAAAAACAGAATTTCTTTGTTTCTTTCAACTGTTACAATAATTAACTATGGATTACAAACTAACCTATCACATCTAAAAGCAACCTGTATATAAATGATATAAAAACTATCACTTATCTATGTTTGAATGAGCCTCAAATTGTCTACTTTTGTTAAAAAAAATAAAAAATAAAGGCTTTAACACCTTTTCAGGTAATCTTTGTTTATTTCTTGCAGAAATACAATAGGAATATATCCAAGATGTATCATGTCTCAATAAAGCAAATCTTTTTAGCAACTACATTAGCAGCTCTTATTATTTTTGCTCCTCCATTTTGCTACAAAATATCTAAATAAGATAATTCTATGTGCCTAGTGAAATACATGTTGATGTGAAAATTGAGGCCAATTATTATTTTGCAATAAAAGAAATTTATCTATCAATTTCATTGAGAAAAAGCCATGGTTTGATTAATTTGTTTTTACAACTTATCAATCCTTTGTGGGTTATCTAAAGTTGAAACATATTTTGGATTGTAAGAATATCTTTTTTTGCAAATGAATATTGCATTAACAATTTTTCAATAATTTTTCTAGATGAAGGACCTGCTCTTTAACCCATAGCGTGGGGAAAGAGATGGATTCACACATTCCACAAGGCATTTTGTGAGTAAGTGAATATAACAAACTCAATTGTTTGTGGCTAGCAAAAATGGTTTGTTGAAAAATAATATACTGTCTTCAAAGGTCAAATCTGAAATGTCCAGTCTTCAAGTAGGATTTTTTTTTCACTTCAACAATCAAATAGTAAAAAGTTCATCAATATATTTATATAAACAGTTGCATCAAAATAAATCTAGCTACATTTGAAGCTCTATATGAACAAGGTTATCAATACTTCCTAACCACTATACACTTGACCTGCTTGAACATTGAATATTTAACAGTAGATACTTCCAAAGACACATTATACCTAAGGTTTAAAATGCATTTTTAAAGATGAAAAATCTTTCTTGAAACTTTTACTTTAGATTTAATTTCAAGCTAATAGATTAAATTTAATATCTCCAATACTTTGCTCTATTTCAAAAGTAATTTAAATTAATTGGAAGTATCTTTTTCTAAATCATTAAAAAAAAAAATTTTTTTTTCTGAAACTGAAATTTTTGTTTTACATGGTTGTTAGTGCAAATCATTTTTTGTGCATGTGTAAAAATCAAAATGACATATGTTTATTTTTTTTTTGGTAAGCTGTATATATTGCTGTCAACCAATATAACTCATTATGTATGCAAAAGGGTGCAGTTAGAGGCAAAATTTTAAAAAAGATGCCATATCTTTCTCTACTGAGTGGTTTGTGAGTTTATATTTTCCTTTTTAAAACTCACTGGAATTGTTTATTCTGTCTTTTTTGTCATCCCCCACTTTTTTCACCTACCACTTTTTAATATTGAATTGTATTTTAATCGCAGTTCCTAGCCTTCTACCAGTTTGTCTATTTCCAGTGATTATCATTATATTATGATATTTGCAAACAATTCTTCTGATGAGGTGTTAGCTGAAGAAAGAAAAAAGTTACCTTTTTAAGGGAGAAATATGTAGTTTTATCTATTTAAAGCTATCTATAAGTTCTGTGGTATCAGACATTTATATATATATATATAAAGTACAGTGTGTGTGTCCCCAAGCAACTCCTTTACTCCAACTGATCCGATTTCAATGATTCATAGCTCATTCAAAAGCCCTAAAAAGGTTAGGCACAAGGAACGATTTTTGTTGAACTCAGATTCAGGGTTGCCAGATTATGCAAGATTAAAAATACTAGCCATTATCATTGCTTTCATGGTTCAAGGAGAGTAACTCTTATTTTCCTTTTGCATCCAAAATTACAGCTATCTTAAAAGCTGGACTATCAGGCGGCATTTAAGCTAGTTCCTATGGAGGGCTCTTGGTTTGGCCATCATAACAATAGCTAGGGAGGAGTAGATGTGATAGACATCAATAAACTACAGAAGAACTCAAAATTGATTGCTGAATTTAAGTACTGAATTGATGTTTAAGCTTATCTTTTAAAAGTTCAACAATATTTCTTCTGCTGCCACTTAACTTAAAAATGATTTCATGTATGTAGATCCTTATTTTTCATACAATTATTTTTATTTCATGGGTGACAGAAAAGGGGACAATTTGTAAGATAAAATTAATATAGTGTAAAGATTGGAAAATAGAAATTAGAATTAGTTACACATTCAACATTTGAAGAGTTAGAGAAACATAATGGATAATTAAGTAAAACCTATATCATGGAATCTATATGAATAAATGCGAAATTGAAGCACAATTCTCCCATGAATTCTGAAATTAAAAAGCCCTAGCTCTACTTTATAATAATTTGTATTTACTCATGAGGAAAGGTTGTGACAGAAGGTCAGTTTAATGTGGGGAGCCCGAACACATACACTCGGGTTAGGAACAAAAATTCCTGAAGCCCCCGCAACCTTTAGTTGTGCTGGCCTTGGTACAAGCACCAATCCCTATCTCTAGTGTAATGAGAGGGTGCAGCCTCGGGCAGCTGTTCCTCAGGGCCAGCACATCTCAGTATAATTTTCTTCAGTTGCGACTGTCCTTTGACAGAACTGTCCCCAGAGTACATTCTGCCCAAAGACAGAGATGCAACTGAGAGATGATAAATAAATGTGTTACAAATTACTTTAGAGTAATTTACACATGGTATTTACTTTGTCCCACCACTAGGACGAGATGTGACACAAAGTCTATTTTTAGGTGGGGACCCAAGCGCGTGCACCTGAGACAGGAACAAAAATTACCCTCAGTCCCCGCAACCATCGGTTGCACAAGAAACGATCCCTCCCTCTGGTGCAATGGGAGGGCACAGCCTTGGGCAGCTGTTCCCAAGGGCTAGGCACCTCTCAGTATTATTCTCTCAGTTGTCTCTCTGTCCTTTGACAGAGAAGCCCCTGAGCAAACTTTGAGTTGGCATCTATTTGTAAAACTTTTCTTAACTATTACAAGCCAATTTATGAATAAAATGTTCATTTAAAATTTATGATTCAAAGATTTCAAGTAGTGAATATATTTTACCTTGCGAAGTGATAGTGAGCGGGTGAAGTCTGCTAGTATATTATATATGTGTGTGTGTGTGTGTGTGTTCATGATAATGAAAAAAATAGAGACAAGTAGCAAATATTGTTGAGATATTGCTAATATTAGCAAGTGTCAACAATATCTGAGAAAGACTTGCATTCTATCAATTATATATGTTAACTTTTATTGAGTAGAATTTCTAACTAAATTTTTCAAAGTAAACAAATATTGCATCAAAAAAACATTGTACAGCAGATAATTTTAAAACATAAGATGGAGTAAAATTCCCAAACTTCATGTATGTAAATATCCAATTAATAAAGTTGATTTCATTAATATTTTAATGCTTAATTACATCCTCACAATATTATTTACATTTATAAATAAAAGTTGTTTTTACTCAATGTTTTGAGGAAGTATTTACTTTGTTAATTGAACATTAATTGTTTACATATTTTTTGAGTTATTTTTACTTTTACTGCATCAAAATATCCATACTTCAACTTGTTAATCTGATTCTGATTTGTAAGAATGTTTTTAAGTAAACTTTTTTTATTTCCAGATATTTTTATTGGCAAATCCTACCTTATTTATTCTATTTCAGTCATGTTTGTATCTCTCTCTCAAATAATATTCAGTGGCATGAAATGAATGTAGCATTTAACTACAGTACATCATATCCAAATATATCTTTTGAAATAAAATATGAACATTATGAAAACAAAAAATAAATAGGTCATTTTCTTTTTATAAAAGCAAACATGGCTGATTAAGAGCTTCTATTTTTAAAGACAAAATAGCATAAAAAATTTGGATAAAATATATTTTCAAGGTTATGGGGTGCTATCTAGGTTAAACAGCTCTTAAAATAATCAATAAATGGATTCTTAAAAAATAAAAAAAAAATGAAAAAAAATGTGTGTTTGTAAAAGTATTTAGTATTTTATATTAAAATTAGTTAATCACAGATTGTCAAGGAATATTGAAACAATGTGTGAAACACTTAAATAAGTTGCCCAACTCTGTTAACCCAAGTGAACCTGAGTTTACTGATCGTTTGCTAACACCGCCCCCTAATGCCTGATCTTGACACACAGCAGAATAGTGCAGCAGAATTGAGACGCAGAATAGTGCCACAAAGGCATCTTAAGAACAACAAAGCTGTTGGCACTGATTGTCTTCCAGGAGAAATATTCAAATATTGGGGTTCCAAAAGTCAATCATCACTTTCATCATTTTCTCTGATGTGTGGAACATACAGTGCATGACCCAACAATAGAAGGATGTTAATATTGTCATGGTCTACAAATGAAAAGGGGACAAAGCTGATTGTGCAAACTACTGTAGGATCTTGCTGCTTGCAGTGACAGGCAAAGTTCTTGCCAGTATTCTTCCCTCATGACTTCCTTCTCTCTTTTTCTTTTTATGTCTTTTCTCTCCTCCGTCTATATCAATATATAACTTCCGTTAAGTTAGTCGTTTAAATGTATCAATATCTGGACCTCCTCAAGTAATTTTAAGTATGAAAGAATAGAAATATTAAATTACATCTAACTCACTCATGTCTTCTCTCTCCCCCCTCACTTCGTTAATTTACATATGCTTAATACAACCCGTCAAAAATGTGTAAATTTCTTTTCATTTTAACCTTTGGAAGTAAAGTCTGATGATCCGCAGTCCTTTAAAAGGGCTGTGGTGAAATAATTTATTACATGGAACCTTAAAGTGGTCTGTTTTTATTTAAATTATTTGCTCTGGATTTACATTGAGCTCTCTGGATTTTATCGTCCTTGGGTCTACCCATACGAATTACCTAGTTTTTCATAAACTAAATATATATATATATATATGTATGTATGTATTTATATATATATTCCTCTCAGAAACACAATGTAGCTTTCATAAAGTCCACAGTACCACTGAAAATGATTTTTGTGGTGCTTTTACTTCAGGAAAAATGCACAGAGATTTCTACACTGCTTTCATCGATTTAGCTAAAACCTTCAATACAGTTTTGGCTAAATGTGGTTACCCAACCAAGTTCATAGCCATTATCAAAGATTTTTGCACCAACATGTATGCACACATTATATCTGCAGGCATCGTATCAAGTACTTTTTAAGTCAATTTAGGAGTGAAGCAACCTTAACACCAACCTTATTCAGTATTTATCTTGCTGCTGTGACACTGCTCAGCCATCAAGGTTTACAATGGAAAGATTTGTCTCTGCTATAGACTGGAGTGTAGTGTCCTCAATCTTTGTCAGCTTCGCACTCCTACAAAGACTAGTACAACAAATTTTTTTGATTTTCAATATCATCACAATGAAGACTTGCATAGTTGCAATGCAACATTGATGTTATATATAGAACCTATAGCAGTGCTGGCCTTATGATTAATGTTAAAAAAACTGAAGATCTCTACCAGCTGTTGGGACCAGTGTATTATTATAACACTGATGCTTCATTTTCAGCTGGTGGTGAGGGCATCAAGTGCATTGTCAACTTCCTGTATCTCAGAACAGTACTGTCCTCCACTTGCTAGATTGATGACAAATTACAAAATCACATCGATCAAGCACCAAAAGCTTTTGGGCAACTTTGTTGTTGAGTCTTTCTAAACATGAACTTGTCTACCTCTACAAAGGTCTCACTGTACAACACTATATGCTCATCCTTCTGTATGATTCTGAATCTGGGGCTCTATATAGAGCTCACATACAGGCTCTTGAAACCTTCCATATCTGCAGTCTTCAATGCATCCTCAGATTGTCATGGTGAGATCAATATTCTCCTGTGTATCACAGCAGAAACATTAAGATTATTATCATCCAACATTAGCTCAGGTGGAATGGTCATGTTATCAGGATGCCCAAAGAGGAACCTATATGAGAAACTCTTGGAAAGCCAGCACTATGTTGGGAGGCAGAGAAAAAATGTTTCAAAGATCACCTGAAAGTAATGCTAAAACAGTGTGGTATTAATCCTGTGGAATTTGAAGTTAGAGCAACCAATCACAAGATTAAGAATTTTGCCAACAATACCTAGCGCATAGTCCAAACCACCAGGTGCTAGTATTCAGTATCTAACCAATGGATGGTAAACTGTGTCTCGTAGCCATCAATGTCATGTCATCAACCAGTGATTTCTTTGATTCTCATTTGGTGGAGCAGATGTTGTTGCTAATTGGTGTTAATCATAACTTAATCATACATGTAACTTGCACATCAAAATATTTCTCTTGACTTTCTATGGTATTATGCTAATATCTTCAAATCCCATCTTATTAAAATGGCTTTTAAATACAGTTGTCAATTAAATCAAGAACATTAAAGACACCTTGAAATTGTTGACCAGATATAGAATATTAGAGTTTGATGTAAATGATCACCCCAAAACCCCAAGTCTAGTGAATATGCCATGTGCGAGAGAATTTCCTATCCTAACTCCATTACAGATTACAGGCTTAACAAAGCAAGATATGAACAAACACTGCCATGCAGTTATATGACATTGTATTTTCCTATCCTGTAATTATTATTTCTCTTCAAGTTCTATTCACAAATTTAAAAGGTGAAGACTAACAATCCACAGTATAGTTTCACCATGTTTACCAAATAGAGATGAATAAGTTTCCAAAAAAGTTTAAGGTTTTGCTGTTGATGTAATCTCATCTTTGTTAATATACAAACAACAACTTTTCCTTTTTTGTTAATTCAATTCATCCCAAGCAAAGGAGTAAAGGCACTAAAACACAAGGGGTTACTGGACATAGAAGAATTAGGAAACAGAAACATTACTAAGGAGTGAGAACAATTGGTGAACAATCAGGAAGACAGTAGATAGCAATTGATATTGCATTTGAATTTTTGAATATTAAAGTTGACTGGAAAGCATGGCACCGAAAAGGAGTTCTGCAAGCAAGAAGCGTGAGAAAAACTCTTAGCACTGAACTCATGGCTACTATAAAATTCAATTGTAAATTGATGAGCCCTTGTAGCCAGTCTAGTACTGCACTTAAATTCATAGAATCTGGGTATCATAGTGAAGAGCTCATCTGAACAATTACCATGAAAGTATTTATAGAAAAGACACAGGGAGACAACTTTATGGTAGTGGGAAAGTGATTGAAGCCAAGCTTCTGGCTTTGTGATGAGAGGCATTAAAGGTGTTTTTTTTTTGTTTTTTTTAATTACAAATTGGATTTGAGTAAACATTGAAATTTAAAAAATTAGACTTGAGCTATGGGAAATAGCCACATTTTTTCCACCCCTGTAAGGAGGGCATTTCAGTATTCAAGGTCTTTCATTCTTACCTCTTCAGGCCATTTTGGTCTTATGACAGATATCATTTTCTTTTAAATAAAATTTACCTGCACATCAATATAGCCTGAATTCATTTTTTTCATTTACATTTTTAGCAAATTGAAGATAAGTTTATACAGAATTAAAATAAAAAAAGAATCAATGACTCAAAAATTATACAAAGCATTTTATCAATGTGAACTATAAAGAATAGTTGAGGTAGACTACTGCTATCCCGATAATAGAAATAGAACAGCAGAAGAAAGCCAGTTTCATTCCTTGGATCTAGGAAAATGATAATGTGCAAAAATCAATTTAGAAAATTGATTTTATTCAATAAATGATGCTAGCATTTGAAAATCATTCAATCTGAATTAAGAAATAACTAAAAGAAAACTCATCAAAAGCCAAGTAATATTTGGGTATTCAGGATGACAAACCCCAAACACACAATGGACTCAATGAGGTGACAATGTTAGGCTAAATAATTCCCCAAGACAATGAAATCAGGTTAAATTCTGATTCAAAATTTTTGTCACCTTTTTCTTACCTAAATCTAAGTCATGAAGCATCCAAAATAAACTGGCAAGAATGTATTACAATCAAACACAGTAAACATTTCAATCATATGATTTTGAGGAACTGTGAAATATGATACTTGAATGTTTTGATTTTCTTATTTAAATGAAAGTACAGTTACTGTGTGGCCAGCTGCCATCTAGAACCTGGTGGGAGCAATTGCTGTTCAAATCTCAGTACCTCGAGACCATTGCAGACCAGTAGAGAATTTCATGCCATGATTTGAGAAATTAGCATCTGCTGGATAATTTCAAAGAAACCTTGCCAACAAGAAGCCAAGTGTTGTAATATCTCATCCTCCAAACTTCTGAAATGCATAAAACTGAAAACATTCAACGAAAAAGGATATGAACAAAATATTTGTATAGGATGATAGCAAATGGTCTGCTCACAAAAAGAGTTCACAGCTGTAGTAGCCTCTGAATTGTAGAGATAAAAGTAACCTGATGAAACCTGTAGAAGTTCACATGCCTATCTCTTTTCTTGCCTAAATGGGTTTGCCTTGTAGCTTACAACAGCCAACTGAAAATATTATATTAGTTTTCATAATTCTCCCACCATCAAGACAATTTAGAATGAAGTGAAGAGTATGACAATATTTGAGATAAAAGAAAACAAACATCATAGTTAAATCAGGCTTGTTTATTTCTTACAAATTTTGTGGTGGAGAAAGAACAATTCAACGAATGATTGACGACTAAAATTCATGTAATCTTGATTTCTGAAAAGAATTATAGGAAGCTAAATATAACATCACTCAAATTAGACATTTTGAAAGGTGTTCTGAAGAGGGATGGTGAACCTTCTTTAGATTTTTAAAGACAATGTGGGTTAGAGAGAATATCGTCCCTTCATTAAACTACAACTGGAAATTGTATAACATGCTGATTTGATAATTTACTATGACTCACTAGACTAAGGAAAATGGGATCATCATCCCTCTTATTACAAATCTAATTTATCCAGAAAAATTGATGATCTACTGATGTAAATGTGAGGACTATCTCTTAAAAAAAAAAAAAAAAAAAAAAAAAAAAAAAAAAAAAGCTACTCTTCTAATACATATGATGTATTCAAACTATTTTTATTAATATGCACCTGTTCTAGTATAAAGTTAAACTACTGATCATTATTATAAAAGGTTATAGATTCAAAAGACAGTTTAAAAAAATAAGATTTTAAATAACAATAATTTCTCATAGTGTCTGCATTTTGTCTTCTGCTTGTAAATTGAAAAATTTAAATACATTGTTTCTTTAATTGGTCATGTTGCTATAAACAGAGTAAGACCAACAATTTCTTTGGTTTTTATATACTAGGTTCATCATGGTTCATCATAATAAACATAAGAGAAAAATATTCTGATTTTATTCTGATAATAAAAATACTTACTTTTTTTAACTAGTTAAATCAAGACATGTTTTTTTTAGTATTTTTTTTTGGTCTGAATGAGCATCTTGACTATTGACAAGTTTCTTTACATTTCATATTAATTATATATAAAAAATCTGCAATACCCAAGGGTTATACAATTTTTTTCTTATATCAAAGCCATAAGCAAATATTTTATACCTCATGTCCTTTACATTCAGTCTATTTTTTATTGAAAGACAATTAAGAAACTCAAGTTGATTTTGTTTATATTAGAATATTATATAGATAATATGTATAAATCTCAAGATAAAATTATTTTTTTTATTTTTCCCTTCTACATAGAACATGCTTGAATGGAAAAATCTATGTTGAGATATTTTAATAAGGAGACACAAAAACTTAAAACTGTTTATATTCACTCAATTCATTTTTATTTCTTTAAACCAAGAATATCAGATTAAACAAGAAGGAAACATTGGGACCAATACAAAATTTTAAAGAATTTCAACAAACGTTAATTTAGAAAGTTAAAACAAAAATTTATATAATTATTTCATGATTTATAATATCAAGTATATCTGTAACAACTCAGTAAAGACACATTACAAGCTATTTTATAGAATTCTATGGTTCCTCAGTATTTCTCAAATTAAAATGGTACCAAAATGATCTAATACTTATTTGGTCTGGGGAGCTTCCATACTTGATTCCTTCTTAAATCATATAATCTTCTATTTATTTTTTTAATTAGATATTTTTATTGGCTAAGATTGAAAACAGAGACAAAAATTTGGCATCTAACCAAAACTGACTAGAGTATTATCTTCATAATTAAAATTATGAGGTGGGAGTAGTTTAAACTATCTGTGAATCCTGTTTGCTAATCTAAAATCATTTCACATTCCTAGTATATACAGTTTTTAAAGTTTACTTCTGATAAATACTGACATTCTCAAAAATCTTGTTATATATATATATATAAATTATTTTCTTTTTAAAACATTCCATCATGACACAGAAATTTCTATGTTTCAAAACTGAAAATAAAGTTGTAAATTTAATCATAAAAATTAAACTTAAAATCCAGAGTTTTGTTCCATTGTCATGCGATGTTAGGAATAACTTTCTAAGAAATTTACTTAATTTATAAGTGCAGACAATCTTGATATTTTGAGTTGTTACGGTTAAGGAAAATTCAATCTATCAATTTTTTTTGCATTCCAGTTAATTTGGTTTGGTGGTATCACAAGTATTAATTGTAGGAGGTTAGATTTATAATTCAATTTATTTATTATTGCTAGAATTTAATAACATTTTCTTCTTGATAATGACAAATGAGGGTTTGTTAAAAAAAAGTTTTGCACTTAAGGTATCCATGAAGATTTTGAAGAGTTAAGAATGTTTCTTTTTATGGCAGATAAGCCCTGCCCTACTATGTGTAATGAATTCATATGGAACTATGAAATCTCTTCTTGCAGTGTTAAGATGGTGCCATTGCTTAACATTAGCCCAAAGTTTGTCATGATGTTCCTACTTTTTCTATTCAAAAGACTTAACACCTGGTTTTAAGAGGAATATTATAGTGCTTATTATTATCCTACAGCTTATTCCTAAAATATAAAAAGAGACGGACATTTGCTGTCCCATAGTTGGCCATAACATAGTTACCTACCCATCTCTATTGCATCTTAATAAGGAAAGCTTCAATACAAGTTATATGTATCTCTGCAATAAGATGCTGTTCCTTATGCTTCATAATTCATAATAATCCATTTAATATTATGAATCAAAGACAAATCCAGTTAAATTATATGATATAGATAAAGGGTCCAAGACTCAGCACCATAGAGTAGCACTGATATAACTACAGATTTCTAAATATCAATCTTAACCTTTAAAGATATAACATTCCAGATTCCAGAGCCTGAGGTACAAAATTCAGAAAGCTGGGCTAGATTTGGCTATTCTTCACTGAAATTCCCAGCTCATTTTTGCATTATCAGGAACAGTATGACTAAGATAGGTGGACATATAAATTATTTTCAGTGCCTTTCCATTTATAAAAACTGATGGCTTGGCAGAGGTTGAACTGTTATCTTTTAGCTGATAAAGAAAGTATAGGCTGTTTGTATGTATGTATGTATGTATGTATGTAGCAAAAATTATGCAGTTAAAGGAAACATTTGAAAGACAGTATAAACTATTACTTTATGTGCAAAGTATACAATCAAAATATGCAAAATACTTTATACATTTTTAAAAATTTTACAAGAAAACAGTGTGTTGAAAAAGTAAAAGAAAAATCTCAGTGAGATTCAAATTTACACACACACACAAATATATATAACATTATTGTATTACTAAATATATTTAAACTGTCAACTTTGGCATTGAGCCCTCAGGTTATTTTATATTTTAAGCTTTTAACTTGTGTGCGTGTGTAAAACATTAAAATTACACCCTGTATATAATGAAAGCAATTTTTCAATAATATATCTAATATGGCTAAAATTTATCTTTTTAAATTTCCTATGTCTCCCTTATATTATGAGGTCATGTTTCATTTGCTAAGTCAAATTGTAAAAATTAGAATCCTGCAATTAGGTTTTTAATCATAACAAAAATAATCAAACTGCTGGAAAATTAATAGAAATTATCTGAAATATTGAAAACTTACCAGATTAATTTCCAATCCATTACATTAAAATTAAAAAAATTAGGGATGATATAACATGAAGAAATTTACTTGTTTTAGATACAATTAGAATTAACATTTTTATAAAGAAAGAAAAAAGTTGAACTTAATTAAAAAGAGAAATACTGGCTTGAAAATGAAACAGTCATTTTTTAATTTAAACTGCCAGTATATGTTACAAATGATGACTCTTTTGGCTTGCTGATATCTGGCCATTAAACTCTCCTGGCAGTTACCATCAATGGTGTTGGTGCAAGTCAAGAAAAGGTTCTCTAAGACGATGAAACCTTAGTCTTATATCATATTTTTAAAGCTACATAAATAAGTATTCAATAGTACATGTGGTTTATTTTTAGTTATTTAAAAATGTTATATGTACTTTTCTTGCCTGTTCAATGTTCTAAAGATACAAAGAACAAAAGCAGCTCAAGCTATTTTCTTATAACTGGTCAGCACTTAACATATAAGATATTCCTTTAAAACATTTGTTGTTTCAGTAATTATTTTAATAACTCATATCCAAACAAGCAGTAGAAAATAAGCAAGGAACAGCTGTAATAAAACTGTAGAATGTTCTCTCAAAGTAGCTGAAGCAAATATGCTGATGTACAAAGTCAATAATTGGAGTTCCATCAGACATGAAGCTGAAGTAGGAAAAAAAATGGGACTACCCTTAACTATGATACAGACTGGACAGTGAATCATGGAACAGTTGTTAAAACAAAAAAATAAAATAAAACATACATCATTGACATTAATGTTCAACTACTCAACTTTATCTCATCTTATCCCCTTCTCCAACTTTGATCCCACAATTACTTCTTATTCCACTGACCACACACACAATGTGGACATAGGAATCAACACTACATGGTGATTTAGTTTCACATTTCAATGAGACCAAGAGGTCTGAAGATCATATTAAGACATGAAACTGATAATCCCCATGCAGTGCTGATTCCAATGTCCACAAACTATGTCTATAAACATTTAATTTCCCCTATAAATATAGTAAATTAAAATATATATATATATATACACACACACACAGAGGCCAGTTTGCATTTATAATTATTTGGAATAATCAGGGTAAAAAAATAACGTTTTTTATTTTTTTCAATCTACAGAAATTAAGATGAAACTGCAACTTACTATTCCAGGTAAGAGAGAAAAGGAGATGTGGAGAAAAATAATCTACTCATCAGAGACTTAGAAAAAAGATGGAGGTCAACAGGTATTAATTATTGAAACAAATTACTTCAACTAGTAATACATGCTGTGAAATAAAAATGCAAAAATCTTGTTTGTTTCTCTTCTTTTATGCCAAAATCTAAGAAGGAAAAAATATAAAAAGGAAAGAATATTTTCTTCCTGGACAGTATTACCAAAAATAAAATGGATGCTTACCTTTTCAAAGTATGAGACTGAACAGTTTTATAGGATGCCAGAACAAGTATTGGACAAGTTCAAACTAATTAAGAAGGAAAACTGAATTCAAATTAGTAGAAATGCAGACTATTATTTTTCAATAAAATCTGCAGTTATATGTTGAAAATATTTCTATCATTAAAATTTTATCTGAGGAAAGGTGATAAACAAAAAAAATGAGCACATCGTAACATTCTGAGTTGTAGATTGTTTGATTCAAAGCATTTTGAAGGTTACCAGTGACACATACCCAAGGAAGGCTACAGAGTATATTGGCTGAAACATTGTGATAAAAAACAAAGATGAAAAAAAAAAATTGAATGCACTTGTATAATTAACACAAGGAGGTGCTGAAGTTCTCAACCTAACCAACTACCTAAAATTTTTTAAAGTGCTTATTGGTTAGGACTAGAAAATTTCAACACTTGTAAGAACCTAATGTTGACCATAAAATTGTTAACTGGTTGAAATTTCACTTATAATATCTCCATATTGTCCCATCTTGTCAATATAGCTTAGTGTTTGTTTTCCAAATAATTAGGTCAGATCAAAATAGATTATAACAGTTGAGTTTTTGTTGCAGTTAATGTGATTCTATTGAAGGACTTTTCAGCATTATGTAAAAATTCAATGACAACACAACTGTTCTGGCACCTGTTGTTCCAAAGTTATGTGACTTAATTCAATAATAGGGGTGAATCATTGTTGAACCTTACTCAGTAATTCTTAAATTGGAAGCATTTGGCTTTCAAATCTAAGGGAAGGAATTTCAGCTAAATGTGTGTACCGTAAATATATTTGTAAAAAATTCAAAATGGGAGAGAAATTGAAAAATCTGGCATTAAAAAGGGAGGAATATGATTTTGTTTGCTATTTTGTTTTATTAATATTTACACACACACACACACACACACACATATTATATATATATATATATATATATATATATATATATATGAAGAAAAATATACGGAAAAAAACAAAAAAAAAAACAAACAAAAATCCTTATATGCAATTATGCTGTTTTAATGTTAATATAATGTCAACGTCGGACGTTTCAGTCTAATAAACCATCTTCAGGACATATTCATAAAATATAATTAACATTATCAATTCAACATGACAAAGAAGCAGGCATAATATACATCTCACGCACGGTGAATACTAGACCTGGCTTCTTTAGTATTTCCCCTTTTCTAGCGAGATTAATGCTCAACAAGCGTACATATAAATTTTAGATCAAAATAGAATTCTTTTCATTTTTCATTCAAAATACTCAAATTTTAGGAATACGTTTTCACAGCGTCGCCCACGTGATAACAACGTGACCATGTTTAAACGGAACGCTGATCTTATAAAACTTTCAGTTATCTGTTTGGATAAGTCTTGTTCTTATGTCCATCGTCTTTGTCATGTTGAATTGATAATGTTAATTACATTTTATGAATATGTCCTGAAGATGGATTATTAGACCGAAACATCCAACGTTGACATTATATTAACATTAAAACAGCATAATTGCATATAAGGATTTTTGTTTGTGTTTTTCTTGTTTGTGTGTTATTTTTTTCCGTATATTTTTCTTCATAGTGTCGGATCTATATCCATATATTTGCTTATATATATATATATATATTGAAGTGACTTTGTCTCCAATATTGAAGTTCTTGAAAAGGCGAAGATCACCAGCATTGAGGCTGTTCTGTGCTGATCATGTTTCCAGGATCGAGAATTATCGCCTGCCTAAAATTTTATTGTACGGTGAGCTCTCCACTGCCTATTGTGGCAGAGGGGCACCAATAAAGCAATTCAAAGATTGCCTAAAAAAATCTTTTGTTGCCTGTCACATTAACCATTGCCAAGGGTTAACCCTAGCTGAGAACCGTGATGCCTGGCATCTCACCACCAACCATATTGTCTCCTTCTTTGAAAATACCTGCAGGGACGCTCTCATGAACAAGAGACAGAGGAGGAAGTACTGCAATGTTATGCCATTGAGCCCAGGCCAGACTTTTAGCTGCAACTACTGCGACTGAGTATGCCTGTCCCTCATTGGACTTATCAGTCACAAACGTGCCTGCAAGCGATGTGTACAGACTCCCTCATGATCTTCCTTTTGCAAAGCCAAGCCATGATGATGATGATATATCCTAAAACCTATGAGGAGATACATAGCAGTTAAGTTTTCCAATGTAGCTGCTATAGCTTTGTCTACATTAGATAAAAGCTCAAGTTCAAATTGGATTGTTGTACTATTAGTAAATTAATTTTCATTAAAACTATTAAGGTTATGGGATATTTTATGAATTAAATTTTATCTGATAAGTATTTCATTAGATTCCTTTTAAATATAAAAAAAGTTACAATGGTGTTACAGTTACCTGTCAATTCAGTCTAATGGTCAAGTAGTTATTGAGCCAATTTTCATTATTCAGGTTATAAAAGCCTGCCTAGATTTAGAAGCATCTTATAAAATAGCTAAAATATGGATCACCAAAAATGACAAAACCCAATATTATCCACAATGGCAAAAGTATATTTCCAACATTAAAACATCAACATATGAGCAATACTTTAATTTAAAAATTAAACAAATTAATTTATTTTAATAGTTTTTAATAGTGATTTACCTATTTAGAAAGAATAAAAAATTGATAAAAAACAATACTCCTTTAAAAAAAAAAAAAAAAATGTCATTATATGTCTAGCTATGATATCTTCATAAAGAAAATAAAAATAACATTGTAATCTCTTCCTTTTTTGTCAATGAAAATATAATAACTACATATAAATTAAATTTGAAAAAATGGTTACCTATAATACAATTAGAAATAAACTGAATAAAAGTGATGAGAATGTAATAAATATAACAGTAGCATTTTATCGATGGGCAGCCAATCATATGATCAGGGTGTTGAGGTGAGCTTGGTACAAAGGTCATTACATAACACTTCTGAACCTCATTTGTTGCAATCTATTCAACTAGTCTTGGTAATCTGATTTTTGAATAATAGCCAAATATACAAATCTATAAGAATAAGCAGCTTTTCTTCCTTCTCTTTTGAATGTTTAAGAAATTTTAAATTTGGCAATATCTCCATTGAAATATTTACAATGTGTGACAATGAATATGGCAGCCTATACTGAGGAGAAAAAGTAAAAATTACAGATTGTCCATATATTCACTCACCTCCATTTCATCAAAGCATGTCAAGATAAATATTGATGAAACAAGACAATATTTTTCCCAGGAGTATATGGTTAAACATTAGTGGCTCTAACCAAAATCGGAAAATAGTTCACTAATTCCATAGTGGCAAAATATAAGTAGTGTGGTTATAGTTGGATGGTAGAAAAATGGATGGGTGCAACAGGTATAATTTGCTAATTTTTTTTGTACAGATTGTTACAGGAATGCAATATAAATTTAATAAACAATGACAGATTAGCCAGGTTGAAAGACTCACCTGTGCTGATAGTGGGAACCAATTATTATTATTTCTGGAAATAAATTGCAATATAAGTACCATGAATCTGTAGAGGTACCTAAGGTTTAAAGTGAATTTTAAAAAATGAAAAATCTGTCTTGGATCTTTTATTTTAGCTTTAATTTCAAGATTAACGTTATTTCCAATAAGCAAAATACTTTGCTCTATTGCAAAATGAATTTAAATTGACAGGAAGTAGTTGTTTTTTTGTTTTTTTTTTGCTAAAAAAAATTTGATTTCAGCACAATTTTTAGCCTGCATTTATTGCAATGTAAATTAAAAAAATCTCCAAAAATAAAATATAATTTTCTGAAACTTAATTTTTTTTTGCTTTTTATAGTAGTTGATCTAAAGTATAATTAATCTGATTTGAAACAACTATTATTTACTTTAAGTTTAAAATATATAACAAAAATTCATTTTTTTAACATGACAGTAGCTGTTTATTTAAGGTGTTGATAGATCTAACATTGTTCTACAAGGACTTTGTAAAACAATTGAAGAAAATGATATAAGCACATTGTTTTTATAATTTTTAGTACTCAGTAATCTTAAAAATTTAGGAAAATATTCTGTAAGCTAATGTTTTATTGAATTGTAGATATTTTGGCTTCAAATTATAGTTATCACTCTTATTTTCTGATAATGTCATGTATGGTCATCTACATCTTAAAAAAAAAAAAAAAAAAAAGAAAAAAAGAAATCCACAATTTTTTTTTAGATATTTGTATCTGATGATTTTTACTAAGATTTTCCAATTATGATTAGTAAATAGTTTTTTTACTTAATAATAATAATAATAATATTATCATGTAAAAGGGTGAAATTAATACAAAATTTCAAAAGATTTTAAAATTTTCTAAATTATTCTAATTAAAATTAAGAAAAAGAAAACAATTCTTGTCAAAATTCATTATTCATTGGAAATTTTTTTTAAGACAATAGTGTCCTTAATACATCTTATTTATAAAAGTAATTAAAAGCTTTTTTAATTAAATAATGTCTTAGTTTTATTGCGTTTTTTATTTTACAATTCAGAGCAGATTTTTGGTAAATGGTGTTTGTGTTTGACAAAAACAAATTGATGATTTAAATTCTCAAAGGAGTTCTGATATTGACTAATATGAATATTAAGGGGGTGAAATTTAATTTAAAATTAAGTACCATATATTTCCGCATATAAAGCGAACATTAGATAAGACAAGGTAAAAAAATATAGCAACTTTTCATGAATTTATCCTATACCTGGAGTATAAGACGACTGCTTATTGATTATATAAAGATGATGTTATTGGAAATGTTATTTACTGTATCCTTAAATAAACAAAATAACAAAACTGATTCCATATCATGTTTTTCCTTTCTTCTAAAAGGGGAAACCATTGTTTCATTTATGTAATATACTAAAAATTTTAAATTCAACTACTGTAAAAGGATTTTTATTTGAAAAATAAAGGGTTGTATGTAATCCTAAATTGTGTTATTTAGCACCAAAATGATAATTAATTTGAATGAGAAATGAATATTATGTTATCCTAAATGTTATTACTGCTATCATGATAGTGCTAATTAATATACTATGATGATTATTAATTTCACAAAACTTTCAATAATCATCAGGTTGCTGTGAATGCAGACATATTTCAATGTTTACATTCTCTCAACCGAGTTTGCATGGATACAAGTTGATTTCATTGATATGGAATTATTCTTTGAATAGGCAATTTATTATGAAGTTATGCCAGTAATATATATGATAGAAATTATTTTATAACTTATTATCAATTTATTTCATAAATAGAATCTTTTCATCTATGTTATTTGTCATCACACCAAGGCTGAAGTTAGCCTATGGATAAACATCACTCAGAATCTAAGGTTTCTGTTTCAGAATTTTGGTATAGGATGAAACCCATTTTTTAAGGTTGATTTTTGGGATTTAAAGGTTGTCTTATACAGGAAAATATACAGTATGTGGGAAGTAACAGATGTGTAAAAAAAAAAAAAATAAAAAAAATTTCTAAAATAATTTCATTCATTTGTGAATAAATTCTGAAAACTTCATTAAAACCTGACAATTATTTGATTTTTGCAAGAACTTCAATATCAATGTGTTTTTTTTACAGCAAAAATGATGCAAAAAAAAAAAAAACAAACAAAAAAACAAGATTTTTAACCAAAATTTCGAATGTGCTAGAAAGGATTAAAAAAACTTAATAAAAAAAAAATACTTTGGTCTTTCCTCTTAATAATAACATTTTGATGATAAAACTTAGTTTTTATTAAGTCTGGGGCATTTTTCATTACGATATGCTCTTTTTTCAGCAAATTAGTGGAGATACCTATAAGATCTAAAAAAAAAAAAAAAAAAAAAAAAAATTTAATTGCTATATAATGGACAGTGGACAGAAGGAAGAAATGGCCAGCAGATTGTATATGACACAAAGACACCAAAGAGGGTAACATCAATAGACAAAATTTATTCTCTCTCAACTGCTATGATATAATGTTATATAAAATACAATCAATTGCATGATTGAAAATTTATAACATTGGCCAACTTTGGCTAATAAATTTAGTCTTTGCAATACTAATTTTAAAACATGTTGTTTGTATTAGAAGTGTAATGAATATGAAACTAAAGTTTACATGCATCAAAAAATGATTTATTTCCTTCTGGTTAAACTAAAATTGGCTGATATGTGGTTTCATATATTTCTTTAAACATTAGATTTTCTTCTTGTAAGAATGTGAAGAATTCTACCCCTCCCCTTCATAGGTCAAGCATTTATATAACTTCCTGTTATTCAGTTGGTTGTCATGTATCCTAAGTTCAGCTGGGTTCATTTCCTTGTTTATGTTGATACACCCACCAACATCCTTTGTGGCCTGATTCTGCACTTGGTGGCTTTCAGGTCTCTTTCTGAGGTGACACAGAGTTCAAAACTTACATTAGTATCTGTTAAGGTGAACGCAGTTTATATTGTGGTCACCACAGATTAACTTCTGTTTGATCAAAGTTCCTGATGGACATTAAATCCAATTCAGACCTTTCATATTTTCTGGCATGAATCACATACTATAAATGTAAGAGTTTACAAATTTCTTTGATGAAGCATTGTCATCATAAATTTTTAATTAGTTTTATTTTATTTCTGTTGCTTTCTATTGTAACAAGTACATTATTTGTTGTATATAATCAGTGATGCTTATTTAACTATCACAGAATAATGATTTGAGAGGTGTGATAAAATACAAAAGAAATAAGATTAAAGATTATTCAAAATGAATAATATGTCTTTGTCCAAAAGATTCTACTTTCACTAAAATAAAACCTTTTCTCATTGTGTTTGAAAAATTTCAACTTTTTGATTCTTAGCTGTTTTTTTTTTTTGTAGTTCCTGTACTCCTAAAAACTTTCCTATTTCTCTTAACATTCGTCAAAAGAACCACATCTGTATTACTTTATCTTTATTTGTGAGGAATCTGTCCAACATTCACTGCCATAGAGGAAATTAAATATAACAAAACAGAATAGAGCTTAATGAAGACATCAATGTCATGTGGCAAAAACATTACCTAAATTTGTTGCCTTAAAAAAAAAAAAAAAAAAAAAAAAATATATATATATATATATATATGTTTCTTTTCAAAGGATAAAAAAATGAAGACAAAATTAGTATGACTGAATTTCTACATTTATTGCAAATTTAACCATTTTATTATCTTATATATAAAGTACAGTGTATGTGTGTTTGTGCATGTGTGTCTCCAACCAACTCCTTCACTCCCACTGGTCCGATTTCAATGATTCATAGCTCATTCAAAAGCCCTAGAAAAGTTAGGTGCAGGGAATGATTTTTGATGAGCTCAGATTCAGGGTTGGCAGATTATGCAAGGTTAAAAATACATATTAATATATACCAGCCATTATTGTTGCTTTCATGGTTCAAGGGGAGTAACTGTTATTTTCCTTTTATATCCAAAATCCAAAATTGCAGTTCCAGTTTTATTATAAATTACCTTAAAAGCCACCTTTATCAGGTGGCATTTAGGCTAGCTCCTGTGGAGGACACTTGGTTTGGCCATCATCACAATAGCTAGGGAGGAGTAGAAGCAATAGGCAACAATAAACTACAGAAGAACTCAAAATTGATCGCTGCATTTAAGTATTGAATTAATGTTTCAGATTACCTTTTAAAAGTTCAACAATAATTCTTCTGCTGCCATTTAATTTAAAAGATCATTTGATGTACATAGACCTTTATTTTCCGTATAAACAATTATTTTTTATGGGTGACAGAACAGGGGATAATTTATAAGATAAAATTAATATAGTGCAAAAATGGGAAGATAGAAATTAAAATTAGTTATACATTTGAAGAGTTAGAGAAACATAATAGCTAATTAAGTAAAACCTATATTATGGAATCTATATGAATAAATGCGAAAATAGAGAACAATTATACAATGAATTCTGGGGTTAAAAAGAACCAACTCTATAGTAATTTATGCACTAAATGCTCAATATTTGTATTATATATTATCTACTTCTAGGTGATATCACTCCTCAGGTTTAATTAATTTGGATGTTGATTTAAAAAAAAGTATATTTCATTAATTAACTGTCCTTCATTAGTGTTCTTTTATTTGAGGATTGTTTTGTTTTTCATATCAAAAATAGTTCTGTTTAGGAATATCATCTTATATAGTGCAGAAAAGTGTTTGAAATTTGCATTTTACTTGGCCTTCAACAAGTTGGCACCTTTTTGTAAAACTTTTCTTAACTATAAACTAATTTATGAATGAAATGTTCATTTAAAATTTTTGTTTCAAATATTTCAAATAGTGAATATATCTTACTTTGCAAAATTTCTGCTAGTTAGAAATTGATGTTATGACAATGAGATATATAAACATTGCATATTATCTCAAGTGTTAAAAAATGCCTTGTAAAGCATGTATATATTTTGGAGATAGAGACACACACACACACACACACACACACACACACACATATATATATATATATATCTTCAAAAAGTTAAGTTTCTTGCATATACCATATGGGAGGTTTTTTAAGGCATCCAAAAAATATAACATGATTATATAAAAATTCATGTTAGTTAATGTTGCAAGTGTTGTTGCCAACACTGTGGGTTGAAACTAAATCACCAGTAAGTAACACAGGTGATTCCATTATTAAGTAGATCACATGATCAAAAAGTAGCTTGATGATTAACTGATCACTATTCACTCTTCTTGTCTATCCATTATTGCTATGCGTTCACTCTCTACTACTACTACACAGATTACCATTATACTATTTGGCGATTACTACTTGAACAATTATTACTAGTGTGGATATTACTGGAAGGTGTTACTACTAGTACCAGCGTCTACGAAGTCTTGAATATAATGAGACTTTTAGGAAGTGATAATGAGCTTTTGCATGGTGTAGCAAGAGTGACAAGTGAAGCTGTTCAACATCACAAAAGTTAATCTAATGCAAAATGCTAACAATTATATGGTTAGAATATTGGTGTTGAGACCACAATATTTTCACATCTTTCACAACTCAGAATAACTAAAAATATTGACCTCAAGAAAGATTAATTTTATGTCTTCATGTAAAATTCCTGATAGCTAAGTAATATAACTTTCTATTACTGTTACCTAAACAAGATAGAAACATAATTAATATTTGTAGGTATAAAATGAGGAATATTTGCCAAATTTTGTGGTATTTGCTTGCAAGGCTTAAAACTATTTCTTATCTAGAAATTTCAAGTAGACAGAATATTTGATTATTTTGAAATTAAGGTGATTGTGAAACCAGTTTAAAGAAAGAAAAAAAAAAAAAGAGCAATAGAGAAAATAGGATAGAACATAAAACAACAAATGAGACAAAATTTTGTGAATAAAGAAAAATGAGAGAAAATGCAAGGGATAAACATTTTCAGTTTCAAAATAAACTTTAAAGTTTGTAAGTGTAAGCCACTCATCTGTACCAACTTAAAAATAACGTTATTAATGTTAACAATTTTTAATTATAGAAAAAAAAAAACAAAGATTTTATCCGAAATAAAAGTCATTATTTATATATGACAAAATGAATTAATTCAAAGCTTAAATTGTATATTTATACTGAAGTAATTATAACAAATATTAAATATTCTTACTTAGTCTTCATCAAAAAAGCTACTATCACCTGTTGATACAGCAATCTTCAAACATTTAATGAGGAAAATTTCTATGTCATTTCCCAATATATCCAACTTCATGAATTCCAATCATATGATTTTCAATTATGACATCTGCATGACTACAAACATACACAGCAAACAGAAAAGTACACAATATTAAATGCAATATTAAATGGTAAATAATAAGTTAATAGTTGAGTAATATTCAGTCATATTCCATAAAGTAGAATGACAAGGAAAGAGAAAATTATTTACTGTATCAAGTGAAATTCTGAAAAGAAAAAAATATTTTAGCTTATATAAAAATGTTCACTGGAACTCCTATATGATAAAAGGATATTTGAAGAATGTAGATAGTTTATTTTTATATTGATAAATTGGTAACAAATAAAAAAAATCCTAGGACACTTTAGACAAGATAGAAAACTCCATTCCTATATATATATATATATATATATATATCACACACACATTAGAGAGAGTGTGTGTGTGTGTGTGTGTGTGAAGAAGGAAGATAAAAACAAAAAGTGAGAGGCTAGAGGAGGAAGGTGAATAGCAGAGAAGTAGTAAATTGAAAAGGAGAGATGTGGAAAGTTGAATGGTGGGGGTTGTAAACAGAAACATATCACAAACACAAAATATTTGCTTATGTTAGCATGCATGAAGAAAGAAAAAATTTATATTGAGGTTCAGAATGCGGTGACATGAGAAGCAGAGAAGAGATTTTCAAACTCATCACATTTTGAGAGAGAGAGAGAGAGTTGCTCATTGGTGCATGTATGTATGTGTGCACAATCACACACATGTATATGCAATCAAGTCTGTTGACAACATGCCATGACAATTATTAAGAAGCTATCATATAGATGCATCTTAATGTTTCTATTGTCCATCTGTAGGCTTTATAATTACATAGATCAGCTGCTGATAGTCTGCCTATCTGCAGTATGAAGTGACTTGTATTTCACAGCAAAGTAAAAAGATGAATTGTTTTCTAGGTCAAGAAAAAGAAAAAAAATAGTTATATTGATGGTGTGGTATTTTATGTGAAAACAAATTTTTACTTTTTAGCAACATTCATAATGCTGGCTTGAGTTCAAGCCTTCAACCAATAAATGTTTTAATGTGCATCTAAATGTTGAAAGAAGTTTTACTTCAACATATTCAAGAACTTTCCTTCACTGGGAGTAAGTAGTAAAGAGAAATGATCTGTTTCAAAGGTCTGAGAATAGAAAATAGCAGCCTGTGTGTGCGTATATATATATATATACATTAAGATATAACATAATTTGTTTACATTTGATACGCTATGAGCAGTTATGAATGTACAAGATTCATGGAAGATTGAAGTTTATAAGCACTAAATTCGACCTTGCCAACCGAACGATCCTTTGTGGCCGAGCGGTTAGGCACGCCGGGCTAAATGGCGGTTCCGTACAGGATGCAGGTTCGAATCCTGTCAAAGGACGAATATTTTCTATGAAAATTTCTCGGACATTCAGGCCGGTAAATGTTATTTAATACTGTTTATTATAAACAGAGCATTTACTTAAATACTTGTATCTATAAAAAGAACGTTAAACATAAAAAATGTCTTTAATATATATATATATATATATATGTGTGTGTGAAGGGGATGCTGAAAAATTCTCAGAAAACAAAAAAAAACAAAAAAACAAAACAAGAAGCTGTTCCCTGAGGAGAAGGGGGCTGGGCTGAGACTGTTTCAGTACCGCCTAATATACACTGACTTGCCAAAATTCATAGGGTAGTATGTAACGGTAATGGTATGATGCATCACCATACCTTGATGTCATAGAAATGCTCAGACCTCTATCAAGGAACACCAGTTAGCCTGCTCATGGAAAGGCAATAGAGTTCAAACAAGGTATAATAATTTGTGTTAGACTGATAGAATATTCCATTTCTGAAACTGTAATGATATTTAATATCCCCTGATCTACAGTGTCACAAGTGGACCACAATACCTGATTATTGACCACTCTGAACACCACAGTGATTAACTATTGCTTTTTAATGATTGAAACCAGAGGTATCTGGTTAGACTGTTAACAGATTTACAACTTACATCCACCTTCAATTCAATGCAGCTAGTAGTACTAGATTCCTATCCAACTGGTCTGTTCAGCAGTCTTAGCTTCCATTGGATACAAGAGCAGAAGACCCATCAAGCTACCCTAGATAAAACCATAACATTGGACACAGCATCTCACCTGAATTTGTGACATTGATAATTGGACCCTTGAAGACTGGCAACATGTGGTGTGGCCCAATGAGTCATAGGTTTTAACTGTTTCAGGTTGATGGTAGGAGTTTGGGTGTGATGCAGGCCCTATGACCCTACAAGCACCAAGCAGTTTGATTGTGGTTCCATAATGATATAAAGTCCAAGTTTTAGTCATAATGGCTTTCACACAAACACTATCACGATTAAGGAAGGCACAAATTATGTTCACTATTGAGTGATTAGCTAACCTAACAAATGAACAGAGGCCTGATCAGACACAGTTATGCTTTTCAAAATCTACAGAGACAACCTGTGGTTTATACTGTCACTATGCTGAGCAGACCTTAGTGACAGATTCTGGAAGAACTAGTTTGAACAAGACCATTATACTCAAGCTTTCACCCAGGATAATTTGTGACGTCATGCTAGCACAATTGCAGTCATTTCTATTTACTTTTATGTGCCATATTCTTTCAGGATGTAGATAATCATGGCTCTACATAATTGTTATGTAGTGGTTTCACAGTGGAGGCTAAGTACTAAGTCGGTCCTAAAATAGGTTCGACGTACAAAACGTTAGGAACTTGATATAATAGGTAATGACGCAGTAATCTAGTTGTGGTGGCTGATCCTTTAATATCCGACTAACGGTCGTCTGACATCAACTGACTGACCAACTCTGCGACTGACTCATTACTTTTACTACTCCTACTTATTATAGGTGGGAGAGTCTATTAACTATAGAATAGGTGTGTTTCACTATAACATCCCCCTCCTAAAACTTTACTCTGTAGGAGTAAACAGTTTTCTTTATTTATTTTTCATTTTTTACAGGAAATATGAAGAAAAAAAAAACAACAAAAAATTTTTTTTTTTTTTTTAGCAACATCGTAGTGTATTTCCTACGTTTTTTGATCCACTTTTACATGATCAGTTACCTTTCTTTTTTCTTCTGGATCGGCGTACCTCAGGTAAAATTGTTGCAGGCGTTGTTAGATCAAACGTATTGAAAATCACCTCCATCGGCATTTTTTCCGCGGGACCGCTGTCAACCACATCTGAAAAATGTGATCTGAATTTTTTGCCTTTCACCAAGTACATCATATAGCCAATCCGCTTTTCTATTTTTTTTTTTATACCTCCATAGTGTTACCAGAAAGCTTCTTAAGGATGGAGTCACAGTTTCTGTAGGTTCTTCTTGTGGTTCTATTTGTTCAGCCTCTAGCTTTCCTTTTGTTGATTTTGTGCTTCTTAACGTTTTCTGTGGTGACTTCAGTTTGACTTAAATCATTTAATAATACTGCATGTCCTTGGCTGCAGGTAAGTCGCTCCCCAGTTTTTCTCAGTGTTGGCTTCATTTTTACTTTCGGGAGCTTGTTTTTCACATATATCGTCGGTGTTACCCATTCAACTTTTTTAAATACACCGGTTTTCTCTAACCTGTCCAATTCTTTATCTGTTCAATTGAAGCAAACAGCACATTCCTTTTCTTTTTGAATACCGCCTGAGCATTTTCTTTTAGCTGGCATTTTGCCTCCATCTTGGTACACGTTCCCACACCTGGAGAAAAAAACAGTAGGAAAAGTTCCCTTAAGTTTCTTTACTAATTTTTGGGCTTCGTAGTTTAAACTTTTTACCTTGTAACAGAAAGAATTTATCGGTAGATCCCATAATTGGAATTCTGTTATCCAATCCGTACCAAGTAAGTTTGTGGTATTTTCTATGACAAATAGTTTAGCTTTTCGCGTTTTTTTATTTAACGTGACGTAACAAATTCTCCAATAAATTGTATTTTTTCTTCCGCCACTGACCTCGAGATTTTATGTTTTCATTAAAGTTGGTTTCCCCAACTTCTTCCACATATGCAAATTTATGATAGATAGGTCGGAACCAGTGTCGAGTTACATTTTTATTTTTTTATTATTTCGACGGTAACAAATTTTCTGGTTATTCCATCGTTCACCTTGTCGGACTTTAATTTTCTTATTTTATTGTCTTTATTTTTTGACCAGCAGTGCGAGCTTTTATGACCCACTCTTTTACAGTTGAAACAATTTTTATTCCTAAAATTGCAATATCTGTACCAGTGAAACATGGCTTCGGGAGTTTTTGTTTATTTTTCTCTGGTATTTCACTTTTTGTTTAATAATCCGCAATTTTAGAATTCTTTTTGGTAGACTGACTTTCTTTTTTGTAGCGTATTTTCTTTACATGTGAAACGCCAGACTGTCCTATCTTTTTCAAATCTTTCTTTACGCTAACATATCTTGTGCAGTCTTCTGCCAACCTCTGTATCGAAATCCTTGGTTCGTTTTCTAATTTTGACAGTACTAATTTCCTCAATTCTGCGTCTCATTCCGATACCAGCCCTTGAACAAACACTAAGCACTTAAAATTGTCAGCGCTTAACTCTGCCAGCTTGAATTCTTCACAATGCTTATTCACATTGGCTGTGTACGTTATATAGTCTTGTTCTTCATCTTTCATCAGATTCATACATTTCCACCTCTTGTGAAACAAAAATGTCTTTTTACTAAATAATTCACTTAATATATTTACCGCCTCGGTAAAAGTCAACTCGCTAGTTTTTTTGGTAAAATGTAGTTTACCAATTTGTTATGCTCAGCAGTTCCTAACTTGCTTAAAAGAAGTCTAACCTTCTTTCCTTCAGACCACGAGTGGCAGTCCTCATTATACACGTCCGTATATTTTTATAATACTCCCCAAAAGTTATCTCTTCATCCGGACTGTACGTGAATATTTCAATTGAATTCCATATTGTATTCACTGGGAAAGAATCATTTTGTAGATTTTTCTCTTTCCTCTTCTCAGTTATTTCCAGAATTTTGTTTTGAAACTCCTTATGCATTTGTTCCATTTCTCGTTGAAACTGCATCTGTGTATTAAAAGTTTCCTCCTGTAGTTGCATCTGGAATGTTTTCTGTTGCTCTAATATTGTCATCTGTTGTTCTGTCTGGAACTTAAAAAATTCCTGGAATATATTTTTGCATTCCTCCATCTTCGCAAAAATTTTGCACAATGCTTAAATATTGTAGAGAGGTTGGTCCTACGAATTTGTAATTCGCGACCTATTTGAGCAAACAGTCTTATCGAGAAAAAAAAAAATTCTTTTCTCAGTTGAGAATACGACTGATTTTTTCGTCACTAAGTTGACGTCTTGTCTTTTGAAGAACTTTGCCAATTTTTTTTTTTTTTAAATGTGAATCTGAGATGTTGTCGCCGAAAATTGTGATGAGCAAGTTTTTTTTCTTTTTCCTCCGTATGAGTATGAATTTCATCACCAAATAATGTGGCGAGCAAATTTTTTTTTTTTCCTGTATGAGCACAAATTTCGTCACCAAATAATGTGGCGAGCAAATTTTTTTTTTTTCCTGTATGAGTACAAATTTCGTCACCAAATAATGTGGCGAGCGAACTTTTTTTGAAGAACCTTTCAATTTTTTTTTTTTTTTTTGTTTAAATGTGAATCCGAGATGTTGTCGCCGAAAATTGTGGCGAGCAAGTTTTTTTTCTTTTTCCTCCGTATGAGTATGAATTTCATCACCAAATAATGTGGCGAGCAAATTTTTTTTTTTTCCTGTATGAGTACAAATTTCATCACCAAATAATGTGGCGAGCGAATTTTTTTTTTTTTTCCTGTATGAGTACAAATTTCGTCACCAAATAATGTGGCGAGCGAATTTTTTTCTTCTTCCACTGTATGAATCTGAATCCCTTCGCTAAATAATACTGTGGCAAACGCAATTTTTTTTTTTTTCATATGAGTTTGAATACTCGTACTTTCTTTTTTTGTTATGGCGGGTGAAATTTTTTTTTTTTCTTCTACCGTATGAATTTCGAAGCCTCGTGGGCAAGTGTGTTATGGAGTACGAATGTTTTTCTTCCTTCATATGAATCCGAATACCTCGTCACCAAGTGTTGTATGGGGAATGAAAGTTTTTTTTTTCCTCCGTATAAGTTTGAATCCTGGTTGCCAAGTGTTGTATGATGTACAAAAGTTTTTCTTGCTCCGTATGAGTTCGAATCCCTCGTTGCCAAGTTGTTATAGAGTGAACGAAAGGTTTTCCTTCCTCCGTATGAGTTTGAATCCCTCGTCGCCAAGTTATTATGTAGTGGTTTCACAGTGGAGGCTTGTATTTGTACTAAGTTGGACCTAAAATAGGTTCGATATACAAAATGTTAGGAACTTGATATAATAGGTATAACGCAGAGTAATCTAGTCGTGGTGGCTGATACTTTAATATCTGACAAATGGTCGTCCGACATCGACTGACTGACCAACTCCACGACATACTCGTTACTTTTACTACTCCTACTTATTATAGGTGGGAGAGTCTATTAACTATAGAATAGGTGTGTTCCACTATAACAATAATCTCCTGTCTTTTGTTGTTGCACCATCCCTTTTTGTTTTTGTTAGCTATCTATTTCATCAAGTAGGTTACCCACTATCTCACCCTGATTTTCTTGCCTCCAACATGTCCTGTGAGTGTTAAATTCTCCAGACTATATTTCCTCATTATGTTTCCCAAACATTTCAGCTGTCTTTCTGATTGTAAATATCAGTTTCCTTGTAGCATGCAGCTCATATCTTAGGCTATCTCTTTTGTTAACAACTATACATTCTCTCTTCCTACTTATTATAGTTAATCCTTTCTTCTTGCTTTCCTTTACTATAGTGGTTCCCAACCGATTTTGGGCCATGCCCCATTTTGGTATTTCTAAAATTCTGATGTCCCCATGTAATATTTAATTCTTACATCTTCAAAATTTTACAGCAATTCGCATGAAGGAAGCTTAAAAGGCCATTAACTTGGTCTCTAAACAAGCCTCCAAAGACCATGGCGAGCTTATTCTGTAATATACTTTGATCATTTTAATCATGACATAATAATGCAAAATGAAATTTGAGCTCGCGGTATAGTAAGCCAAAGGGTGCACATTTTATGCATGCTCCACCAAAATATTACCGTGCCGCATGTTGGGAATCATTGCTTTACTACCTTATCTAAAAGTAGTTTCAGTTTTGAGTCTGCCATTGTCACAGTATAATCTGCATATTGAATGTTAATAATAAATCCTGGTAGATTTACTAGTTTACTAGTCTTAAAGTATAAGTTAAATAAATTTGGTGAGAATATCTATCATTGTCTTATTTCTCTATTTAAGTAATGGCGTTCACATTTATTTAAAGTCTTATAACATGAATTCTTGTGAGGAATTCCTATGAAATGATTCTAATATGTTATACAAAAAGATTCTGCCTCAGTTAGCATAAACTCTTTAAAGATGACTGCACTAGATATATACAAATCTTTTATGTAATTATTAATTTTAATACTTTATTAAAATTTTCCGTATATATGTGAATGAAATCATGTACAACAAAGTATTTACACACACATGCTAATACCATAGAAATGAAACCAATCAAATGACATAAGCATGATGTAATAGGTAAAGAAACAATGTAGCTGTAGCAGCCCTGGAGTGCAGACAGTATTTAACAGCATTTGACAGTGGAATAACTGTTGTCCTAGGAAGTGGCATACTATCTCTGAGGTGTCAACTGTTCTATTTTTTTTCTTTTTGGGTAACATTAATTAGAAAAGATATATGTAGAAATGTAAATGCAAGGCATAGGACAATTGTGAACATCCACAGGTGATGCAAAAATAGCAACTGACAAGGTTGGTAACTACCCAATGAAGAGAAACATTGACAGTTCCTAATTCAAATTCAATATTGCTCACCCATCAGTCAGTACACTGTACAGTATAGATTGCATTGTATTGTGTTTCATAGTTATCAACCAACAAGAGAGCCATATTGACACCAAAGCATTGGTTATCGGATTTTACCTGATTGAAAGAATAGTCATTAGATAATGGAAAACTGTTACTGTGTCATCTGGTCAAATAAATGTTGCCAACTCTTTTGAGCAGAACAGACAATAGGGTTTGTCTCAAGATCATATGAAACTATTGATGCAGCTTGCCAGTACTGTCCTGACATGCACCAACATATTCACATCTTGTTGTAGATCATTTGGATCCCTTTATAGTCATTAAAATTTCCCAGTGGTGAAGGTTTACTCTAATAATGCAACATTCTACTGAACACAGGTGACACAAAATTACTTCCAGGAACACTACACTGACTACCAGTAGACCAGATTTCAACCCTATTAAATATATGAGATATGTAGGAGCAATACACAATTCAGTCATAGATAGCCCTGGAATGTGCCTTCATAGATAGACCTATACAACAACTTGTAACGTATTATAGGCTCTATACCACATTGCCTAGAATAATGACAGCTACACAAAGAGAAGAGCTATTATTAGGCAAGTATCTAATTTTTAGTCTCTTCCGTTTAGAAGCCTAAAAGTTGTTACTTAAAATCTTTAATGTCCTTATCAGAATAAAAATGCCTGTAAAGATATGCTGAATATTTTCTGCTTTCTTTTTAAATTACCCAATCAAGAATTGTATTCAAGTTAATCAAGAAAATGATAAAGGCATACAAAAAATAACTAAAAACATCTGTATACAAAAAAAAAGAAC